>JAMXBD010000355.1:600000-1102953 GCA_024138025.1 Combretum micranthum
TATACTTCTTTGTTTCCTTATTTTCTGGCTCGACTTCAAAAACCGGCTTCACCTCTCTATTTTCCCATATAGCTCGGATTTGATTAGCTTGAATTCTTTAGCTGGTAGTATCTTGGTTGGATCCAGTAATCTAGAGTGACTTGCTCCAAATTAGGCTTGACAGTAATATCTTGCAGCATACCATACTGTCTGATAACACTTGAGGGATAATAACCAGTACAGCCGGTGAGTCCAATTAGGGGTACTGCCATGTATCCTTGCAACTTAGGATGGCTGCAGGGCTTTTGAACCAGCGAGCTTGCCACATCATGTCTTCAGGTGGCATGTCTTCAAGAATGGCAATTATATCCCATAGAGGATGATCATCTTCCATGTGGACCCTTTCAGCAAAAGATTGGATGAGATCATATTTCAGGCTGATGAGGGATCCATTAGCCAAGTCTTTTCCGTAGTGCTTAATGTGGCTAGCAAACCAAATCATCAGTAAATGCATGCTTGCTTTGAACTTGCCTTGTCCTTTAGACTTGATGTGATTCAGACTACGGACTTGTTCGGCTAGAAGAGCGGGGAACATAGGATTTGCCAGCTAAATATTGAGAAACCAGCTCTATGACCCGGAAGTGGATGAACAAATTGCCATTAGGGAAGAGAATGGTTGCAAAAGCAGCTACTATGAAGGCATTAACCCGGTTTTCTTCCCAAACTTCAAGTGGTATACTGAAAGTGGATCGGTTGCTTTTAAAGTATTCAGGAGTTCCAAACCAGTCCATCAGTGTGGTTAGCGGATGCAATATTCATTGCAATCATTGATAGCTTCAATAATTGGTCCCCTCTTGATCCCCAAAAATTCTGATATAACACGGACCGGGCTATGCTTGAAGTTCGGAACATAGATTCCTTCAGAGGTAGGAGGTGCTTGGAGTAGTCTAGTATATTCCTCAATGGTGGGCTAAGTACATGCTGACCCAAACGGAAGACAGCTTCTTCAGGTTCCCATAGATGAGTGAGGGCCGGAACATGGTGAATGGAACATGGATCTTTGGTAGGCTGAGGATTGGGCCTAATCTATCCTCAATGAATGACTTTTGGACTGGAGTAAAACTGACAAACCATCGGTCCAGTAGGAGCATTGGATCTTTGAAAGGTTCCACTCGATTTTCTCTAATAAGGCGAGCCCATAAGCTATCGCTACTGTCGGTTGAAGACATCATTTTCTGAAAATTTTTTAAAAGGTATAAGCTAATATTTACAAAATTTTTTAATTTTTTGACAGCTTTTATTTTTTTTAGAATTTTCTTAAGTATTTTTTTTTTTAAGTATTTACATATGTACATTTATATTTCAACTTCATTTTTTTAGAAAAAGTTGGTCAAATCCCATGCTAATGAATGCATGATTTGGTAGGGTTCTATAGGTTCCCCGATTTAGTAGTACTAAACCGGAGTGGGAGGACATTTCTTGATCTAGAGGGTGGAAAGCCACAGCCCCCGGACCTTACTTCGTCCTCCTCGCTTAGGCTCTTAAGACGGCCCTGGTACGACCGTATCTAGCACACATTCATGCTAATGCAAATGCAAATAAATAAACAAAAATCAACTTTTGTTTCTATTTTCATATTTGCAAGGTTAGTATATATTTACAAAACAATTATTCAATATAATATACAAAGAAATATATAATATACAAGAATAATATTCAAAAAAATTGAGCAAGGATAAATTTAAAATTTAAAATTCCTAAGTGGCTAGCCCTCTTTTTTTTTTAAAAAAAATTTAGTGTCCCCAGTGGAGTCGCCAAGCTGTCGAGCCTGGTTTTTTCCATTATCTGGTTCATTTCTCCTAACCCGATTCACATTAAACCCGAACCCATTTAACATGAATCCTCGACTAGGGGTTAAAAGAAATTTTAAAAAATTTAGAGTCGCCACCCGATATAAATCGGGAAAAAATAAAAGCTAGGATCAATGGGTCGGTTGATCCTAACTTAGCTACTAGTCTGCGAAAATTTGATTTAAAAAATCAACTTTTAAAACCAGATATCATGGATTCGGGGGCTAACCTATTAAAACCAAATCGGTTACCACTTTTGGAATTTTAAATTTATATCTATCCTTTTCATGCTCAAAAAAAAATCAAATAATATATTACATAACAAATATTTACAAGTCAAATCATTTATTTTTATTTTTTATGTGCTTCATTTTATTTTATTATTTTTTTTAGAACTAACATCAACAAAATATCTTATATTTACAAAATATTTATTTACAAAAAAAAAACATTTTTTTTATTTTTTAATGTCGCCCCGCAGGTGCCTACGTACTCGCTAATCGAGATCAGACAAAACGTAGTTCTTTAAAAAAGAACTTTAATTTGTTGATCAATTTTAATTTTTTGAACTTTTCATTTTAAGTTCATTAAATTTTGAATTTTCATAAAAAATCATTTTTGATGACCTATGATCTAATCAATTGATTTTTTATTTTATGAAAATACAATTTTTCTAAGCCAAAAATCATTTTTTTTTAGAAATTTTGTTCTTTGGAAAATCCAATTTTATTATATTTATTTATTTTTTATTTTTTTTTAAAATCATCACATAAATTCACAATATATCCAGAATATATTAAAATATTAAAATCATTTTTCATGCATTAAATATGCATTTTCTAAAGCAATTTATGTATAAATACACATTAAAAATATTTAACAATATTAAAAATATCAAAAAAAAAATTTATATAAAAAATAAATATTTTGATTTTTCTGGATTTTTCTGTATTTTTCTAAATTTTTTATGAATTTTTATGAATTTTTATAATTTTTTTACTATTTTTTCTATTTTTTGAAATTAATTATATAATAAAAATATAATAAAATAATGCGGATTAACCTGGACCGTTGGATGAGGCGGACGAGATCTGGAGCGTCGATCGCGCTGACCGATCTGGATCGTCTGATCTTGTTGACTCAATCTGAGCCGTCTGATCGCTTGATTGAATCTAAGCCGTCTGATCGCTTGATTGAATCTGGGCCGTCTGATCGCTTTGATGAAATATGGGCCGTCTGATTGCTTGATTGAATCTGGGCCGTCTGATCTGCCTGATCAAATCTGAGCCACTGATCTGCTTGATTGAATCTGGGCCGTCTGATCTGCTTGATTAAATCTGGACGGTTTTATGAGTTGACCGTTGACCGACGACCGTTGACCGATGACCGACCGGGTTGGATTCGGATCCTCGGGTCGGATCTCGGAGCTCCGGCGGGTGAAGAAGACGATGACGCGACTTTTTGGGGCGGATTCCGGCGGCTCCGGTGGTCCTCGGCGGCTGGAAGCTTGTCGGCCCGACTCCTGCTGCGACGACGCGTCCTCTGAAGGTGGTGGTTCGCGCCCAGAACGGCGGCAAGCGGCGGTTCCGGCGGTGGTCGTACGGCGGCGTTAATGAACAAAATAAAAAAAAATTTTCAGAGATTAATTTGATCAAATCCAAGCAAACTAAAACATCAAAATTAGGTTTCTAACATTCCTAACACACTCAATTTTGATCAAATTTGATTCAATCACTTCGAATTTGAAAAATTCGAATTTTTCTTCCTAAATTCGAAAGTTTCGAATTGATATGGTTGTGTATGTGTTTTCTTGAAATTGACTTGTGCCTTTTGCTCCTAGGACCTCCTATTTATAGGTTGCAAGCTCAATTTTACGTTTCAAGCAGTTTCAAAAATGAATCGATTTTTGCCTCTTGATTTTTTTACGAATTTAATTCGAAAATCCATGATTAAATTGTTTGAAACTGATGAATTGATGATTGTTTTCATATTCCATGTCAGATTCATCCAATCAATTTTTGTAACTCCTCATTCATGTGCAATTGAATGCTTTATACATTGAATTTTGTAACTTTTGGGTTGTTTTTTGCACTAATCTTTCATATTCCATAACCACTTTGCAATTCCATCATCAATTTTGACAATCAATGATGTTTTGTCAGTTAAAAACTGATGCAAAGTAAGGCAAAAGTCACATTTGAGGAAAATGAAAAGACAAAAATGATAAAAAGGCAAAAATTTGCCTTTGCTAGGGTTTGAACTTGTGTCCTTGAGCTTGAATGTGTGTTTGGGTCAATGTGTTTAACCAACAGGCCATTTGGCCTGTGCCTTGATCATTTAGCCAATTTCATCAATACTTAAGGCTTTTGGAAAAATGAATTTAATTAAATTTTAAGCCTTAATTAATTGGGCAAAAATTGGGTGTCTACAATAATTAATTGAATTTCTTATATGAGTTTAATTTCATGAATAGATGCTTGAATTTGCCTTCGATCTTATCTTTTGAATTGTTTTTTTATCTTCGTTAGGTTTTAGATAAGGTACGTAGTGACGTGCTTGATGCTTGTCACGATAGAAGTTCTTAAATAAATTAAAACTTAATGATGGCCTAAGTAATTAGTGATGCTTATGCTTGTGTCATTTAATCTAGTCCAAGAAGCGACAACCTTGTTCGAAGCTAGGCACGGTAGTTTAGACTCTTAGGCTACCCTGTCATGATATAATGGTATGCCATGATGCAATGGTGATTCATTAGTGGCTTAGCAGGTAACTGATGGGGCAAATAATATCGGTGTAATGTTTGCTTATGCTTGGGGTGAAGTAACATGGTTTAATTCATGTTTATGTGACCGGTTAAACTAAATGATGTTACGAACTGAGATAAGTAAAGCTGTGTAATGGCTGTGAACCCTAAATGAATCTATTTTCTCTTTCTTAGTTATATATAGGAGATATAAGAATCCGGACTATTTATATCAATCTCCTGAGTAGATGCTGTTACTGATGACCCTTAAGTTCCTAAAGATTATTTTAGAATGTGAGTCCTCTAGTGTTGATTTCTTTACTTTAATTTAAATATAATGACTTATTGTTGTTGCATTACACTAGTTTAAGTATGTGTGACATCTCGTGTGTGCTTTGTGTTATTATGTACTGGGCTTCGACTCATTGTTATTTCCTTTTCAAGTGTTGTTGAAGATATAATGATGTTTGGTTGCGAGTATAGGATGATTCGTGGAGAGTTTGTTGAAAAGTGAGGTAGGTTAAGACCGTTGATGTATATTATTTTATTTGTTTAGTTAAAGAGCTAGATTTATCTTTTGAAAATTTATTTTCTTCAAGGGCTTGGTTGAGAAGCCCATGTGTTTTTTAATGAGTTTTAAAGCTTTATTGGACTATCGTGAAAGGTATATGAGATACCTAATTATATGGTTTTGTTTTTTTTTTTTAAAGTTGATCCACTCTCATATGAGTGAAATATAGAAATGTTTTTATAAAAGTTTGTTTTCATCGCTGCTAAATCTAGTTGTCTCCAGAATCTGTCTAAATGATTATAGAATTTAAAATTGGTAAGGTATGTGAGATACCTAGTGGTATGGTTTTGTTTGAAAAAAAAAAATTTGATCCACTCTCATATGAGTGAAAGCAAGAAATGTTTCTATAAAAGTTTGTTTTCACCGCTACTAAATCCAGTTGTCTCTAGAATCTATCTAAATGTTTTGAGAATTTAAAATTGGTTAGCAATGTTCAACATAAACAAATTCTTTAAGGAAGCCTCTACGTGTAATACTTAAGGTATTATACGTCATCCTAGTGGAGGTTAATTATATTTCTAAATGGGTAGAAACACAAGCTTTACCAACAAATGATGCTAAAATGGTTACTCGGTTACTAAAGAAGTTGTTCTCAAGATTTGGTACTCATAAAGCCATTATAAGTGATCAGGGTATACACTTTTGCAATGCTCAGATTAAAAATATTCTTAAAAAGTATGATGTGACTCATTGATTAACTACCCCGTATCACCCCTAGACAAGTTACCAAGTGGAGGTATCAAATCGAGAACTAAGGCACATCCTAGAAGAAATGGTTGAGCATCATAGAAAAGACTAGGCTAGCAAGTTGGACGATGCTCTATGGGCATATAGAACTGTTTTGAAGACACAAATAGGAGCTAGCTATACCATACTGTTTTATGTATGGTAAAGCTTGTTAATTGTTAATTGAGATTAAACATAAGATATATTAGGCTATCAAAAGCGTTAACATGGATGTTAAGGTAGTTAGGATGCATAGAAAACTCCAACTTAATAAGCTACTCATGGTGTATGAAAATTCCTAGTTGTACAAGGAGAGAACCAAATGCATGCATTAGATAAGGCAAGGAATTCAAGAAGGTGATCATATGTTGTTTTTCAAGTCAAGGCCCAAATTATTTTCGAGAAAGCTTAAGTCAAGATAGCGGGTCCATTCACAGTTAAGGAGTCTTTCCATATATTATGATTGATCTTGAGCACCTGAGCATGGTACAGTCAAGGTAATTTATCATAGGTTGAAGTGATACTTAGGAGGAGACATTGTACACGAAGGCAAGGAGAAGCTGTGGCTCTAACCAATTGGAACTTGAACAATTCCATCATCAAGCCAATGATGTTAAACAAAAGCACTACATGGGAGACAACCCATGCTTAATAGCTATCTAAATCTACTTTTGATATTCTTCTAAATCCATCCACTATGCAGTTGATGGAATTCTTGATGTTTGTAAGACTTTGAAGCGAAAACAACTATATTTTGTAATTTAAGAGTGATTTATGGATGTAAAATCTAGTGAATGGGACTAAAAATTGCAAGTATGTGTTTCTCCTAAAACAAGGAATTAATATGACTAAAGGACACAAGTTAGACATGATTGTGTCTATCTTTTGTCCCTTTTTAACCCTTGATGTCAAGAAATTGAGAACGATACAAGTGAGACACAATTGTGTTCCTTACTTGTGTCACTTTCTATGTAAGGGTGACTTTGGTCTTGAGAATGACATGAGTGGGACATAACTGTATCCTACAATCATGTCACTTTCTATGGAAGGCTCTTATTGATTGAAAATATCTAGCAATAACTCAATAATCTGAATAACAACCTGATGGTTTAGTTGGCTCATAAGAAACCCCCTCAGGTACTTCAGCCCAAAAGCTTTGTGATGCCTTTAGCCTAGTGAAGGCCTCGACCAAATAAGGACCCCAGCTTAATCCTTGAGCTCTACGAAGGCCTTGGTACCTATAAAGACCAAGGTTTAGTATGATCAAAGTCGTGACTTACGCATGAAGCCTAGAGTAACGTGCTCCCTATGGTTATGACTTCGCACTCGAAGGACCACTGCAACCTGCTTCACATCCTTATCTCATTGGGGAAGTAAACACTAGTTCAGTTGCCCCCCACAGATGATCATATTCATTACCTTGTGTTGAGGTCAACTATCAGATTTGCGGATAAACCACGTAGGAAGTGAATATCCTATTGGTCCCCTATTTTGGCATAGCCATCACCTATAAATAGACCCTCACACCAAAGTTATGCTATCTATCCATCTATCTTATCTTACTAAGTTGTACTCTAGGCCATCTAGCTTACATACTCTTCATAAGCCCACTATTGACTTAAGCATAGAAGTGGTCATGCTAGATAACTCTCCGACATATTATTAGCCATGTTTTATGTGTGGAGGTCTATCACACTTTAGCACTCAACCCTGCCAATGATTCAACAACCATAACACGTTTTCTATGAGAAAACACATTTAATTGAAATAATTCAATATATGCTTTCTATTGTTTAACACTTGATTTGTTGAGTCACATTCCTATATACATCATCTTTTTCATTTGCATTTATGGTGAAATTGTCTTGTAGTAAAAGTCAATTTGACTGTAGCAGCCTTCCTGGTGCACCACATGCTATTGCTACAATTGCAATGATTGACCAATAGCAGATACTTCCACCTCTAGTTGTTACTGTCGTTATTGATCCAAGGTGTATATTGGATTTGAAAATATTTTGCTATTAGTTGGTCCACAAAACCAAGAAATCAAGCACACTAATGCTTAGCTTTAGTAGAAAACAATGGAGTTGAAAGACGTTAGAAGCGTTCATGTAGATGAGCAAGAAAAAAATTGGCCATTGCTACTAACACAAATCGCTAACTCCCCCATTAAGGAGGTCACCTAAGAGGTCCTATAGGCAATCTCTGACTCTGCCTCAAACTGATGCTTCTTATAGTAGCCATTCCATCTCAAAGTGTTCCTCATGATCGTAAGAGAGCTATTAGTTCAAACGATTAGACATGTGATGCATCCAATGGTTCTTGAAGTTTCTTAATGTTTAGGAAGGATCCCTGACGATCCTCGGTTGAGGACACATTGCTTTGCGCCTAGCTCGCTTTGAGTTCTTGTGGACAATGCATACCTCAATATGTCAATCTTTGGTGGAAAGACACCTATTTTGCTAGTTGAAGTAATCAATGTCATGTAAAGGTTGTCTAATTTGAAGGAAAGCTTGCAAAATGCTTCCACAGTGAAAACAGCTCCTGATAAGTCACACTTCGCTCTTGCTATTCAATCCAAGAGGTTGCCGACCGAAGCAAGGATCCCCCACTTAGAAACCTATGATGGAGTGTCTGACCTTGAAGACCAATTCGCAAAGTCCTAGTCTACTTTGATGTTGCATAGTTTCTTTGACATTATTCCATGCAAGACTTTCCGAACTACCCTTCGAGGTGCTGCTTGAATTTAGTTTAACAAACTCCCTGGTGAAACCATCACCTCGTTTGAGTAGCTTAGTGATTTATTCACAATACATTTCATTTCAAGCATATCCCTTGAGAAGAATGCTTCATATCTCTACATAATTTGATAGAGACTAGATGAACCTTTGCGAGATTACCTTGCATGGTTCAACAAAGTGTGCCCTAAGATCCCTAATTAGGGTGTAGCCCTTGAGGGCGTAAAGTAGGGCGTACTCGCAGATAGCCCTTTATGTAACTCCATATCTAAGTGCTAGCTCACTATATTTGAGTTTATCAGGGAGAAAACCTAGAAATATATTCAACAAGAGGACATGAAAAATGTGAGGAAGAAGATTGATGGTAAGTCCGATCTCGCCTAAGGTGACTTTATTTGCTAAAGTGACAAGGGGCAAACAAAGGATTGTTATGGCTCCAATGGAAATTTAAACTCCTATAACAAGGACAAGGATAGAAGAAAGCATTTTCTTGTATATAATAAGTTCACCAGTTGAAAAAATCAGCTAATGACTTGTTCCTAGAGTTCAGGAACTAAGATGTCATACTACCACTACCACCTATGAGATTGAACTCCAAGCAAAAAGATTCAAAAGAGTATTGCAAGTACCATCATGAGCATGGTCATGATACTAAAGGCTATTGGCTATTGAAGAATGCCATTGAGGAAACCACATGACGTGGGTAGCTAAAGGAATATATTGATTGTGATAGATATCAAGTTAATAGACTAGCTCAAAGGTGATGAACTAAGGATAGAGATGATGATTAGACATGAGGTGGTAAGGACAGTGAATGCCACGGAGAAATCAACACAATAACTGAAGGCCCAATTTCCCTAAGCTAGTCGAGTACCTCCTTGGTCTCAGGCTATAAATGGTAAAAGTAAGTCATGAGTTTAGAATTTAAGAGGAGAAAGGTATTGTCAATACTATATCCTTTTCAAATGAGGACCTCAAAGGCATCCAAACCCCTCATCAACAATCTTTGGCCATCATGGCCTAGATCTTAGGCTAGAAGGTTTAAAAGGTGATGGTTAATACTGGTAGTAGTGCCAACATCCTTTTCAACCATGCTTATGACATGATGAAACATGGGTTCAAAGTTAAGGTGAAGCCTTATGATCACGAGCTATATCAATTTGATAATGAGCTTGTTCAACCTCGGAGGATTATCTCCTTACCACTTAAACTTAATGATGAAGAGCACTACATGACTCACTAGATGGACTTCCTTGTAGTTGGCTGCTGGTCACATTGCTGGCTAACAAAGTGTTGGTGAAAAAATACAATAGAAGATGGCACATGTGCATCAATTATATGGACCAAAACAAGGCGTGTCCAAAGGACTGTTTCCTACTCCCACAAGTAAATCAACTTATGGATAGCTCCTTGAGACATATGCCATTGAGTTTCATGGATGTTTTCTTAGGCTATAACCATATCAAAATAAAACACTAGGATGTGGTATACTCCTCTTTTGTTACCACCTTTAACACCTACTGCTATAAGGTAATACCATTTGGGTTGACGAATGTCAATGCCACCTTCTAAAGACTAGTGACAAAGGTCTTCAAGCCGTGGATTGGAAGGAATATGGAGCTTTATGTCGATAATATTATTGTAAAGAGCAAAAAACTCCTAACCACCTCCACGCCAATCTCCATGTGAGGAACTCTTCCTATACTTAGCAATGAGTGATAGAGCCCTTTCCTTGGTGCTTGCCTGAGCTGATGGAATGTAGTACATGCCCATTTATTATGTCATCATGTCTTCCAAGGGGCCATAGAGAGGTACATAAAGCTTGAGAAGTTTATCCTGGCAGTGGTAATATCAGCTTGGCACTTACACCCCCATTTTCAAGCACATTAAGTAATTGTGTATATAGTAGGATGATGAAATATGCCATCAAGCTAGTGCATAATGGGGTGCAATTCCAACCAAGGGAAGCTACTAAGGCTAGGTCCTAGCTAACTTTATCGCTGAATACAAAAGCTAGAAAGAGTATAATGGTTAGTAGAAGCATTATAGACTCTCCGTGGTGATGAATCCTCTACTCAAGGGAGGAGTGGGTTGGCCTAGTATTGAAGGACCTCATGGGTCATCGTTTAAGGTTTGGTTTCCTCTTGAGTAATAATGAAGTAGAATATGAGGTGTTAGTTGTTGATCTTAAACTTACGAAGGACATTGACACTGCAAGATTGGAATTTTTTTTCAATTTCAATTCTATAATCCAGCAGATGAAGTGTAAGTATGAGGCAAAAGACAAAGGGATGGCCAAATACTTTGACATTGTAGAAACTCTCATCGTAGAGTTTCCCTCCTAGAACATTACTGAGATTCTAAGGGCCGAGAACTCCAAAGATGACAGACTCTTTAAGTTCACCTCTATGGCAATACCTAACCTAGAAAAAGTGGAAGAGAAAGTGTTTATGGAATACCTCATAGAAGACCACTTTGAGGCAAGCTGATTAAGTGCTTGAGCTACAAACTCTGCTGACCTCACTGATCTAGATCGATCGGACCACTAACTAGTTGGAAGATGTAGCTTTGCCCTTAGATAAGAAGGAGGCCAAGAGCCTCAAGCACGGAGTTGCTAATTATACACTAATCCATGGCAAGTTATACGAGCAAGGCTTCATATTTCCTTTACTAAGATGCTTATGCCTCAAGGAAAGACTTCAAGTTCTTAAGGAGCAACATGGTAGGGAGTCCCGTAACAACATAAAAGCTTAATCACTTTACATTCAGTGGTACAAATTTTTATTTCTAGCCTATTATACGAGCTGATGCTAATGGGTTTGTGAGAAAATGTGAATGGTTCCAAAATTATGCCCCAATCAAGCATGCCTTAAGCTCCAACCTCCACTGCTTACTAATCTATGGACCTATGCCAATGGGGTTTAGAAGTCCTTTGGCCACTTCCTATATTGATCGAGTAGAGAAAGTTTATAATTGTTGGATGTGACTACTTCATCAAGTGGGTAGAGACCGAAACAATGGCTAAGGTCATGGCAAGGAATGTGTAGAGCTTTGTTTACTACAACATACTTATTAGGTTCGGAGTGCCACACTCTTTTGTAATGGACAATGGTAGATAGTTCATTTGTAAAGGCATGAAAGATTTCTATGTCAAATATGAGATTACGTCACATTACAACTTAGTTTCCCATCTTTAGGCAAATGGGCAGTTTGAGGCGATAAATAGATCCATCATGGATATGCTTAAGGCTAAAGCTAACCAATTAAGCGAGAAAGTAGGTGAACTAGCCCCTAGCATCTTGTGGGGATATCGGACCACTTGAAGAACTTTAATCGATGAGGCCCTATCTAGCTTTCCTTTAGCTCTAAACAGTCCTTCCCATTGTTATTGAGCTTCCTGAAATTAGGGTGCAGTTGTTCGACGAGATGGTTTACTAGGTGGGAATTCAAGCTTAACTCGATGTTATGAAGAAGCTCACAACCTAGTCCAAACAAGAATAGCTACTTATCGATAGATGCAGCTCAATATTATGATAAGATGGTTAAGCATAGTCTTCTAGCTTGGAGACCTTGTATACCGAAAGCTTCAAAGCAAGGGTTCGAAGGAAATAAGAGGAAAGTTAACACCTAATTGAGAGAACCTTGTGAGAGTCAAAGAGGTCCTCAGAATAGGCCTTACAAGCTCGAGACTCTTGATAGAAATCTTATCCCCAGAACTTGGAATGCCAACAATTTAAGAAAGTTTTTTTGAGTAGCTGAGTTTGTTGAATTTGATGAATGTATTACTCTTGATGTACTCCTTTTGTAAAAGTTAAGCTAGACAGTCTTGTGAACTCCTCGAGTATGAGTTCAATCCTTTAAGAAAACCTAATGAAAGTATTATTATCTATGTTTGTGTGCACTTTATCTAACTTGTTTCTTTTATAAGTTAGTTGGGATCTAGTGAGCTCCTCAAGTGTAAGTTCATCCACTAGGATGACAAACTTTACAATTAATTACATGCAAGCACTTTGAGCTCTCTCCTCATGTGCTCTTCAAAACTAGCAAGGAAGAGCTCCTTGACCTCTTGTTTTCTTGCACTGGTCAGATAACTCCTAAGTGTTTTATTTAACAAAACCAACAAGGGTCTAGAGAGCTTCTTGAGCTCTTTCTTCATGTGTGATAAGGTAATTCCTATATGGATAACTCTCAGGTTCCCTTGAATTATAAGGCTACTTAGGCTAGAAAGGGACTCGAGAGCTTACCAAGCTCTTCCCTCTTGTGTTGGTCTGGTATCTAATAAACCTCACATGGTCTTTACAGGGAACCCCTAACATTTCGAGTAACTCCCTAAAAGGGTAAATCCTCGATGTTTTAGCTCTAATGACTACTCATGCGAGCTAGGGGTTGACAAGTATCATGACAACATCAAACGTGTCAGTACATATGCATAAGAAAAAGAAAGGGAAAAAGTGACGAAAGAGCACACATGCAAGAAATTTCAATAAATTCCATTGATTCGATAATTATTATAATAGTTTTGATTGACATTTTGATCAGATATTACAAAAGAGCTCCTAAGTCAATGTTGCCTACAACTGTATCCACCCAACCTTCATGGGTTGAATAACTGAGCTGTACTAAGCACCAATTTGCACCAGATGTTTGAGTTGCACCAAGTGTCCTCTCTGCTACTAGCCATGATTGACTCCATGTGCCATAGGGAAGTTTGATTCGAGGCAAACTTTCATAATCTGAGTTCTCTCAATGAATTTTATTATTGTCACCGTAAAGTGACACATAGCTAGTAGGAAAACTACACAACAAAGAATGTCCCCTCTTATATAAGACCATTCTTGATAGTTTACACAAAAGATAGGTGTTGGGGGATTGAAATAAAGCATTAATAAGTCTAAATAGAGTATAGAATACCATCGACGGTGAAAGTGCTTTTGTTTCAGTTGTTGAGATATTAATTTAATTTGTTTAATCATTTGAAATTAATCCTTATAAAAAGTGAGATATCAAAGACTTTTACTAGTTATCTATCTCTTAAATAAATATAAATTTACTGTTTTTAACTATCGTGCGTGAGCAATAAAAAGAAATATTTGCTTATTAAAAGCGAGATATTAAAAAGAATACGTTTGTTTTTGTGACTTATGTGTGGTGGGAAATGGCTGACTGCTGAATAAAGCTTCAACGATCTTTCCAAAAATTTGCTACCTTAAAGCAGCATAAAATCACATGATGGGATGAGATATTTATTTTCTGTTTCTGGTCTTTAGAGACCAAATTGATCCTGAGACTGACTGTTTCTCACTCTTTTTCCTTTTTTGTGTGTGTGTGTGTTTGCATGATAACCACAAAAGCTGAAAGAGGAAATGCTTATTCTTTTTAGCTGTTTAAGGCTTTTGTTTTGTGTTCAGAATTAGATCCACATGTTAAGCATTTTATGTGGAAGATGCTTGTTGCTGGTATGAAGGACTTGAATAAAAAAAAAAAAAAAGTAATTTTGACATCTTCGGTTCTTTCTTCAGTATATATAAATGTTTACTATGTGGCATGCCACGTGGACCTCAGGAGAGTGAATTTATCCTCTTGTTTTGGCAGTGAGGACTGAGGTATCCATCGCCACATATGGTCCTTACTCATATGGGTTGCTACGGTGATGAACACCAATAGTATAGTAAAATAACTATGAGTGTTTTTAAGAGTTATTAATTTTAGGGTTAATATCATGAATGATATCTAAATTTTTATAAAATATATAATTAGGTATTTGAACTACTTTGAAATTGACTATTTAGTATCTAAACTTTGAACTTTCATAAATATATAATTAGGTATCTGAACTACTTTAAAATTGATTATTTAGTATCTGAACTTTGAAATCGATCAATTTAATATCTAAAAAACTTTTCGTGCACACTAATAGTACATCTATCAAGTTTATTTATGTACTAAATTGATCAATTTTAAAGTTTTTTTAAATACTAAATTTGATCAATTTTAATATTCAGGTACTGAATTAATTGATTTCAAAACTTAAAAACCTAATTACATATTTTGTTAAAATTCAGGTATCATTTGTGATATTATCCCTTAATTTTCACCTAAATTTGAAATACTAATTATTGAACCTATTTAAATTTTATAAGCAAAAACTCAATTAGGTGTGACATTAGTAGTCTTTGATTTCAAACTTTGACTATAGAATTTGATTTGTAAAAATTCAATTGAATATGGTATGTTTTGGTAATTTCAGATTTCAAGTGTAAAATTGAAAAACCACACTAAGTTTAGATAGTGATTCTAATGTTTATTCTACATATATGTGTGTGTGTATATATATATAAACCTTGAAATTGCCATCTTTAAAAATTACGTATTTTAGGTTTCGTACTTGTCTCAATTAAATTTTCAAGTTTTAAATTTCACATTTAATCAAATTTTTACTTGTCATCAAATAAACAGCGTCAATCAT
Source organism: Combretum micranthum (assembly GCA_024138025.1). Lineage (NCBI taxonomy): Eukaryota > Viridiplantae > Streptophyta > Magnoliopsida > Myrtales > Combretaceae > Combretum > Combretum micranthum. The sequence goes on from JAMXBD010000355.1 coordinate 615,074, forward strand.
TTATTTATTAAAGGAAATAGGATGTAACAAACGCTCATTAAAAGGGAAAAAAAAAGTAAAAGTGCAAATGAGAGTGGAAAACTAGTAAATTCAACAAGTGAAAATTAGATTCTAATATATATCAACTTTAAAAATTATGTTTAAAATAATAATAATAAAAAATCGATGAAAAAGGTATTATGACTCAGTTTGCCAACATGATCACTTTAACTTGGGATATGCCTCCATACATTTATGATGGTCGGCAATACTATAATAGTAAATTTGCTTTATTATATCCGTGAAATGATAATTAAATACACTTTAAGCCTGATCAAGATGAAAATCCCCATAAAATGTGCCCCGAAATCATCTGAAAATCTATTGTTCAATGAGATTAAAAGATCCTATCTGATCCGCACTTTGAGGGGCGCATAATTAAAGTTGTTAGCCTCTCTATTCCAAGGTGTTTATTTATATATCAATCATCGTCTTTTAGAATTATATAATTCAAACACAAGTATAGGAGCTTCTACGTCGATGCCTTAATATGATAAATTATCAGTCTGTAAATTACCAGTGAGATTATTTGAAAAAAAAAAAAAATACATTTTTTTAATGAAAAAACTACCATTTATCAAGGATAGTAAATCCATAGAAGCCGTTTATAATAATTCTCCTATACGCAACTTCTTGTAACTTTCATTCCATTATTTAATTAACTACCGCATCTTTTCCTTTTCTTAATTATACAGAAAATTATAGTTATTTTAAAGTAGGTAGATATTAAAGTGTTTCCATTCCGCTTGATAACATAGGGGGGGACACACACACACACATACATATACATATAAAGTTCATTTGCATAGTATCTTTGAAAATTCTATAAGGAAGTGGATTTTTTTTTGGAAGCATTGTCACTACATAAAAGTATTGACGGATTAATAATTTAAAGCAATAAAGGTTTAATATATATGTTAGGTATCAAGTCCGAAGAGAGAGCCCAATCCAAAAGACTATCTTATTAGATGGGACAGTCTTTTAGGTTTTAATATCCTTCCATAATTTCTTATAAAATTGATGTGTGATCGTAACAATATAATTCGAAGCAAATACATCTCCTATAAAGAAACATATTTTGAATATTGCATAGCATAAAATTATCTTATAATTCTATGATTCAAAAAAATTCTTAATGTGTCCTAATATGGAAATAAGATTAAATAATTGTAATGGGGCTTTAAAAATATGAATATAAATATTATTATTATATTTATTTGAGCCTGATTTATGGGTTAGGTAATAGGACCTAATGAGTCCGGTTTAACTATTGGGATAGCTTAGGGAGATTTCGCTTGGTGGGCTTGGAATAGGAATCGTTGGACCAATCCATCGCAACAACCTTTTTCAGGTAGGCTCATGCACACAAGAGATGACTATTAGCTTTGGTCCATGAGAAGCTCATTTACGATAACCCTGAATTGAGCTTACTCCATCTCACCCATCAATCACTAAGGTGATCTGATGGTTATCATCTATGCCTATAAATACTCAGTCACTCCTAACTTTTGGAGAGAGAAGACAAACAATATTCTACAGAGGAGGCTCTGCTCAGAAAGATTAAATAAGACAACTCAAGCAATTTCTATCCCAACTGATCAAGAGCTGTAGGGTTGACATGCGAGGTCTACTCAAGCTTCCTTAGTTGTCACTTGTGCATTTGAGATACTAAGACTGCTTATTCATCTTTTCTTGTCATTCTTCCCAAGCCATCCCATCATCATGTGTCATCTCCTCAATAGCACTCCGAAGTCATGTGCCAAGCATGAGATCCACGCGATACGTGCGTGACCACTATTGGTAAGAACCCTATATCTACAACAATATAATTCGAGTAACCAGTGGTGAATCGAAAATATATTAGAGAAAGAGAAATATAACACATGATAATTAAAGTAGAATTCTCTAGGTAAACATGGGATGAAAAGGCACAAGAGCGAAGCAATGGAATTCTTAATTCAGTATGCAGAAAATTGTGCCTAAGTACAACTTGAGTCCTCTAATGATCTTTAAAACAAAACTGCTAGTCATTATCCTTAAAATCATAATCAACTAGCCAAACAAGAAAACAAGGTAAACAAAAGCATTTGATTAGTAACTAAAGCCTTGAGCTCCAGTTGATTGGCCTCTATGCTACTTGCTTTACAAGAACTTTTGGATTTTTAATTGCATTTTTACTTTTGCATGTTATGACTCAGAGATACCTTGGTTATGGTAACCTGCTACGAATGCCTGCATCGTGCACATAAGCATTCACGAAGCGTCTAATGAACCATAAACTTAACATTCAAACCATACACTTTAGCAAACTTAGTGGCAGTTCAAGTGTTGTCATACAAGACTATTTGTTGTCTAGCTTAATTAAGTTATAATAAGTAATTTAAGCCTAAGAATATCCAAAGAAGTTTAAGACTTGAACATCAATAAAAAGGCAGCTTACCAAAGTGGTTTGCCTGGCTAGGTTGTATAAATTTTCCTTGGTGTACCTTCAAGATGACTCTATAGGACAATGAGCAAAAGTCATGATTCAATGAGATGGAGTGCAATTTTCTCATTATTACTATGCTCCCCCTCCCTCCCTCCCTCCCCACTCCCCAAAATGCAAAGGAAAAAAAATAAAAAAACCTTAAGTTAAGGAATTATAGCTCTGTTAGCATTCAAGTCATCCAATACTAATTCACTTATATTGCAAGCCTTATGGTACCTTATATGTAACCCTTCCTTTGGATACCTTAATTATAGCTTGAGTTTGATTGTCTAAATAATTCTCTTACCTCATGGACACCTTAATTGTAGTCCAAAGGTGGCTCATGATACCTCAAATGCAGTTTTGGTCCTAAATATCTTAAAAACTTATAGTAAGACCCAAAATGATGGTCCATCATGGTTTCATAGTCCATAACTTCCTGTGATCTTTTAATTCATTCCACGAAGTTGGAACAAAATATAAAAAACAAATATCTCAAGCAGAGATTATATATGATCTTTAGCCTAACATTTATTTCCTACTACTCCATCATCGACCAGTAACGACCATGAGTAATGTAATTTTCGTGTAATGATGTCCGGATTTATTTATAATTCAATAGTTGTTAATAAATTCAAGGTAACCAATCAATATCCATCTTTTGTTTTAACTTAGCTAAAAATATTTAATTGAAGTCTTTTTTTTTTCTTTTCGTTTTAGAACATGAAATATGAATGTTGGTAAAGGTTTTGCTAGTTGGTTTGTTGGTCTAATGTTTGGTTTAAGTGGGTACCATTCAGACCATTACCAATTGGATGATCGTGCTATCTAGGTGATAACTGTTCAAATGGTAGCAACAAGGGATCTAGTGTTTGGATGGCTTTAACATCCGAACAATAGCACCATCCAAAGGGTAGTGGCGTCCGAATAGGGAATGCATGAACTATTGTCCAAATAGTAGCAAGTATATTGTCTAGATTGTGTTCATCTTCTCCATTGAAAATTTTGCTTAACTCATTGGTTGACTTAGTTTTGATCTCAAAATTCTCAAAATTTATAAATAACTCATCAATAGCACCAGTCACTTACTAAAAAACAATTAAACAGCTATATAAGACACTAGACACATAGAAAGAGTAGTAAATCATTGAAAATCCTACTCATCGTGGCCTTATCGTGACTTAATTAAAATAATCTAATGGTTGGCCTAAAAATTTGAAGTTTTCACCTAAAACACATAAGAAAACATCCCTCTAAGCTTAAGGACAACTAAGTAGAAACTATTGTTTTGTATAAAGATTTTAATAGCGGATTACATCAATATTTTTGTTCATGAACTTGACATTGAGACAAAAAACTTACAAGATTCTATCAAGCTTACTCTTGTTTTTAAGGTTGCAATGCTAAAATCCTAATGTAGCTTGTGGGTTTTAAAATGGATAAAGATTGGAGGAGATATGAATTTTTGAAGTTTTAGTGGTTACAAAGGTAGGGTTATTTCTTAGGTCAAGATTTTCTTAAAGAAGTTTGAAAAAATGAATTTGGCTAGTGATAGAAAAGATTTTAACTTTTACAATTGATGTGATTTACTTAATCATGTGGTAATAGAAAAATTCCACTAGTCGCGTCTAACTAGCACATGGTCTGATGACCTAATATGGTGGCACTTCTTATAATATTTTAGGTGGAAGCCTATGTGCTTGCTAAATCAAATGTCCCAATCTCTATTATATACTCATAATTTCTAATTAAAGGATTCTAATTTTTTATTTTATTATTTACTATGGTTTATGATTATAAGGTTTAAGGGTTAAATAATTAGGGTTTCTAATATTTTAATGGGTTAATTACAAGTTAGCTATCTACTAATTACTTAATCTTATAATCCGATTACTATAAAATTATGGGGTTTCACGTTGCAACCTCCAACTTATAACGTATTACTACACATAGGCCTAGAAGGGACCATAAAGCTTCTTACTAGTGGAGAAATTAAATCATTTAAAGTCTAGTAAAGTTATATTTTACACATGGTTTTTAGGCAAAATTATAGATGTAAAATTCATAGTATTTGTACTAAACATTAGGGGGAAACCAGAGATTCGTAATGAGTGTAGTTATTTTTCTTTCATAAGGAAACCCATCATAAAGAAGTATTAGTAATAAATGAAGAACAACATGTTTTCTCAAATTTTAGTCTCATTAAAGAAAGGAGATAGACTTGAAACTAGGCACCTTAAAAAACAACCATCAAGTAACAAATAATTGATTAATTTCATGGAAAGCAAAAAACTCACTAGAGACTAGTAAAAATTTGAGGTTTTATCTTTACCTTGGTTGATTGAATGATATGAGAGAGAGAGAGAGAGAGAGAGAGGAGAGAGAGAGAGAGAGAGAGAGAGAGAGAGAGAGTTAAAAGAGAGTTTAATCCCTAGTTCTCAAATCTTTTGATTGAGTCGAGGTTTTTAAGAGAGAAAACAATGTGTTTAGGTAAGTGTGGATTAGATCTTATGATCTTAGTTTGAGCTTATAAATCCGATGATCTCAACTATGGATTGAAAATAAGATTGTTAACAATGGAAGAAAAGTTCAACGAATTTTTAATATAATAAAACAAGTTAGTGATCTTAACTTTATGAGTGCGTATTGCAAGTTTGAAGCAAGATAACAATTGTTCCAAATAGGTTTTTGCTAAAGTTATCAACCAATAAGGCATTGATCGTCAAGAATTGGGCTCAATAAGCCTTGCATCAGCAAATTATTAGCTTACAAGGCAAAGAATAAATAGTAGGCATCGGTTGTTTCCAATGTGACCATTCTCTAATGCTTGAGCTAGTGATTGTGTGAGAAAATAAATCGATGGCAAGAGGGCAATAAGAGAGTGCATATGAGTAAATATATTCCTTACTTGAATGTGTTTGGGGGTATTTCTAGGAGTGTATCTATAATATATTTGACAAGTTGATTGATTCAAGTCTAGAAAGTAGTTGCAATAGTTTAGGAAAGTGAATCTAGGATAAATATGGTAAGCATATCTTCTAGATTAGGAAACTTCATGTAATTGTTATGTCGACTAGAAATAGCCAGTAGGTCGGTTTAATTTCCTTAATTATATAGGTGATCTCAGTAAATAAGCAAGATATTCACAAGAGGCATATGAGCTACTACTTAGTAAGGAAACTTAGCACAATCCTTCAAGATGTGTTAGGGGTTATCCAAGGTAACTTTAGGCTTTGTATGAGCTTAACCATTACTTAAATAGTTTAGTGCAAGGTCTAACAAGCCAGCCTATGGCCTAGAGAGGTTGGTTTAGGCCTAAAGAGTCTATGATCAAAATTGTCTATCAATAATATTGAATAATATTGTGCACGTTTAAAGAAATAATAACGGTATGAATCAAACACATTCCCCTTCTTCTACAATTCTTAATAATACATGAGCCATCACATTTTTTAGGTGCATCATGACATGCTAATGGATAAAGTTAAAATTACATAAATATGATGGGGTTGATTCATTATTGTTGATCTTTAAGGTTGAACAATTTTTTGACTTTCATCAAATTCAAGATAAACAAAAAATTTTTATTATATGATATGGAAGAAAGGGCTTTACAATGAATCCAGTGGATGCATGGAAACCATTAATTGATTTCTTAGAAGAATTTGACCCCAAAAAAATGAGACGTAGTTTGGTTACGTTAAAGGTATATTATCCAAGTTGACTTAAAATTTTTGGTGAATATTAGTCTTAATTTGAGTTTCTATTAAATACGAGGCATGGATACCATTGATTGATTTATTAGAAGAACTTCACCTAAAATTATGAGACTTAGTTTACTCACATTAAAGGTATGTTATCCAAGTTGACTTAAAATTACATTGTTGGTAAATATCAATCTTAATTCGAATTATTGTTAAATAGGAGGCAATATTTGATAGTTTTCTTCTTGGTAATTTCATATCTGGCTTCAAGCCTTTGATTGAATGTAAAGTCTACAGTACGACTTATTAATCTCATGCAAGCTATTTGGCTTGATCACGTTACACAACTTAAATAAATTTTTTTTTTTTTTTTTGTCATCCACTTCTTATTGTTTTAAAATGCTTTCTTATTACAGTTTTATAAACCTTATACACATTCTTTCACTAGTTCTTCTATACTACTATTCTATACTAATTTCTTCCATTTCTTCTATCACTACAAGCACCTTTAAAAAGGATTGAGTGTGACTTTGGTTTTCCTTTCGAACCAAACCAAATTATAAGATTATGATTCGGTTCTTTTTTAACTCTAGATCAAATCATAGCATTTGGATTGAAAAATTTTCAAATCATAAAATTATGGTTTGAAATATATTTTGTAATTTAGGAATGTATACAAGTATAACATGTAATCTCATATGAAAAGTACTATATTTATTTAATATTAGTAAGTCTTGAATCATATAAAATGCAAATGAAGTCAAGATTTTGTGCAAAGTAGAATGGATAAATTACACCAGATATATATTCATTCAAGGTATCGACACCTTGAGCATTATAACAAGAAATCAGTGTTTTGAAAAGTGAGTTGAATAGGGTACACTACTAGAAAACTAGCCTTTAGAGACAGAAAATTTGCGACGGAAAATTTCTGTCTCTAAAAAAATGAATTAGAGATAGATTTGCGACGGATTTATGATGACATGAATTATGAATAATCTTCTAATTTTTATATGCTTTTGCGACGGAATTTGCGACAGATTATACATTGATTTGGGACGAAAATTTTTCCGTTGCAAATTTGTCTCTGATTTAGAGGGAAATAAATATTTTAGCGCCAATTTCTATTTTTTTAAATTTTGTTGCAAATTTGTCTCTAAAATAAATTATTACATATATGTATATATAGATAATTATGTTTAAATTTATTTTAAATTATACATATCTAATATAATATATATAAATGTGCATTATATAATAAGGACACATATTATATTTTAAAATTAATTTTATTATATAATAACTATAATATGTATAATCATTTGTTATTTACAACTAATTATATATATATTTTTTATTTATAATATATTTAACATTACAATACATATTTATATAATAAAGTATAAATTAAAAATAGTACTTAAAACATAAATATTATATTTATATCTTATATATATTCTTTTACATAATAACTTATGTAATGGTTGTACTTAGGGTGTTTGTGGGGAGCTTATATGTATGTAAAAAGGGTCGGGTGTATGCCATGTGGACCACCCAGCGATCCCACTTCCTGGTGCCAAGCCATACCAGTAATGGAGCTCAGAGCCTCCCCCGACGGAACGGGTAGGATGATATCCAACGCATGCCCCTCAGGGTACCAGCAGAGGACCCACACCGATCCATGGGGTGAAGGACTTGTACCACATGGGGGAGCCCAGACCCTTTTACATACATATAAGCTCCCCACAAACACCCTAAGTACAACCATTACAAGTATCTTGTAATGGTTGTACTTAGGGTGTTTGTGGGGAGCTTATATGTATGTAAAAAGGGTCTGGGCTCCCCCATGTGGTACAAGTCCTTCACCCCATGGATCGGTGTGGGTCCTCTGCTGGTACCCTGAGGGGCATGCGTTGGATATCATCCTACCCGTTCCGTCGGGGGAGGCTCTGAGCTCCATTACTGGTATGGCTTGGCACCAGGAAGTGGGATCGCTGGGTGGTCCACATGGCATACACCCGACCCTTTTTACATACATATAAGCTCCCCACAAACACCCTAAGTACAACCATTACAACTTATAAAAACTCAAATTATACAACTTAATAAAATAGTGTATAATAATAATATAATATGTTATATGCAAGTAATATCATAAAATACTAATTAAAAATAAAGTATATTTCAATAATAATATATGTAAAATAAAATAATTAATAAAAATGTAAACTTAGTATATTTAAACATATACAAATATAAATAATAATTATATTTTAATAATATATTAATAAAAAATATATATTCATATTATTTATAATTTTTATTATATATTTATTATGACTATTCATTATTTTTAATATAAAAAAATTTATTATATATATCTACTAATTTATATTTACATACTATATTTTATTTAAAATATAATAACATATTTGGGGAAAAAATAATATGCTATGTAAAAATATAGTATATTTAAGTAATAAAATATGTAATATATAATAATTAGTTAAATATATTTAAATTGGTATTATATTTATTTTTATTAATATAATAATGAAAAATATATTTTTATATTGTTTACATTATATTATAATTTATTAAGTGCAAAAAAAAAAATAAAATAAAAAAATAAACACATTAATTAAAAATAACAATTATTAATTTAATATAAAATATTAAATAACTAATGTAAAAAGTATAATTATATTATATATCATTAAATATATATATAAATTTATATGTAAACATTATTTATATTTACATAATATTAATATTTTTTAATAATAATATCATATTTGGAAAAAAAATTATAATATACTACTGAAAATATTATACATTTATAATAAATATAAAATTTAAAATAATTATTATAAAATGTAAACATTGTATATATTAATATTATATATTATTTAATAAATATTAATGAAAAATCCTTAATAAATATGTAAAGTGAAATTATAAAATAAAAATGACTATAAAATATATATAAAATATTTTATAGTTAAATATTTAAATTGTAGTATCTCTTAAATAAACAGTAGTGAAACTTTACTCATGAAGATACGAATTGGTTTATCGGTTTAGTACTTGTGAATACTTCAATGTTAAGTGTGCTTTATTATGTAGTATTCTATGATGGTGACCTCCTGGGAAGGATAAATAAGAGGCAAATGTGTATTTTTTTAATAATTTGTCTAGAATCAAGACAAATTTGCGATGGAATAATTTTTATTTAATATTTACTAATTGGAATTAAAAATAACTAATTATAAAACAGACAAATTTGCGACGGAAAATAAATCTGTCTCTAAAAGAATTAGCGACGATGATTTTTAAAACAAAATTTGCGACGGAAATTCTGTCTCTGACAGTCTTTATAGACAGATTTTTCACTTTCAGAGACAGAATTTTTTGTCTCTAAAGCCAAAATTTCTTATAGTGGTATCAACATTTCATAAAGTTCATTCAAGTATTAATGTTTACTTAGATTTACATTAATTTTTTTCAATTTTTTAAATGTATACATTATTTGACTTATTTATGGCTCTTTTAACTACTTGAAATGTTAACAACCTTAAATAAACTTATTTCAAAATAGTGATATCTTCAGATATAATTTATTCAGAGTAGAATATTTAAACATTTATATCTTGCTATTATACCATCATAACAGTTTTTAATTCTTATTGGTAATTGTTATAAAATGGAATGCAAAGATTGAAGAGTTAATAAATCAAAAGCTTTGCATAAGAGGATTGGTTGAAATAATTTAAATAACAACTTTTATCATGGTAGGCACCTTTGTATAATGTAATTTTTTATTTTAATAAATAAATTCCTAGTTGGAATCCATAGGAATTTTTATTTGGAAAGGCTTCATTTTTTTTAGTTTAAATTTTAATCTATCAATTCTCACACTTTTCTTTTTCTTTTTTTTTTTTTTTTTTTGTGTATCATCTGGACTTGATGAAATGCAATATGAGACCTATTTGGAAAAGGCACATTATTTTATATATTTTGAAACAGAAAAATGTATATTCGCAAAATATCAAAATAATCTTCATTTTCAAACTTTAACTCTTGTTCTATATCATAGTTCTGCTCAAAATCACATTCCTACAGAATTCATTTAATTTTACCATGGATTAGAGCACGTAGAATTGTACATTTAAATTTATATTTTATTAAGAGTTTACAACCATCAGTCTTGTGTTATTTCAATTAAGAAAAATTTTATAAAACTATAAATTCTTCGAATCATATGACTTTACTTATACTTTTAACAACCACGCTCTATCCCCAGCAACCACCATTAAAGTTTGCCCATTGAATTTACTCCTTTGAACATACCACCACCACACCCTGGATTGAACTTTGAACCATTATCAGTCCACGACCCTAGACTGGGTCATCTTTGAATTTGATGTGACAAGGGTGCTAGATTTGGTTCCTATCGACCTCATGAACATACGTGCGTTCGATGCTTTGACTCGTTCCATCGCGACCTTGCAATTATGCTTGACCTAGACCTTAACCCAAATCCCAGCCCAAGTGTGATTTGGGTCTATCGATCCAATTAAGTGCTATCCGCTTGTATCCTGAGTTTTTTTCGGCCGAAGTATCCTGAGTTTATCAACATTGCTTGTGAGGTGGTTTTAACCCCAATAATTTTAGTGAAAACATGCTTAATACACGAAATTATTAATGCTAGTTTAAGTAGGATATTTAGCAAATTCATAACTATGACTTGTTATTAATTAGAAAAATATCAAATTTGATACTTGAACTTTACACAAAAACTTAGTTTGACACATAAACATCAAAATAGTCAATGTAATACTTGATCAAAGTTTTCCAGGCTATTTTTACTGGCTAAAGTTATTAATAACTATTCGATATTATGCTGTCTTTTCTATATGCGAATAGAGTAAAAAATATTAAAAAAGTTATAAAAATAATCATAAAGAGTTCAATTATGTATTAAATAGATCATTTTATAGTTCATATACTAAATTAAATTTCATGCATCAAATTTAACATTTACTTTTATTAAATCGTAATCCTACCTAATGAGTTAGGATTACGTGATTAATATAGTTTCATACGGTAAAGAAAATACACACAATTCTGCCCTTTGTTTTTCTTTTGCTTTTTTCTTTTTAAATTAGTTTATTCCAAGGTTTGTGCACATATGGTTTGACTCATAAATTCAAGATAACGATGAAAAATGGGAAATTTCAAAGACCTTTCATATTGGAGGAAGAAAAATCTTTGGAACAATGCCATCCACATCTTCGTAAGCCCTAGGGTCCCAGATGATGGGGGCGAAGCATGAATGCCTCCAGCTTTTCTGATAGTGACCAACCCAATGAAACCATCGAGCACGTTGCCATGACCTAATTTATTTATTTTTATGTTAAAAAAAGAATAATCGTAAATATTGGATGCATTAGACTCTTCAAGCATTCAAAGAATAGCTTTATATGAAATCATACTGTTACTAATGTTATAGTTAAATTAATTATAAAAAGAATTTATAGACAAATCCTTTATAACCACCATGAAATCATAAAATTTTTCAATAAAGCTAAGATTTTAAAAGTTATAAAAATTTAAAAACAGCCATGCATTTGTAAGAACACTATAAAATTTCTACAACCATTTATATTTTCCATTTTTTAACAACATTCATTATGACAAAATATCACTTTCCTAGTTTATGTTCACATGGATATTTTTTTCATATCGTAATTTTGAAAGTATATATCGTTATTTATCATCTAGTTTTACTCTAGTAGAGATCATCAATCTTCATTCGAAAATGTCCAATGTGTTACTTGCAACCCTATATTGGGTTATAAGCAGAATGGAATAATTTGGCAATTCTACACCTCAGCCGGATTTGATAAGGATTTTCAATTTGAGTAACCAAATCCAATTTATTAAATTCCTCAATATCTGTACTTTATTGAATAATAAGAATATTGAGTATGACATACCTTATTAATTGATAAGGTAATAACTATTTAATCTAAAAAATATAAATATTTGAATTGTCAGTTTTTTTGTATTATATTTATATCAATTCAACATCGGTTCTATCTAATCAATTTATGAGTAAAATTATCAGTTTTTATCATTATTTATTTTTTTTTTAAACATCGATTAAAAACGACAGAAAATGATACCAAAGTAACCTAAAACCAATAAAACAAACAGGAATTTTAGTTTGACCATTATATTCAATAATCCAGAAACTTATCTTTAAGGGTATAATAAATCTTTATCAACAGGTCGAGTATGAAGCAATCATGGTGAGCTAAAACGTTACAAGCATTGATATGAATTCAAATTCATCCTCCATCCTTAAAAAAAAAAAATTACATAGGACTCTTATCGGATTCAATCGGATGTAGCATCCTATAATTTGCCGTCCACATGCATCCTTTGGCCTTAGCCATGATTATAATACTAGTGGCGCCACGAATTGAGAACACAGGTAATAACGAAAGAGGAAGAGGACAAAGCCTGATGCCATTAAAAAATTTTAAAAAACTTATAGGAAGAATAGATATTTGTATGGTCAGTGGCATTGGGAAGATAGAAGTAAGCAAGAATAAGAGAACAATATTTAGAATATGCTCCTCAAAGTCGGAAATAATACATATCTAAGGATCCTTACTAAAATACATAAATCAGTACAGTATTTTCGAACAATGAAAGAACTGGGTTCACTTTCTCAGTCATGCTAATATAAAAAACACAAAAAATGGAAACAAAAACATCCTAAACTAATGGCTTCACTCTATATATATGGTCTTTCGATAAAATTTACAAACGAAAGTACTAGGGTCTTCATATTCAAATCTTATAAAAAACGAAAAATACTATGAATTCCCAAACTGTTGCTACTCCAAACCAAGTTATGGTACTTCTGATGCTACATCAATGGCCTTAACGTATAGAGTCAGACTTTGATATGATAAACTCATCTTGTCGTTGTGCTATGGTGTTGATGGGCACCCATCATCTTTCTTCTCTGCAAAAATAAAAATATACAAAAAAAATTAAATAATAAATAAATAGGAATCAAACGATTTCACAAATCAATTCCACCACAAATCAATCATAAGTTTTCGGTATTTAGAAAAAAATAATAATAAAAAACCAACACTTGCCGAAAATTGACTGTTAATTAGATAAAACATTATAAAATATGATTTTAATTAAGACATGCCAAATTAATTATATTAGCAAAATTTATATATGAAAATGAAAGACTTATGTAATAATAGTTACAATGATAAAAGTAGAGAAGACTTACTTTGACGGAACAATTGTGTATTCTCATATAGGAATGATTTGTAGATTCTTCACTAGAAGAACTAGAAATTGGGGGCGGCGGTGGCGGCTGTGAAGATGATATCGACCATGGAACCACCTGATTTTCCTCATCATCATCGTTGCGGCCACTACCGCCACCGCTGCCGCCACTATCACCAGAATCCTCCTCTTCCTCCTCCTCACTACCATCATCATTATCCTCCTCATCCCGATTCAGATCATCAAAACCACCACCATTTCTTGCTTTCACCCCAATTGGGTCACCCTTCCTAACACAATTTTCACAAATAGTAATACTAGGACCAAGCCTAGGTCCAGAACCATTCCATGGAGTAGGACCTTTACATGAATGACACAACAAGATTCTACAATGTTTTGCTACAAGGAAATTAGCCCCATGAACCCTAGAATCACACCCCCAACATAGGTTAGCCTCGTCTGATTCACAATATATGTTTGCATAATTTTTGCATAACTCACAACCCTTCTTACTCATTCTTCAATCTTCTATACTTTTTGCTAATAAATATGAAAACTCTGCTTTTCCTTTGTCTCAAATTAGCCACAACACTTCCTTTCACATGTATTTATATATATGTTGTCGCGGGTCCATGTTGTTTTTGGCCATGTTTTGGACATGGGGTATGACCATATGACTCAACTTGCAAAATTTTTTAATGGATATTTTTTAAAGTGGGAATTCATGGTTTTTGGGTTATTTCCTTTGATTGGATGAGGAAGCCACCATGAAAGTTTTTGGCACCAAGACTAGAACGACTTCTGTCCACTACTTTTTTAATACCAAATGTTTCATATTTTAATGCTGTTTTTGGTTTTAACGTGTGAATTTGATTGGAGATACTGAGAACGTAAGGATGCCATAGAAAGGATGACTCTAATAATTTATTTATATATTAATGGAAAAATGTTGATCGTTGGTTTAAATTAATGTGATTAAATTGAGTAGAAATATCAATGAATTTGTAATCTAGCGCATCTTTTCTGATTTCTTTTTGTAGCGAGGGAAAAAAAAAAGTGTGGACCAAGAATATTAGTTAGATAATTTGACGAAATTTCATGTTGATTTCTTGCGCTGTTAAGTTTTGTGTAGACTTTAAAGTGTCAAATAGGATTTGAAAACGACACAAGAAGGGATTTTTCCCAAACTATTGTAAAATTGTGACTTCGGTGAGTTGATTGAAAATTTATTTTTATTTTATTTTCAAAGTAATCCTCTAAAACACATGCATAACAGGTTGCACTTGTTTTTTAGTAACTAACCCAAAATTTATATGAACATTATCCATTTATTATGGTGATACAGGTTTAAAATCCTTTCCACCATGTTATGCTTTCGATGCATTTGCAGTATTTGCCACATGGCTTGAAGATGATTAACATATTCTCAAGTTTTACATCATTCTTAAATTAAAAAAAAAAATATATATATAGCAAACCCGTTTGACTTATCTCATGGTATATGGGTTAACACTACAAATTGGAAAAAGGCAGTAATTATTTTATTATTAGACAAACTAACTAGAACCTGTACAAGTCATAAGATGGAGGATTATCAGGGCTGGTTAGCTTTGTTGGAAAATTAAATTCTCAATTTGTTTCTTTTAAAAGTAAAGAAAAGGCTAAAAAAGTACTTCTCATAAGGATTTTTTTTATCTTAATTTTAAAAATAATATTTGTTAGGTATCTATATAGCTACTGGTAAGTACATAGATAAAAATTAAGGAGAATTTGTAAATTCATCTCACAAACTTTTGTCTATGTACGTATTCAGCTTCTAACTTTTAAAGTAAGATTTTTAACCCTTTAAACTTTAAAAAATTAGCACAGCTAAGAAAAATCAATATTTTTCATGAATTTTGTGTGTGTTGTTATTTTAGGGGGATGGGTGGGTTGAAAGTTTAGGGAGCCGAATCTGTATATTTATAAAAGTTTGAGAGAGCATTTTATAATCTCTGTTTCATTTTCTAATATTATGTGTCTTTAATTGTGCTAGTTTTTGAAAGTTTAGGGGGTTAAAAAGCTTACTTTGAAAATTCTGGAGATGAATCGCATACAAGTGAAAGTTTAGAGGGTAGATTTGCAATTTTCCCAAAAATTAAATATAAAGATATAATAAAGTTTCAAATATAATTATTGGATTAAATTATATAGACAAACAATGCTTTAAGGAAAGAAAGTTATATATAAATGGTATTAAAATGCTTAAGAAGAAGAAACATAAAATTGATGTAGTCCAAATAATAAATATATCAGTTTTATCAAAGAATCACCACATCTAACCAAAATAATAACTAAGATTTAATTATTAAATTTATATATAAATTAATATTGCTTAATTGTCGTGCACATATATCACATGGATCATAATATTATAAAAATGAAAAAAGAAATTTGTTGTCAATGATACAAAGCATATTTATGATATTATATTCCATTAGAATCACTTATAATCCTTTATTGCCATTTATAAAGAGAATGGATAATATATATAGAAAAGACCAATTGTACCATAAAGATGAAAAGCCAAAACTTTCGTAACTTCTAAGGTCCTATCAGATTGTCTAATCAATCATATTATTATTAAAATAAAATAGTAAGTGATATATTAAATATTTGAAAGGGTAAATTGTTAGCTATGAATTTGATCTGTTAAAATTTTTTCATAAGGGAACTTCAATAACAAAAGTGCAACACTTTAGATTATTACATGTTAACCATCGTTTAAAAAAAAAATACACAAATACAATTTTTACCCTCACTATATCACAGTTAGATATGTAAAATGTATCGCATATTGGTCATGTGATGCACATATAAAGCTATATCGTATGACCAACATGTGATATAGCCCGAATTAAATTTTTGACCGAGTACATTACTATATTGCATGTTGATGATGAGATACACGTATAAAATAGTGTATCTCATTTCAAGATTAATATTTATTTTTGTCTAAATTGTATTTATATAATTTTTTTTTCAAAATAGTAGACATGTGTTTGACCCTGCAACACTTATCCTATATTAAAAAAATAAATGAAGAACAAGAAGAGAGTAACTCCTAGTATTTGCGAGTTTTGCTTAATAAATAATCAAATGCTTTTTCACAAATTTGAAGCAATTAATCTTCTGATTAATCGTCAAACAAAACATTTATCTTTTTTAAAAAAGAAACTTCCCGAGGAAGCCAAAATAAGAAATATGTTTTTGACCGCTGATAATGTCTTGGAAGTTTCCTATACCATCTTGCTTCAAATAGCAAAAGTTAGGTGCAATGAATGGATGATGAGTCAGTGTAAAACTAAAACCAAAATCAATGCAAAAACCAGAAAACTGATGGCGGGCTGTGGTTTAGGGCAGTGGAATTGAGCCACTTGGCTGACTTGAGTGTCCTGTCGGGAAGACATTAGTGGTTCAAGCTCAATGAAGTTGCTGTCGTGCCATCTGGGCCCTTTGAAAAATCTCTTGTGGAGGGGTCACTTCTGTCGGACATATAGTGTCACCAAGTCCGTAGGTTTTCCTGGAGCATGCTGTGTCTCGTAGGTGGTGTTTAATTTACTTTGATATGATTAAATTTGGATGTCACGTGGGTATCAAAACATCAAAGTTGTATAAACCCATCCCCACCACATTAACTGTCCATTTACTTTAGTCTTGTTGGGTCAATTGAATGATTATCATATCGAGGGTAAATTGTAGATTTACCTTTTTCATGTTTTCTTTATATGCAGTCAGATCTATATTCTTGCAAATTGAGGATTTAAATCTCTATTGTTTTTTTTTCCTTTTACCCAGATAAGTTTTTTTTTTTTTTTTTTTACTCTAAACAAACGTTTCACATATTAAAAAATAATAAAAAGTGATTTTAATGTTTTCTCAATTATATCATCTAAGAACATATAAAATAGGGTACTCAGTTTCAAAAATAAGACTTAAGCTGACATAGAGTAAATATAAAGGATTGTATTTACTATTTTCCGTTTAGGGTTTGCATGGAAATGCATATATTTAGTGTTTAATGTTTATTTTCTGTTATATTTAAATCATTGACATTTTTTTTATATTTAAGTTTTTTTTTTCAAATTTTCATAAAGAATATTATTTTTATCAGCTCTGCTTAATTTTTCATTCTTCCATGATATATATCAACTTTCAATTGTCCTTGGAATGGCTAGCTAAGATAGTTAGGGATTGCACATTTTTTAAATACGTTTTTCTTTTTAATTTTTAGAAAATTACCTATACTTAATGTTAGTGCTGTTAATCATTGTGCACTAATAAGAAGATGAGGCCTTTTGGATGGACAAAAAGTAAAGAGTTGAACTATAAAAATGTAAAACGTTAACAATTCAAATGGAAAACTTCAATTTGGGAATGATTATTTAAGAAAACTTTTCCATTTATGTTATATAGGGAAATAGCAAGGAATATGTTTTCCAAATTTAAAGCAATCCACCTTAAACTTTCATCACTAGAGGATTGGGCTTCAACACTTCAAATTGGGGTTGATTGATTTGCAAAATAAAATGGAAGTGAGTATATGTAAACCCTTAAAATTTTATTAAGTTTATGTTTAAATATTAGAATTAAAAGTCAATCGGAAACTCTAAAAGTCAACAAAAAACTAGATCGAACCCTAGTGTTTAGATCGGCAATCTCGTATTTATAACTCTAAGTAACGGAATTTAATTAATTATGGATAATGTTTCACAATAATATAAGAAAATTTAAAAATATCAGATTCGCTAATTTTTAGTGTATTTTCGGATCCGAACGGGATCAGCTCTCGAAAAGCATGTCTCGAGACTCAGAATAGTAAAAATATTCCGATAACACCGTTAGGTCCGTAATAATACAAGAATTTCAAAAGTATCAGTTTTGTAATTTTTTGATAGCTAAAAATAACTAATATCGTATTTATACGCGTATTTTCTTTACTATCTGTATATTATTAGTCTTGTACTATTCATTATCATATTCTACTATTATTACTATTCATCTATCTCTACTTTATCTTACAACCTATTCTTACTATCTATACACCTATTTTCTACTTTTAACATTTCCAATACAACTTCACATCCATCATACTTCATATCTTAATTACTTTTTATTACAAAACAACAAATAAATAAATCTGTCCCTCTCTCTCCCATGCATGGTCGGTACACCCCCCTCCCTCCTTTCATCCTCAATTTTTTCCTTTTCAATTTATTTTATTACATCTAATTTTCCTCCACAAAACTCTATAAATGACCCATCTCCCTCCATATCTTTCACACACTCATTTTACATAACAAAACTCTCCCAAAATTGCTCCACAAACTCTCTCTACTAAAACTCTCTTCCATTCAATTTTACAAAAATCCTTCATTACACATAAACCATCCATTACTACCTACATAATACTACCACTCATCATCTTCCTCCTTCAACAAAAACACTCTTAGAAAAACTTTGTACCATTATTATTTCCATGTCATGTAACTTAACATGATCATGGTGTTGTTTCTTGAAACTCACATGAGTTGTAGAAGCAACAACATGTTCATGTTTTGTTCTTGCACATGCCAATAATTCCTATTTTATTATCTTGTTATTATGATGACATTATGTTGTTATTATTGTTATTATACTCCTAACTTAAGCTTATATATATATGTATATATTATCGTATATTTCTTAGGGCCTAAATGCTCACTAACTCTTACTAACTTGCTTTTATTATTATTGCTTTTCTTTTCTTTTTTTTTTTTTTTTGGACTAGTCTATTCTTAGTCCTGGATTGCCTTGATGAAGCTAATGTCCCAATACTTGATCGGGTTATCTTAATAAAGCTAAGGTTTCCAATACTTGATCTTAATATTATGCTCTTATTGATTCTTATATATACCTTATCTTATTATGATATATTATTATATTTCTAATGATTATATATCATGTTCATACATGAGCATATTGATATTGTCTCAACAAAAATAAAAAGAAAATTTTCTTAAATGAAGGAAGATGGGAACTTCTTTCAAAAATAAACTATTATCAGTTAAGAAATGATTTTTCCATAAAAATTTAGGGTTATATCTTAATAATCTTTTCCAAAATCTAGATATGCTCATCACAATTTTCAGTAACAATGAAACATTAGAATTTCAACGAATAATACATAAAGTAGATATGTCACACATACTCTTTTCAAAACAATAAAATGGAAAAGTTTTCTTCAAAACTTAAGATTTCAAATTCTTGATTAGCAAAAGTATTCTTAAACTTTCTTGTGAAATTTTCACCATACTCTAAATATTAAAGATTAGACAAGTTTTGTAAAATCATCAAGAAAGTTTCTTTTCTAGAAATAAAATTTTATGAGGAAATAAAATTAGTAAACAACTTAGGAAATCATTGTTATTTATTAAAGTAAAATGAACTTTAGGAAAAACTAAGAATATGTAAACTTTAAAGAATCTTAACCACTATCAAGTAATACTTAGGAGCTACTTTTCAACCCCAAGAAATTAAGTTGTAAGAATCTTAAAAAGACTAAAATCACTTTGGGAGGAATTTAATTATTTCCAAAAGTTAAGAAATAAAATTAAAAGGAGGAAAACACTCACTTATAATGATTCAAGGAATTTTTCCAACAAGCTAAAGTAGAAATTTTCAAAGTTTTGCTTTTCTAACTTTTAGGACACCTTATTTTGCAAGAATAATTGATAAGATAACCTCACTAAATTCATGTATATGATGTGAGTCAATATATATATATATATATCTTAAAAGGATTTTTCCAACTATACTAATATCTACATTTTGGTACAAGTATTTTTGGATAAAGAAAAGTTTGCAAATTTGGTTTTGAAAACTGGAATTTTTGTAATGAATATGTATCTCTTTGTTTCGAGACCCAAAAGACTTTTGATAAGAAAAATAACCTTAGAAATGGATAGATCTTTTTGAGTAGGTAGAAAATGGTATATAATATGTGAAATTCCAAGTTAAAATGAACAAGTTATGACCATTTTAAATTGGAAATTTCCATTATACAAATTTTACCACAATTAAAAAAATAGAATTAGAAATTTTGACTAGAGATTCTATGGAATAGTCATTTTGAGTATTTCCTTTATTTAGGCAATGAGGAGGAAGACGTGTACTACCCTGAGGATTATTACGATTAAGGGAGAATCGTTGAACCATGGCCAAGTGAGTCTATTTCCCTTATTTTCATACTTATGATTGTGCATATAGCATAGTAGCATTAGACTTAAGAAAAGATAAAATTGAAGGTGCATGTGATTATAATGTTGATGAAAGAACTTTAAGCATATCGACCCATGAATTGCTTATTATGAGTTGTATGTTTTACCAACATGTTGAAGTGTTTGAACTTGGATGATTACTTGCAAGAAATTGAAATTAAGATGGCTAGACCTTAAATAAAAAGTTGATACATGATTCCATTCGTTGAGTCACATTAAATTGCAACTACTCCTTATTTATTTAAGTGTAACCTGCATAAAGTCAGTTTTATATTGCCACAAAGAATATTAATTATTTTACAAAGAATTAAATAATTTAAAGAATGAAAAAAAAAGAATCACATTATCTAAAAAGAATAAAGAATTTAATCTATGAATTTAATGTATGACTTCAATGAATATTAAAGGAAAAAAACTATTTGAAGGATGTTTTAATGTTTAAAATTGCAAAATCTGTTTATCTAGGGAAGTAAGGGTATTAATGTTCATCACCAAACCAGTAGCTCCAACTCCTACTCCCTTCCTTTCTTAGCCTTCTAGGAGCTCTAGCAGACCTTCTTCTTTTATTGGCCCCTCTGTTTCTTGCTCTTCCCTTTGTATCTTTCCACCAGCATTTCTTCTTGCGTTCTTGCCCCTACCCCTTCATTCAACTTCCTTAGAAGTACTAACCTTCATCCTTCTTTGCTCTTATATTATTCGTTGGGGTTCCACTCTCTATATTCTTCTTCTTCTAGCTACTTCTGCACTTACAGGGCATACAAATAATCATTCCTTTCTAGATTTGTCATCCCTTTAGTGTTTTGCATATATTGTCTCCTTTCTACAACTTGCCTTTCTTGGAACTCTAACTCTCTTCTTTTCTACTGTTCCTCCTATTTTCACCTCCATTCTTCTTGTTTATTCCTCTTTTCCTCTTCTTTTTGTCGAACGAATTCTATTTCTTTGATTCTTTGTAGCTTAGCTTCTTTGATAGTTGCAAGCTCTTTCTTTTTCCTTTGCCTAACATTTATACTCTTCTTTCTTTCTCATGATTTCATTAGGAGGCTCTTCAACATGTTTCTAGGGCACTAGTGCCTTAGGGCAGCCTTTTTGTCTCTTGGCCATAAGGGTACAAATGGGGTGTTAGTCATCAGAATATTCATTTGCCTCATCACTACTAAAGAGGCTACAATCAGTCTCACTCTCCTCTTCTTGTTCTCCTTCCAATCTACGGGTTTCTTTTCTTTCTTCTATGGAGGATAAGAGCTGTGTTAATCTGATATCTGCCATTCTTTGTTTTCTAAGCTTGCCCTTCTCTTTACTTAGTTGAAGCACCACATCCTTCCTTCTTGTATGAGCTACACTCTGAGCTCTTTTTCCGATCATCTCCCTCATATCTTCATTTGCCAGAAATTTATCATCAATCTTAGTGGCTATCTCTGCTTCAAGATCATAAAATTCATGATTTGTTAGGAGTTGGTTGAATTGTGTAGCTAGCTCCTCCACCATTGGTGGTTTATTTAGGTCAATGCCACTAGGGACTGTGGCATTACCCTTTTCTTCTATAGGAGCAGTAAAGGTGGGTTCTTTTTCTTCTTCTTTTCGGGGTGAAAGGGATAACTTGTCATCCTTTGTATGCCCTTTCTTGAACTGTCTCAAAAATTTGTATAAAAATTTTCGTAAAGATGGTCACATCTTCTTTATATGTTCTCCTTGCCTCCTCCTCTTCTTCCAGGTTGATAAAAACAAGGTCAAGTTTAACTGGCTCTTACTTAATTTTGTACCTTTTCAGATACTTTGTGTTCCTGGCACATCTTTTTTATTCTTTTACCCGTCTTCTTATAGGGAATATGTGTAGGTTGAGCTGAGGAAACGGGCTCTTCCCTCATCTTTCTACTGTTGGCCTCTAATGGCCTCGTAAAAACTCTTTATCAAGGGGTTCTCTTGGAGGAAAATTATTAAAGATTGTGGTTGCCCCTCCACAACTATCTTAGCAATATCTTTAGAGAAAACTTTATAAATTTCCTCCTCAATTGCCAGATATTTTTCCTTTCTTCTTTCTTCACCACCATCCCTATTTTCTTTATCTTCCTGAATACTTAATTCCTTGGCAATCTTGCCTACCAAATTATCCATCAAAATGGGATTATACTCCTCATCTAAGGACTTGTCATGAATGACTTGTCTTCTTCTCTTTTGCTTAAGAGCACCCTTAGTTATGTGATAAGTTCTAGAAAGAGGTTAATTGGAGGGGTTGGCTTGATCTGGTTCGTGTTTGTGATGGTGTTAGTGTTTGGATTTTTAGGAATCTGCTATAGGCTTATGAGAAATGGCTTTATTGTCCTTAATTGGATGTTAAGCAAATGACTTAGCCACTCTAAACTACTGAAGCTATTTTGTGGTAAGAGAGGGTTGTGTTTGGACTTGTGGGGTAGTCTTTGTATATGGTCTAGATAAGGTGTTTGTGGTCTGTGTTTAAGATGGGGCATGTGTATGTATAGGTGAGGATATGTGTGTAGTGTGTGGTGGGGATGGTATGTATGGGAATGGTGAAGGTGGCATGGCATCATTGTCATCATCATTATCATCTTGATTAGTCATGGTAGGTTCAGATGGTTGTTTCTTGGAGTGTGTGGGCTATAGGTGAGGGGCATGGGTGAGCATCTCCATCAACTTCTTTATATGCCCCTTCATATCACCCATATCTTTGTTATACTTTGCCAAAGGTAGCTATTTTTTCTTTTAGTTCCTTCACTATATTTTCTAACTTGTTAAAGTTGGTTGCATTGTACTAGGGTTGAGCTTCTTGTGCAGGGGTAGCAAGTGGTTCCTTTTGCGTAGGTACATTCTAGCCTAAAAAGACTCTCTTGTTTAACTTCTTAAACTTGCAGATCACATCAACAGGCCTTTATCTCAGCCACAACTACAAAATTTTCAATATCCTTGTGTTTAAGTCCCCTAAGAATATCCCCTTCCCTTACAGGTTAGCTTGATCTTAATCTTCCAAGCCACCATCAGTCCTACATTCATTTTATGTCTCTTCATTATGCTATAGAGAGGGTGGAGCTCAGTTTTAGCTATGGTACTTGCCCCCTCTAACTTAGAGAAAATTCTTTTGATAAGCATGTACTACAAGATTTTGGCACTGTTCTTCTTAAAGCTGGAGGCCATTATCTTCAAGGGTGTAAAATGACCCTTACCTCCTCTGCCACAAACATCTTCAATTCCTCTTTTGTTACTTCAATAGGTAGGTTCTTGAGCTTTTTACTCAAAATCTCTTCTTCTTCATCATATAGCCCCATGGTCGCTATAAATTGTATCATCAACACATGTTTATACTCTCCAAAAGCATAAAAACCGACAATATCATTCAAAGATGGCATCTGATGCCTTGTTTTGAAACTTGCCATAAAGGCTATGGTTATTTCCTCAAAAACTCTTTCCCAAGTATGATCTTCAGAGAATTCTCTAAACTCTCCTTCAAGCCTCCTTACGACCTCTTACTCCATCACAACATTCTCTACAATTGACTTTTTAGTGAGAAAAATTTAAATTTTTCCTTATCTACATCATTTAATTCTAGTGGGGGTTGAGGTCGAATACTTGTACTATAGCCCTAGACTCAGGTCTAGCTTTTTTGGTTTTCTTTGGTGGTTCTATGGATGAGGTTCTTTTGGGTGCCATTTCTACAAATCAAAACAAATTTATAAATTTCTCATTTTGAAAACATTAATAAAAGAATTAGCTTTTACCCAATATTGTTACTAAAACCTAAAATAGAGTCATTAATCATGCCTGAAGAACACTCAAGGCATAATTATTCTTGACTTTTTTTAAAAGAATTTTCAGACTAATTTACTACATTTCTATCTTCTGATATTGTATATTCATTAAGAAAAGAATCATTTTTTAGAACGGTATGAAAATAACTATGCTCTTTCCAAGTTTTTAATGGAAGTCTAAAAGTTACGATAGATTTCATTAAAGATTATTCAAGTAAACCCTAATATTTTTAATTAAAAAGAAGTAAAGAACAGATGTTTCAACTCATTTTAAGTATTAAGAAAGCTTCTTATCATTAAAGAAAATAGATTACTAAAAATTTGTACAAATCGAAACCCTAAGAATGATGAGATTAAACGGGTATTTATACTGATATACAGTAGGAAAAACAAATACAAGTGGATAAATAAGCTTACCTTATCAGTTTGATGCAAGAAGTACGACAAAGGAATGATTTTTAGTAAATTTGTATGAGAAAAAGTATTGAGGGTTTTGAGAGGGATTATCAGATTCGCTAAGTTTTTGAATGAGGTAATGAATAAGAAGAAAACAAGAGTATTAAAGTTTTTTATATTAATTGAGTTGCAGGTTTAATCACAGGCATGATTTAGAGTGCGGTTATTATTCATTATTAAAATGACAAAAGAATTAACGAGACGTGACCTTAATTTAAGTTGTGATTTATTAAAAAGAATAAAAGAATTAAGGCTACGATTTTAGCTTTTTATTACTTCTGCAAAAAGAAATAAATAGAACTGCAGTCATGATCGCGAGCTTAATTCAAACCGCAATTAAAACTATGACAAAAAATTTATTCTTCTTTTCTAGTTGTAGGTTAGCCCATGGCCAAAATTATCAAGTGCACTCCTACAAAAACACTTAAACATAAACATTAAAAGTATAAATTGAGCAACACAAACTTGATTGTATCCTATCACTCTTCCCTTCAAAAAAATTTTATCCGAAAACAACATTCAAACTTCATCTAAACCATCATCATCATTCAAACATTTTTAGGAGAAACCTTTTCTAACATTCATCAATCATTCATTAAATGAAAAAATGTTTAAACCTAACAATTCTCAGAACCATAGGTCTTTCAAAACTTTAAAAAAAAAAAAACAAACAAACAAAAAGAAAGGTAGGATTAATCGTCTAAGAGTCTTTCTTCTTTAGTTCTTGGCTTGTTCTTTAGGTTGGCTTCTATATTTGCTAGAAAAGTTCCCTATGTTCTAAAGGAGCTTTGAAATCTAACTTAGTTATGTTTCTAGGTTATGAATTGTAGCTGAATGGTTTCTCAAAGTGGTGTCAATTCCTTGTTGCCTAGCCTTAGAGACCTTAATAAACCGAGGGATTAAATCCTTCAAAGAAGTTTTGCTACCCTGGGAGACATTTGACCCTTGTCGCTGTTGTTTCTAAAAATTTAAAAGGGGGGGGGGGGGGGGGGGGGGGGGGGGAGAGAGGAAGGGAAGGGGGATTAAAACTAGACTATTGGAAATTGTTATTCCTCCACTTAAAGTTTGGATGGTTCTTCTGGCCAGGGTTATAAGTATTACTATAGGGGTCATTCTTAAGTCCATTAAAATTGTTCACATACTCCACATTTTTATAATTCATGCACTCAACTTTCTATCCAAAGTTGCCATATACCATATTGACTTGGCCAGCTCCCATGGTCATATTATCCACTTTTCTAGATAATGGTTCTATCTTGGAGGTCAGGGATGTCACAATATCTAGCTCAAAAACTCCTCCAGTTTTCTCCTACTTGGTTCTGATAAATGACCATTTGTAATGGTTGTTGGTCATGTCCTCAACAAGTTCAAGCACTCCTTAAGGGATTTGTTATTTAAACATCCTCCTGCTATTGCATCAATAAGCTACCTAGTCACATAATTTAGCCCATTATAAAAAGTTTGGACTGTGTCCATTTAGAAAGTCCATGATGTAGGCATCTCCCTAACAACTCCTTCTAGCTTTCAAAAGCTTCATACAAGGTCTCATATTCTAGTTAGTGAAAGAAAGCCATGTCAACTCTAAGCTTGGTTGTCTAGAAGGTGGAAGATATTCCCATATGAACTATTAGCCATTTGTTGTCAGGTGGTTATAGACTATTTAGGCAAACCGTTAGGCCATTTCTTTACTTTCCCCTGTAAAGAAAAAGGAAACATCCTAAGTCATATGGCATCACCAGAGCATTTATTGATTTTAAAAGTATCACAATTCCATAAATTTTTTGAGGTTGGTATTGAGATCCTCATCTTATAGACCATCAAATTGGATATATTATTACACATTTGAATCGTATTGGGTTTTATTTCAAAATTATTTCCAACAACCCTAGGTTTAACTATGCTAGTATTTGCTCCATTAAAGTAGGTCTGCAAAAATCCATCATAGTTTTAGGGGGATGGTTTACCTTACCTAGGTTGTTTTATCCATTCGACGTTTCATTCAGCTCGTGAAACTCGTCGTCTAGGTTATTGCTTAGGTCAACTCAATGAGCCATTTCTTCCTCAATAACTTAATTTCTTTTCCTAGCCAAGCATTTAAAGTTCTTCTTATTCGATATGGTTCTGAATTAAAGGGAAACAAAGAGTAAGATTGACTCTTAGTCATAATCCTACATTTTTATTAATGTAAATAATTAGTCTACAACAATCCTTTATTATAACAAACAGTCTAAAAACTAAGACTATAATAATAACACAAGAACTAAAATACAGCAACTGCATCTATATACAAAATAAGAATCATGAATAAAAGAATTATAGAATTAAGGAACTAAACAAAGCTAAAACTTAAACAAACATTTTACAAAAGGAAAATAAACAGTACAAAGAACTTGTAAAAACTACCTAAGCATATTTACAAATAGGTACATGAATACAAAAAGAGCTATATACAAACATGTACATATATACAGGTATTTATATATATATATATATTATATGCAGCAAAACAAAACAAAGAGTTAGTGCTATACACAGAACCAAAATATTTACAAAGAAACAAATCAAAACAAAGAAAAATATTTACAGAAAATAAAACTTTGTACAAAAACAATATATACAGATATTTACAAAAAGAAAAACTAAAACTATTCACATTATTCATAGGGTTAATGATTAGTCTAATAGATTTCAAAGCTTTCAAATATTGCTTCATTGAGCTTCATAGAAAATGAATTCAATGTCGATTCCCCGGCAACGGTCGCTAGAAAAACTTGGTTGGGTTCCAATAGACACGAAGTCCTTTAAAAAATTTATAAAATGATGGTAATATGCTCTGTTCAACTTTGGTTACACAACTACCATTTAGGCAAGCGTACCTACTAAAGTAGCAAAGAAAATATTATGCCGTATTCTTTAGGGATTATTAGCATCTATTGTACATAGTAGAAAATAAAAAAGCTAAGCTAAGGTTAAGACTAATTATAAACATGTTTTCAAGGAAAATTAAGGATATGAGTTTGTTAAAGCAAGACAGAGCTTAGAATTTGCTTTACCAAGTTTTTATCATGTGATTTCATGATAAACTAAAGAGTTATTCATTGGTAGCATTTGTACTATTGGATTTACTAAAATGTGTTAAAACCTCTCTCAAGGTTAAAAACTCTAGATCTAAATTAGACTGCCATAATCTCTTTTAAGCTATAAGTTACCTAGATTTGCATATAGATTAAAAATCCTTTGTTAAAACCCATTTTAGAATTCAAAACAAGTGACAGAAAGTTTCACTATCCCTGTCTCGGAGGGGTCATGAGTACTCCTATTAGTAGTTTAGTTCTGTTCAAAAGAATGATCTCTCAATCATTCAGTTGAAATCAAACATGGACCTAAAAGGTGCACCATGCAATAAAACCCACAAAGATAAGTTCGAGCTACTAATTACAAATACCCAATCAATATTCAATAAAATGCATTGAAATCACACGAATCAAGTACTTAAGCATTAAGCATAGATTCAAAAGAAATAATATGAGATTAAAGATGAATATTGCAAATTAAGCACATAGTTTTTGCAAAAAAAACTTCGAGTTTAAAAGGTATTACCTAGAAAACTTTAAATTCTTAGCAAGGAGGAATTCTCTCATTAAAAATTCTCTCTCTACATTACACTATACTATGTCAAAAAAATTGTTACTTATGGTATAATAATTATCACACGTCTATGCATGTTTATTTATAGGTGACATAAACATTTTATTATCTAACATGGTAGATTCTTTATAACTGATTTTTTCCTTATTCTATGCGTACGTATAGGGCAGTTTTTTTTTTTTTTTTTTTTTTATATAGTGAGGACAGGATCACTATTCACGGCTTTAATCATATGCCCGAAGGTTGTTCATGATATAAGCTATATCTTTTTGTTAGAGGCACAATTAATACTTAGCTTCAATCATTGGTGGAATGCAGGCTCGATTCTTAGGCACAATTTATGGCACATTAGGGATGACAGGGCTTGCTTATCTTAGTGTATACAGCAGGTATAATTGAGGGCACAGTTAAGGGCGTGATTTGGGCTTTTGCTTTGTCTTTTGCCCTCCATTGAAATATGTCTTTAAACATTGTTTTTATTTTTCTCTAATCTTGTTTCAAATCACTTTATTTCTTCTTTTTATGATCGTATGAGTTCAAAAACAACATTTAAACTATAAAAGCACAAAACCATAAAAATTAATCTAAAAATGAATCAAATAAAGCATAAGTTCCTATGGATAAAATAGAGTATAAAAGACTTATTAGTAATAGATTTAACTGTTGAATGAAAATGCATACTATAACATATGCTTCTTATGGAAGCATGTTGATGAACAAACTCAAATTAACCATTCATAACTGATCTTCAATGATTCTTTGTGGACATCTAAGTCACGTTTTCACATAATATCAGAGCTTTGTGATTTGATTCAAGCATTTCTTTTGGTAGTTGATAGTCATGAGTTTTCTCTAGTTCTTTGGAGCAATTGAATGCTATTGCATTGATTCTTTGATTATGGAACCTCTGTACTTGTTTGGTTAGGACAATATGAATATGTTAATTGAAAATTTGATTTTCAATGGTAGTAACTATCTAGGATGAAGTAAGTCAGTAAAATTGGGATTAGGAACCAAGATGAAGTTGAGTGATATATATGGTTCACTTCATAAACGTCTAATACTTCCACTGATTTAATTTGTTGGAATAGAGCTTAATAAGCTAAACAACTTTAGGAGGAAATTAAGTAATGATATGAAGTATCAAATGGCCCTTTTGTGTTTCGGTTGCAATGTGACATTTGTGATTTGAAACAACAAAATCAAGGTATGGGCACTTATTACAACAAGCTTAAAAGATGTTAGGATGAACTTCATCAACTTCATGCATATGTTAATATACTTGTAAATACATGGAATAGTGTACTTGTGATTTGAGAGAAGATGCAAGATTTTGAATGGAGTAGTGAATTTATGCATTTTCTAATGAGACTCAATGAAGCATATGAAGGTGCAAGGAATCATAGTTTGTCAATGGATCCTAGGCTATTTGTTAAACAAAAAAAATTTATCTTATCTAATAAATTGATAAGTAATGTCAAGTCAATTCTATCATTGTTTCTGAAGGCGACATGATTGCTTTTATTGTTAAGGGAAAGTCTTTTAAAACTTATAAAAGGAAAGGCAAATTTAGAGTTGTTTGTCAACATTGTAAAAGAGAGGGCTTCAATGGAGAGTTGCTTCTAATTGATCGAGCATCTATAGTGGTATAAGGAAAAAAGATGTTGAAAGGAAAGAAGAATGTGGTAGTCAATAACATTTAGTCTAGAATTAATGTAGAAGAGGTTGCTATATCGAAATTTGCTACTCTTTTTGAGTAAATTGATGAAGATACTTTTGTATGTATAATCAATAGCTTACGAAATGTGTTAATTAGAGGATGTTGTAAAGTGTTTGTAGGAAATTATGCAGTTGATGAAAGCAAAAGGTTTGCAAAGTAAAGAAGAAAGCAATAATGCAATGATATTAGTTAGTATTAATGCAATTTACAAGTAATTCTTCTGTTAGAATGTTTAAATAATAGCGAGGAATTTTGGATTTTGGAAACCATCGCTACAAATCATATGACCTCACTTGACTAACCTTTTTGGCATCCATGATCTTTCATAACCTTTAAATGTTAAACCACTAGATGATTCTATTGTTTAAGTTAGAAAAGTTGGATAAGCTCATATTACCCCTACTTTTACATTGCATAATTTCTTTTATATATTCTATTTTCAATACAGTTTTCAGTCTATTTATAGATTGTTAAGCTAACATCAATTAATTGCCATTTTTTATTATATTAAATAGACCTTATAGGCCCATAAACCTAACCGAATTGTGGTAGTAGCAAAAATGATGAATGGGCTATATGTAGTTACTATACAAGACATTAAACATTGTAGAAGTTCTTTACTAGATATTTGTTTGAATATTGCAACTAGTTGTGATGTAGTTTTATATTTTCATAATGGTGTAAAACTCCATTTGATAAATGTTTGATTAGGGTATCGTTCAATTTCTAAACTTTGTCACTTAGACATGCGTAAATCATTTAACTTTCGAAATTTCCTTCGTAATGTGTAATAAGAACCCAAATTTCATAGGCTTCCTTTCCATAGAAGTGAAAGTGTGCCAAAGTTAGCTCGTGATCTTCTTTCTATTGTCATTTGGTGTCCATATAGAGTTTTGTCATTTATAGGAGGAAGGTACTTCGTGACAATTGTTGATGATTTTACTAATTGTACTTGGACATTCATGCTTCTAGATAAAAGTCAAGTCCATCAAATACTCAAGAACTTCTTTATTTATGTGCCTAATCACTTTAGAAGATGTTTTACATTTATAAGGACAGATAATGAATTAGAATTGAATAAATTACATCGAAAGGTATCAATATTTGAGGGTAAGTTCATTTAAAGTATTAATATTTCAAGTTATTCTAAAGATAAATCAATGTTTAAGGATAAATTCATTTAAGATATCAACATTTCAAGTAGTTAAAAAAAGATATCAACATTTTGCAAAGCAAGTCAAATAAGGCATTAATAATTGACTATTAAAAAAATTTTAGAAACTTATTTGAAAATTAATCAAAACATTGATACTTTAAATGAACTTTACATAACGTTGATAACTTATTTGGTTCATTTTGCAAAATGTTGATATCTCTTTTTAATTACATGAAACGATGATACCTTAAGTGAACTTATCCTTAGATGTTGATATCTTTTAATGTAATTTATCTAATTGAAATTTTTTTCCGAAGAGTACCGATCTATTTTTGATGAGATTAGAATTTTTCATCAGACAACTATGATGTATACATCCTAGTAGAATGGATGTGTAGAAAGAAATCATAGGCATCTTTTGGATAATTCTTGTGTTTTGATGATTTAAGTTAACTTATTAATAGAGTTTTGGAGAATGTGTTTTAATGGCTAGTTATTCAATTAATAAGATGCCTATTCCATATTATATGTTGTTTGAAGTAGCTTCTTCACATGATAATTTAATGGTTATGGGATGTTTATGCTACATCACTAAACAATTGGCATTAAGTTATAAGTTTGAACTACGAGGCATTAAATGTATGTTTATTGGGTATGCAAATGGAAAGAAAGACTATAGAGCATTTGACTTAACTCATAAATGTACCCTAGAATCTCGTAAGATTGTGCTCTTTGAGCATCTCTTTACATTTCATTCTTTTACAAATTTAGGTGACGTGTCTTCTTCTATATCTCATTTACTTGTGTTTTTTGAAACTACTTCTAATCCTTTTTTCAAGTGATGTCAAAATGTAATCAGGTTCAAGTCCTTAGTTCTTGGTCTTTTTATTGAGAATTTGTCAAACATTAATATGTCTTTCATTCCTTCGATGTTGTTCTCAATGTCAATGAGAATGTAAGGCGATCTATTAGGGAAGGAAAGCACCAAGGTGGTTAGAAGACTTTGTATATAGCACATCAATATAATTTTACTACCATAAAATTATCTCACATCAATTTACCTTCTAATTCCTTTTCTAAACCCAGTTTATATCCATTATTTGATGTTTCGCTTTTGTTTTCTTATCCCACTAAGTTTTTAGCTTCTTTAGCCAAAGTGTTATATGTTCAAGAGCCTTGTAATTATTTAGCAACATCACAATATCAAAAGTGACAGGTTGCTATATAAAAGGAGTTGGATGCACTAGAATTTTATGATACATGGGAATTGGCGAAGTTATCTAAAGGGTTGCAAGTGAACTTATAAGATAATATATCGACTAGATAGGACTATTGAGAGTATAAGGCTAGGCTTGTAGCCAATGGATTTACACAAGTAGAAGGAGAAGATTATCAAGAGACATTTTCCTTTATGAAAAATAGAGAAATGTGAGAGTGTTTGTTTGCTACTTTACTACAAACAAGTGGGCTTTGCATCAAACTGATGTAAACAATGCCTTTTTACATGGGAATACACAAGGAGATGTATATGAAACGATCAGAAGGGTATGGAAGAATGTATAATCAAGTTTATTTGTTAAGAAAATCACTTTATGGACTGAAACAAGCCTCTTGACATTGGAATATTGAAATTTCCAATTTTATTGTTTCTCTTAGGTCTGTTCAATCTGTACATGATCATTCCTAGCTTATTAATTATAATTTAGCTAGATGCTTGTTCGTTCTTTTATATGTTGATGATATGTTGCTAACTAAATCAAATACATCTTTTATTGAACATATTAAACATCGACTTGATGAAGAATATACTATAAAGGATCTAGGTTTAGCTAAATTTTTCCTTGGTCTTGAGCTTTATAAAATAAATCAAGGCATTTTGGTGAATCAACACAAGTTCATCCTTGATGTATTGACTTTTGTTAGGTTAAAAGGGGCTAAATTAGTTGCTTTTCCTTTACCATAATGTGTTGTCCTTAATTGCGATAAAAGGAGCGATACAAGGGATTTGTTACTATATCCATTCTCTTATCGGAGATTACTTGGATGCCTACTTTATATCACTTTAACCCGGTTAGACATCACCTATGTGGTGCATCACCTTAGTTAGTTTATGTATTAGCCTCGGTCCACTCAACTTCAAACCAATCGGTTTGTTTTATTTGGCTAGTAATGAGTTGGAGTTACATGGTTTCTTGAATTATAATTGGGATCTTCTAACATGGATAGAAAATCTGTTTGTAAGTATTATGTTTACTTGGGTAAAGCCCCCGTGTCATAGAAGTGCAAGAAGTAGCCAACTATTTCTACCTCGACAACTAAGGTTGAGTACAAAGCTTTGGCTGTTGCTATGAAAGAGCTATTGTTGTTATCCTATATCATGCTTGACTTACAGCTACCTGTTCCTTTACCAATATGTGTCTATTATGGCAACAAATCCATCTTATTGATAGTGCAAAATCCATGTTTGCATGGTTGAATAAACCACATAGATATAGATGTGCATTTTGTTTGTGATTATGTAGGATTAAGTTGTCTTAAACCACTCTACCTCACTACTTTTGGTCAAATAGTTGATGTGTTTACTAAGTGTCTAGGAGCTACAATGTTAAGTTTGTATATAAATGATGCTTTGTAACATATTTAATCGCAAAATGAGAATTAACACTACAACATATACATTTTGTGGAAGTTAGCTGTTACGAACAAACTTAGATTAATGATTGATAATTGATCTTTAATAATTCATTATGAACATCTAAACCATATTTTCACGCTTAGGAAATCCTTCATACGTTTGTTTTCCTCTTATCTTGAACTTTGAGCATGAACTTTACGTAATCTTTGTTATATTAGTCTTCCTATGTAAACAACTTGGTTGCAAGGAGGAATTAATCTTCAAATAAAAAATATCATCTTCTTCCCTAAACTGAAAATTATAGCCTCATAACTTTAGTACACCTATGACTCCTTGAAGAAATAACCATTAAATTTAATAGAGAAATTGAGAATTGAGCAAGGGTCATAATTAGGAGTTGAGGAATGAGGAATCCCTTTGCTGAGATTAAAAAAAAAAGGGGCATAATGTGTACAATTTAGTCAATCTAAACAAACAATAACAATGGTAAAATAAATGAGCAAATAAGTAAGTAGGTAAAAATAAAAGGATAAATGTTGGACTTTGAGTAAGAACTAAATGAAATAAGTATGAACCTAATCTTACCCAGCCTAGGATGATTAAACTATGTCCAAAAAAAAAAATGAAAATAAAGTCTTAAACAAGTGATAAGAAGTTCCATGAAGACAAATGAAATGAAAAATGGGCATGTGTGTGATGGGTAGAGTAGCACCATCGCAGATTGAAATATCCCGAATTTCATTAAGTTAAAAAAAATTGTGAATTAGATTGCATAAAATATGGGAAAATTTGAACCATATTAAAACTAAGATAGAAATTTGAGCTAGATAATTTAACTAAGTAAATTATATAGTATCATTAGGTGAATTAGTAATTTTAAGCTTGTAATTAATTTCGAATGAAAATAGAGATTAAACCACATTAATTTTCTATTTCATCATATCAAATAAATTAAACCAAACCTAAATACTAACTGTTAAGATCTCCTAAAATATGTTTTGATTATAACAAAAAGATCAAGTATTTCTAATAAGTTAAGTTGTGTAGTGTTTTATGAAGTAACATATTCAAAGGAATTAATAAAGTTTTGAAGTCAGAGACTAACTCAGAAGATTACTCGAGATAAGCAAACAAAGGGTTTACTCAGAGACTAAATCAGAAGGTCATACAGTTTTACGGTTTGAAGAATTAATGAACAAAATTTTGTT
Organism: Combretum micranthum; assembly: GCA_024138025.1. NCBI lineage: Eukaryota > Viridiplantae > Streptophyta > Magnoliopsida > Myrtales > Combretaceae > Combretum > Combretum micranthum. The sequence goes on from JAMXBD010000355.1 coordinate 650,489, forward strand.
TTATCAAATTGAAAACCCAGCACCAAAGTTGAATGTATTTGGGTAGTACATTCAAACGTGTTCCATAAAGTTGGTTCAAATATCCATGGGGAATCAAATTTCAATTTTTTGGGAAAATCAGGTTTTTGACTACAAAGTCCAAGATGTTGTTTCACACTTTGAAATTGCAAAGGAGTTTTCTGATTCTGATACTAAGACATGGTTAGAGAAAATGTGGACACTATTTATTAAGAGGAATTTATTCACTAGTGTTATGCTTATAAGAGAGCTAATGAGTTTGGCATTTCATTTGAGATTGCACAACGAATTCTATTTGAGGAGAAAGTTAGAGTGCATAATATGAAGTACTTACAAAGTTTAGACACGATTCAGATTTTTATAAAGTATGTGACTGAAGAATAGAGTCGAAGAAAGAGGAATTTATTCACAAAGAAGACACGGTTCTATTCTTAAAGGATACGAGGATCAGAAAGTGAATTATGAAGAAGATGTCAACAACGGTCCAAGGATCAAATTCAAATTACAAGATAAGGATTCATATGTTATAGATAAGAAAGTTTATCTTTTGAAGATTACAAGATAACAATATTAAGATAACGTGGTATCGGTTAGAGAATCAAAACAAGCTTATCCAAATGTTATGCAAAATATCAAGGGACAAGCTTATCTTCTTGAAAACTAACCGTTGAAGGAATTCCAATATATTCTTCAAGCCATGCTCAAAGAATAACAACTTTTATCGTGACAAAAAGAGTAAACATAGATATTACTTCATCATATGAGCAAAACCTTGTTACACAAATTGTTTTACTTTGTTCAAAACTTTTTAGGATTCATATTTTATTTCCATTGTTTAGATTTGATTTTACACTATTAGTGTGAAATTGAGATTGAGAATTACAAGTAGATTCAGTAGATTAGTTGTTAGCTTAAGGAAAAGCTTAGAGAATCAAGCTGAGTGCATTGTAAGCCAAGTGTATTGACAAGGACACCTTGTAACTTGTTTGTTTTTGGATATAGTGGAACATACCAGTGAGGAAGACCGGGTCCTCTGCTTGGTGCTGGAAGAGAGAACTGACGCTCAAGGTGGAACCTCTATAAATCGACTTTGCAATCTTCTCTACCCTATCTTTTAATTTCGTGCATAATTTGTGCTGTGGATTAAACTCAGAGAATCAGTCAGAGAGTAACTGGAAACAATTTTTTTATCTTGCAAATTTGTTTTTACTTGAGTTCATTTGAGTTTTTTTTTTTTTTTTTTTTTTACGATTTTAAAACAAATTCAATCATTTTAAAGAGTATCTTAAAGCCATTTCAAACTTGATTAACTAAGTGGGAGCATTTCTAAATTTTTTTTGAATAATTTTTTTTTATAACCAATTCATCCCCCTCTTGGTTATTCTTTTGGGACCAACACCAACTTAGCCATCCACCTAAATTACAATATCCCAATTTTCCCAATTTTCCCAATTTCAACAATTCTCTAGAAATTTAATACCTAAATTTCTCAACACCCTAAATTTTAATAAAATATTTGTCCAACCACCTAATTAACTAAATTTATTTCACCATCTTCAAATTTTCTAAATTAAAATTCCTAAATTAATCTACCTATTTCCTAATTCCATTTGACATCTAATCACATCTTAAGACCATAATCAAATTGCTAATCTAACCCACTAACCATATTAGCTCTAAACCTTTATAAAAATCTTATAGAACCTAAAACATAACTATTCCTATCTTAAATAATTTTCAGCAGAATTCTTATTCAAATATTGTTATTTTGCCAACTTGTAATGCTCTAGAAACTTCTCAATATTGCTAACTAATGTCCTTGTTTTTGTCCTACACTCTTTATGTAAAATAAAACCCTAATACATAAAAAATAGCTACCACTTTACCTCCCCACTTAGCAGAAAAATTTCATCCCATTTTTTTCTTCAAACAAACTAAAAAAACACCACAAACTCATTTCCTCTATCAAAATCCTAATAGGTACTAGGTCTTCTTTGTTTTATATCTCCTTTAAGCCATCTAAAACTCCTATTAATCTCTATTTTTCCTTTTGAAATTAGGTTTTTATCAAGAGGGATCTTGGATTAGAGGCAAAAGGAGCTTCACCAAATTCTTTGAAGTAGGGTAGTGAAGGTTTAAAACTTGTTTTGCTACTACAAGTAAGTTGTTTAATTACATAGTGTGATTAGTGAAATGTATAAGTAAATAATATGTTGTAATACTAAAAAAATAGAATAGGAATTTATGATTTATGTGAAATATTATGTGTTATTTGGTTTGATAAAAATGTGTTGATATTAGTATCGTTTATGTATTGTTTAGTGGATTTATGGTGTAAATATAGTTAAAATAAATAAACATGTTATGTAATCTATACTGATGTGTTCTATATGATTTTGTAATGTTTTTTCATTATGAAAATTGAATAAAAACAATACTATGTTTGCTTGCTAAAAAATAGAAGTGTTGTTTTCCATAATATGTAATATTGGTTAGGGTATTAAATGAATTTATTTTCTTTAAAATTTATGAAAATGATAGTATATCATCTTAGGATACAAAGTGGAAGGTTTTGTAATTTTTCATATATATTTACTATTTTTAAAGGCCTAATAGGTGTATTTCTTGAGAAAAATAAATAAAATATCAAACGTAATTATTTTTTGCGAAATTTTTAGAAAATGATGTTCAATAAGTTTTTATATGATCTAGAAATTTTTAGCATTTTTTAAGGTTATTTAATATTTTTTTCAAGATTTTTCTTTTTGGTATCTATAGTGCAAATTGTTGTTTGAATTGGACTTCTTGCATAAACCGAACCGGTCACTTTTATTTTCTTATTTTCAACGAGACTAAAACGAATTAATATCTCAGGATGTATAGTTTTTACATGAAAACTGAACCGGATTGAAAAGTACAAAAATCAAGGTGAATTGGTCCAAAAACAAACCAGTGCGTAGACTTCCCCTGTTTTCCAGCCCTATTTTCTTTGAAAAAGTTGTTAAATCCGAATGTAATTAAATTTAGTAATTATCAAACTATCTTGATTGATGTATAGTTCATTATAATTAGTTATTTTTAGCATATTTTGTATTATTAGGCTTTTTGTTAAATTAAAATTGGATATATTTATATAGGTTAGCGTGTTAAATTAGCTTAATTAGGTATAAGAGAGCTTTTAATTGTAAAGTTGGGTAATTGAATATAGTACGAGCCTAAGTCAATACAACTAAATTATTATGGGTTTTAGGAGCTAAGTTGAGGATAGATAATAGTTTAGGGCTCAAATCAAATTATATGGGCTTAGTAAGACTAAATATACAAAACCAAGTTATAATAGGTCTTGATTAACTAATTGGAGTCAAAATAGGTAATTCGCAATTAAATGGATTTGACAAATATCACAAACTATAAAATTTAATTATTAAATATTCTAGGATTAAATAGTCTAAAATGACCTAAATGGACTTAATTAGTAAAAATATAGTCAATATGACAAAAATGACCTAAAATGAGCCAAGATAGTAAAAATAGGTCCAACTTGACCTAAATGACCTAAAATTGACTTAGAAATGAATTTATGTCTAACTTAGCTAATATTGAGAATTTTGGGATTTAATAATTGGTTATGGGCTAAAATTATAAAATAGAATCCAATTTGACTAAATACCTATAAATGGACTTAATTAGATAAAATTGGTCTAGAAACACTACCTTAGACCTAATAACATAACTTCTAGCCAACAAATAGGCTCAAACTAAATCCTAATAAGTTTTCCCTAGCCATTTAGTATTTATTTTCAAAATTCAAAATAAAGTCCGATTGCAGCTAATTTAATATTTATTTTCCTTAACGAGCTCAATTCCTAAACCTTAAAACCCATTACCCTAAAAAATTAAATACTTAGATAATTTCTTATTGGGCCTAACCTAGGATCCCTGAAGGCCCAATACATCTAAATAATATATTCAATTTCCAAATTCTATGGGCTTAGTCTAAATTATCTAAGCCTAATTATCCCAATTGGATCTAACTCAATTATAACCCAAAGGCTTTATATTACATAAGGCCTTACATTATATTGACCGATCGATATGACTTGAATCATGAGTTTCTATACTTAATACTTATACAAATTAACTTTTCTTGACAGATATTCAATCAACCTATTATTTTACTAATGATCCTCTATAGTTTACTGTTTCGATATTAGGTACACAGTAACATGCGTGTTGTTTGCCTAGGGGAGACATTCTCAAATAGACTTAACATAAAGACAACCTAATAATTGAATGTGCTGATTGTGCATGTGTCGTTTAATCCGGATCGGGGAGCGACAACCTTGCTAGGCAAATACTAGTATGATAGTTAGGCGCTTAGGCCATCGTTGGTGGCTCGGTGGGTCGTTGATAGGGCAAATAGTATTAGGATAACGTCCATTAATGTTCGGTGAGAAGTAGTATATGTAGTTCACGACTATGGGTGCCGATTAAGCTATATATCACTATGGACTGAAATAAATGGAGATGCATAACAGTAATGAACTCTAGACAAGGCTACTATGTAGAATATTCCTCTAGGCAGTTAAGGTATTCGACCTACCTTAATTAACTCCCTGAGCAGTTGCTGCTATTCAAGACCTCTAGATTCCCATGGCTTGTTGCTCGGAGTGTGAGTGCTCCCACGTTGTTTGAATCAGCTTCAATAATAAATATAAAATGTTAGTTGTTGCATTGCATTTAGTTTAGGCGCATATGTCATATCGCTTGTGGTTGCGTTACTGTGTACTAGACTTCGGCTCACATTTGTTATTTTTCGGATACTGATGGTTCTAATAACGAGTATTATGATGACAAAGAGTATGAGACCGACTTTGAGGAGCTGCTAGATAAGCTTAGTGATTAGGATTGTGGTTCACATCTTGATTTTATTTGGACTTTTATTTTCAGATTTTTTATCATCTTTTGGGCATAGCTGAGAGCCCTTGATTCATATTAGAACTTCTAATATTTTTAGATACTTTTTTTTACAGTTGATATCTCCTTTGAATGTTTAAGGAGACTTTTGAAACCGATGTTATCAGATATTATCTTTTATGATTAGCATACTCATGAGAGTAGCTTTTCATTGGATATCTTATAAAATCTACATTTTTCATTGCATCATTTAAAGTTTTCAAAACTAAATAAATGATTTCTAAATATAAAATTGACTAGTAAACGAATCAAATAAACTAGTCTTTTAGGTTTGCCTTTATGTATGATGCTCCATCGTCATACATGGCAAAACTGGATATGCCTTGATCTTAGTTGGGGCGTGACGTAGATGATGAGGTTAATTTGTGTTTGAAGTAGTATTTCCATGCCCGCCCTCCGAGTAGGGAGATGCACTATCTTTAGCCTCAGGATTGAGTGACGGTCATCTTCTACTTTTATCCTAAGTAAATGGGGTGTGGGCTTAGAATCCCCTTCTCCGAGTTCTCAAAAAGGTTCTTCGACTACCAAAAATTATGTCTAATGCTAACTGAGCTAAACTCATGTTGTTTGTTGATGGCATTTAAAGCCCTTTGTGAGCACGTAGTGCTAAAAGTGAACTTTCTAATTGTATTGCTACTTCTTTGGCCAAAAAAAAAAAAAAATTATATTGCTACTTCTTCCTCATCAAATGCAGTTAGGATAGACAGTACTATTTGACTAACCAGCTTAGGAGGAAGTTGTTGAATGGTCTCTACTCCTCCCCTGAAGGTTGGAAGGACAACTTTATGGGAGTTCATGCGCTGTTCGAGGTAGGTTACAAGACGAAGTAGGTCGAGCTAATATGCATGTTCCACATTAATAAGTTGGGTCCCGTCAATAAGGAAGTGTTCGGGATGATTACAAGATTTATCAATTAAGAGAAGGTCCACCCCCAATTTAATGACATCATTAGAAGAAATGGAAAAAGAGAGTTAAGCATCTCTGAGAAGTCTATCTAAGGATGACCGATCTAATTATGAGAGTAGGGCTCCCTCTTCAAGATGTGCTCGACATGGTTTTATTATGCTCAGGCATCGACAATTATGTTTAAGTTCTTGTAGTGTTTACAAGTAAGAAGCTTGTCTTTGTGTAAGACGGTGACCTTATGGCAGAGTTTGTTCCAAAGAAGATAGATGTAATGAAGGCCACGCAAGATATCCAGAGCGATAAGTAAGAAGAGCACCATACCCTCCAAGCTTATTGAGAGGCAAGTTGTGATTCAAGATGTGGTTGGATCTCATCTTAAGAATTTTGCTGTAAACCCAACTCAGCATCTTAAGCTAAAGGAAAGGTCAGGGATGAAGCAACCGATAAGGCTAAGGTAAGAACCCATGCTGGGTGTGGTGGTGTTGGGCGTCGAGGTCTCCATTTCTGCCTGCAATGGTTAGCAGATAAGACTGATCTATCACTGATGGATGGTGTTTTTAGGTAAGAGCTAAAGTAATATTGCCTTGCCTCTCCACGATACAACGAACCTAAGGACGAGGATTGGAATAATATAAACTCAATGCATGAGGCCTCGCGCATATATGCGCACTTGCTTATAAGGTAAGTTACGTTACTTTGTGGTTTTTCAGTTCTTCCTTAGTGATGCACACATATGCATAATACATGTGGTAAAAAAGGGAAAAACCTTCCATCATACTTATATGTTTTATATTAAAGTTGAATTTATTATTTTTTTCATTTTAAAAATTTATAAATATTTAGGCAAAATGATGAAATATATTTTATTAAATCAAATCATTGTGAGTACTCTATTTAATATATTTATTTGCGTTGCAATTCTATACAGTATGTGTCCTAAAGTAGCACCATATTACATTTACCTTTTTTCTAAAGATGAGTTCAACTACCATAAAATGAAAAAGGGCATCTTTCTTTATTTTGTAAATCTTATCGCTATTTTATTAAAAACTTTAATGCGAAGTGGGAGTTGAAATTTGTAAGATTTGCAGAGAAAGAGTGATATCCACCCATTGGGAGATTAGTATTTAAGGTTTTTATTATATAATCTGTGTTTTAATTTTTGGTGTAATTTTTAATTAATTGTTGAATCCTAATTTTTTATTTATGTGGTCATATAGGTGACAATAAAATATGATTTACAGGATGCAAAGATGACATAGGATGGCGAATCATACAAAAGAGACAACAAAGGTAAAGAAGTTGATATAGAATGGTATATAAGTTCGATGATTTAACTTTCAAATTCTTTTTCTTTTTCTTGTCTCTAACTCTCCATTTGCAGCCAAGAGTCCAAATCAATAATTTTAAAGTCATAATTTTCAATGATGTCTTGTGTATTTGAGATTAGAAAAGCTGCAGAGTTGCTATTTCTACTGTATAATATAAAGTTAAGTGAATACAAAAGCAAAAACAAATAATAACAAAAATCGTATAAATTACACCGGAAGGTTTCAATTTAGGGATAACTTTATTTGATATCCTAATATTTTGAATGGTTCAAAAGAGGCCATTAATGTTTGAAGAAGTGGGTCAATTAAGATATTCATAGGCATATTCACAACATGATAGGCCATTCGAGTTTTAATTAATTAATTTTTTTTTGGTTGACGTGTTAATGAGGATCTCAATTAACTCACTTCTTCAAATATTGGGATCTCTTTTAAACTACTTAAAATGTTAGGATTTTAAATAAACTTACTTTTAAATATTAGGATCATGTGATACAATTTACCTGACTTTAATCATTTAGAAGAATCTGAAAATTTGGACACGATTAAAGGGAATGTAATCCAACCTTTATACCTATGAAACTAAACCACAGCGAACAAAACTTTTTTTTCTAAACCAAACCGGTTTGGATTCAACAAAATAAAAATGGCGGTTCGGATTTATGGTCTGAATGGGCAAACAAGCCAAGCCCACTTAAGTTAAAAAGAAAAGTCACATCGAGACAAAGCGCAAGGGGAGCTGGACCGTGAAGCCTCGACTGAGCCCCTTGGTGAGGAAGTGGGTCTGACTGTCCACGTGACGCAGTGTTTCACCGCTCGTTTGGTTGGGCCAGAGAAATAACAAAAGTTTCAAGCATGATAAAATTTTAAAACAGGGCTTCTATGTTGGCTCCCATTACTTTTCAGGCAAATACTGGCTCATTTTCAAGAAAAATAGATTGGTGCTGCACCCTTAATGTGTGCCAAATAAGATTGTACAACCTTTGAAATTGTACGATATACGGTTCCATAACCTTATTTAGCATATACTCAATGGGAAGCGTAGCCAAAACTGAAAAGTTTAAGGATCATCTACCTTTTACTTCATTTCCAATTGCATCCAATGTGCCCTCTTTTCTTCTATTTTGTCCCACAAGAGGAAAGAGTTCTAGGAGTTAAGAAATCCCTTCAATGAAGTGTCATTATCGATTTAATTCATATTGAATTTCTTAATCTTATAATACAATAGGAAAGATATAAATGAATTAGCTAATATTCTTTAGGTTCATGCACGGATATATCATTGAACAACTTTCAATTAATTTTGTCATATGAAACAAACATAGAATTTGATGGTACTTTCTATCTATATAGAAAAACTGTGAGAAATAATTGGATTTTGCCATAGGACAAGCCAATTTTCTCCAACAAAATAAATATTGTTTCACCCCTGCTTTAATTTTGGCAATCTACCACCACAGAAATTTCGATCAAATTAATTTCATCTTTCTTAGGTAACATTTCCTTTTCATGTTTTGGAATTTTTAAGGTTATAATTTAAATGGATGGTACCCACTAGCGTCCATATACATGGGACATATTTGGCAAGAGACTCCATTTGAATCTGAACAGTAGGACTCGGTCTCATTTTCCAGGAAATTTCCTAGTCCAACTGCAAAAACTCCGCTCCAATATGCATTCATGAATATTAAAACAAAACTTGATCTTCATTGGAAATAATGACTAGTACAATTGGCTCGTTGGATGAATCACAATAAGAGATGCACGAAAATTTCAAGAAAGATAAAAGAAAAATAATAATAATAAAATCTTAGGATGAAACCAATAACTAAAATAACATAATAATATCAAATGATAGTAAAGAAGCTCAAAACACGAAAACCTTAGAATCGATCATAATCAAAATTATCAATAATCATCGTCGTCGCTTGCCATTGCTTCCTGCAAGAGTTCTTTTGAATCTTCCATTAGGCCAGGGCTCAATCTAAACATTAGAACACAAAATTCTTTCTCATTCAAAGCCCCATCACCATCTGAATCACCTTCCAAAAGCATCGACCTAACTTCATCATCACTCATTCTCTCTAACCCCAACAATGCCAAATTCCTCTTCAAGCTCTCAAATGTTATCACTCCCTTATCCCTATCAACAAGCAAATTAAATCCATTACTCAATTCCTTCATGAACCCATCAGTCCCCAATTTCTCCACCATTGCAGGGAAGAAATCCTCGAACACAACATTACAACGTGATGTAGACATTTAATTTTTTTTGTTCTAGAATACAATTACTTATACTCTAGAGAGTTTAAAGTTTGGTATATGATAACTTATGATATGATATGAATTTATGAAATGTTCTGTATGTGATGAGAAAGTTGACTAGAGAAGGGTGGTATATATAGGGAAAGGAAAAGGTAATATATGAGGTAATAATGGCTAGAAAGAAGCTACAGGAAGGAAGGTACATTTGGAAAGTAAATTGTGTACTAAAGAAGTTGTTAAAATGCCGGTATCTATTGCTCATCATGGAGAGTTTGTTTTCTCTTTTGAAAAGGTTCTCCTTCCTAGAAGCTGCATGGGAAAGTACCCCCATTGGAGGTCATGGCGAGTATTTTCTTGTGGAAGAATAAAGTTTGGTTATGGACAAGAATTCTGAAAAAAGCCAATTCATCACCTTCTTCCCATACAAAAAAAGGTGAAGAAGAAAAGGATGGATGTTGTTAACGGCACATATATACAAGCTAGCTGAAATCGATATAGCATGGCATTTGCAGAAATTTGAATGACAGTAAAAATTAAAATAATTAGGATTTCATCGATATTAGCTGATGGAATTAAACATTTTCTATCAATACGACGATAAAAATAAGACCGCCTTGATAAAGTGAAATTATTTTTTTATAGTAAGATAAAATGGATGTATATTTCCAAAGGTAGATATGTCAAAATTTCCTTTCACTAGTACATTGAAAGAAAGAACAAAAATTTTACTATAGCCAATAGAAGAAGAATTAACTTATTAGAGGTTGGAACTTTTAACGGACCATCACAACTTGGCATTTTCATTAACATTGTCGGTGTAAACATATACTGCATTTGTAAGTTGAAATATAAATGTTATAATTTTGCATTTACACCTTGACATTTTTTTTTTCAAATGGTTAGATAAATTATTTAAAGAGATGCAGAGCACCAAATTTATCTTAAGCAGTATTTTATTTTTGAGTGAATGTTATATTTGATATCTACACTTTATCAATTTGTACAATCAACTAACTAAACTTTAAAGATTTGATTTACAACCTAACTTTACCCACTTTTGTAATTAAATACCCGAATTTTGTTAAATTTCGAAATTAACTAATTAAACTTTATTCATTTTTGCAATTAACTACCTCACTTAGGTACTATAAATGAACTCGAAAAGTTTGTAAGTAGCAAATTAATACCTTTCAATATTAGATAGCTAATTGCCTAAATTGATAAAGTTCAAGTATCATATATAACATTATTTATCCTTTATTTTTTAATTATATACATCTTAAATACGAGTAACAATTTTAGCCCAATGATATGCATATGGTTTAACTTTTTTCTATGTTTGACAGATAAGATACCAAAAAGATGATATAACCCTTTACAAAATTAAATAACTAACAGAATAGCTGAAAAAAAAAAGGCACACAATAAAATCAGGCATATATACGCTTTACTTCATTTTTTTTTTTTAAAGACTAATTAAAGTTTTATGACGTATATTTTTTGAAACCTTTCACCTAGAAGTACTTTCACTTCTCAAGTCATATTACCCAATCACCGCTTTAATAATAATTATGAAATTACCATACATAAAATACAATTACATACTTTTCAAATAGCTAATTTCAAACATAGAAGCTTTTACGGTCCTGTCAACGAAACTATCTAATCAATCGTATATAGTAATTGAAATATTAACTATTTTAGTTATTCGATACTAGTTGGATATGGTGTGATTTGTTGGATGGTGGTGGGACAGATCTCATCAAAATTAATGACGGGACCATAAAATTTTCCTTCAAACATATATAGATTAGACATTGAGCAAATATACATATGAGATGCATGTTAAAAACAGAAGAAAAAAGACAATCACCAAATGTGTATTAGATAATTGGGTTAATATTACGAATAGTATCGAGACTTTAGCAAAATATGCAATTCAATGCTTGGACTTTAAAATTGATCAATTTAGTACATAAACTTTAAAATTGATGAATTTCAAAGTATTTCAGATATTAAATTGATTAATTTCGAAATTTAGGTATTAAATTGATTAATTTAAAAGTTTATGTATCTAATTATATATTTATCAAAATTCAAGTACGACACATGACATTATTATAGATAATCATAGGCAGATTACTTTACATTATTATATTATTATAAATAACTACTACATATAGTATTTGTAAGAAAATATCTAGGAAGTAAGAGGTGAAAATGACACTTAGAGGCACATGAAACAACCTTCCCTCGGAAGTTTCACAAGTCATACACCCAACTGGTGAGGATTTTTTAACACTCTTAAGATGCAACTAAGTGTGCATAAAGGGTTAAAAATAATAATCTTTTGTTATTGATGACTACACAAAATTGTTGAATAATAGGAATGATAGATGCCTGTTTTAGGTAAGCGTTGACATAAAAAAATGATGGGAAAATGTAGGGAAATTTCGGTGACAAGATTTGCAAAATAAAACTTACATGGATTGCATGCAATCATCGTTTCCGTAAACTTCCAGTGATATAAATTTCCAAAACTTGAGACTGTCAAAATTAACTAAGATTTGATGAAAAGATTGAGTTTGGGTCGATTCCAAACCAATGTAGAATGTCCATTTTAATAGCGCAACTTTTGGAAGTGAAACAACTCATTGATTTTGTCATGCCCCGAGGGTACCCTAGTAGTAGTAAACAAGTCACACTTGAATACTATTACTAGATTACCTTCAAAGAATGACATGTTTTCAAAACAATAGGATCTTTTAGTTGCTTGATAAGAATTGACAAATACATGAAAGAAATAAAATAGTGAATAAACATTACAGAACTATTACAAACTAAATAGTCTTCCTGAAGTACATAACTAATACATTAGAACTAATTAATCTATTCTAATAAAACATAATCATTAATCCAAAGTACAGACTTAGACTTCCAGCTCCTAAGCTCTTACCGGAGCCATACTCCTGGAAGTGACTAACCAGGGTCGTAAGGTAAACCTGAAAAGATTGTTGGAGTATGAACGAAACCACAACTTAGTGAATAACCAGACATATCATACATCACACAAGTTATTAGCAAATCATATGCAATGCAAGCACTCAACTATATGCACAGATACAAGCTTAGATGATCTAAAGTCCAAACAGAAAAAAGATTTACGCCCTCTTTTTAAGGTTGAAGAACCATTACTCCATGAACCACCTGCCCAGGAGAGACTAAGTACACAGGAGAATCAACGATTTCTCGTTTTAGAGTTATCACTTTGAATATAATCAATTAAACTGACCATCTCCTGCACTCACCTTAGAAACTCCCTAAGTATTAATCATTTCAAAGTGATACTACGGGCAGTGTTCTTCGGTGCCACTTAGTTCCCATAGAACCGACGGAATAAAGAAAGCCTTGGAAGAACGAACACATTAGAACAACCAAGCACTAACAGAGAATCGAAATATTAATACGTAGCAGGATGTCATCCCAATATATATGCAATAATGCAATTCGTGCAATGCATGATCATATTATTTCTTTAAGTCAATAATTCTTATTAAATTTTATGGTGAACATACATTACACACAATCATCATCATACTGCTTCACAATATCAAATTATTGCATTATCACTTTTGTAAGGATATTTTATCAATCATACAATCAGATCACAACATACTTTCAACAAAACAATCGTTTGATTATCTTTGCATTATATATTCAACTACTTACAAGCACAAACAGTACAACATGACTGAATTACTCACCTACTCATACTGACTCAATCGTAATAATCAGCTGGAAGATCTTCTAGTGTTTCGAAATCACCTATTAATACGAATAAAGTATTCATCAATAAATTATATGTTATATAGCTAAATTCCTATATGTGACTAGTGTTCTAGACTCGATATTTATCAAGTTTTGGTAGTGACTAATACTGATTCTATGTTATTCTATACTGATCTCAATAGAAAATTATCTCTATTTATTATTTCTTAGTGTTATCGTATTTCTCTTAATTTATCTCGTATAATTATTTTTTTATTTTTAGAAGTCACCTTAATAAAAAATTTTGCTTATTTCAATTTCCATTCTTACCTATTTTATCTATTTAGAACAATTATTTGACTAATTATAACTTTTATTAACACTTAATATTTTTCCTTAATTCTAGGATTTTAAGAATTATTAATCAAAATATTCTAAGTATTTGTATTTGCTTATTTACATAATGAATTCGCTATTAGGATATATATATATATAATATATAATCAGTAGGTGTATTGCATATATAATATTATATATGTATTTGTTTATTTCAAAATTAGCTTTCGTTGAAGAAATTTGGGTGTACGCCTGCTCAAAGCCACCGGCTTTGAAACCCAGGTGTCGGTGTTGATTTGGTTTTGCAAAATATTTCATATTGGTTGTACCGGCGTTGAAAGCTGTCAGCTTTCAACGTACGCCGGTCCTACGCCGTCGGCATAAATCCCCAGATAGTCGGCTTACATTCATGTTTACGTGAAAATAAATTTTACGTAGCTTCAGTTCAGTATAAGCCGTCTCTACACCGCCGACCTATCCATGTAAGCCGCCGGCATAAATCCCTAGATAGTCGGCTTACATTCATGTTTACGTGAAAATAAATTTTACGTAGCTTCACTTCAGTATAAGCCGTCTCTACACCGCCGACCTATCCATGTAAGCCGCCGGCATTGAACGATTACACTGCCGGCTTTTAGACAGTGTTAGCACTGTTCATCATCTTCCTCGATGATCTGATTCTTATTGGTTAAATTTTCCACGTTAAAAACATTATTAAACCGTTTCTAAGTGTTTATATATCTTATATATAGTCATACAACAACTCTTAACACTTCTACATACATATAATCTTAGATCTTGATCTTAGGGAAACAAAACTAGGGTTTTAGATTTTTACCTCGGTTGAGCTTGTACAATGAAACTTGAAGCTTGAAGTTGTGTTTATTACGTTCCTATGATTATTAGAAGTTAGTCCTAATGCTTAGAATTGAAAGAAAATCATTCGAATTACATCAACTTACCTTTGAACTCGTATCCAAGGGTTTTCGTATTGTTTTTCCTTTGATTCGTATTTGAATGTTTTGATTTGTTTGGTTTCTGTTTTCAGTTCATTTTGTTTGCTATTTAGGAGTGGATTTGTTCTAGAGAGTTTGGGAAATAAAGAGGGTTATCTGTTTCTCCTTTAAGAACATTAAACATATATATATATAAGAAGAAGAAGACTTGTGGCTGCCTTCTTCCCTCCGAATTTCCTCCGATTTTTCTTCCTCATTTGGCTGCATTTGTCTGTTATTTTCATGTCAATTAATGAGAGATTGAGTTGTCATCTTTTGGTTGGTTATTGGGATTGATTTGGTTGAAAATTTGATGAATTATTGGAGCAATTTCGGCTCCTTCTTTTCCCACGTAAGCCGATCATCCAAGATGCAACTTGCATCACATTTCTCCATCGAAAACATATATATATATATATATATATTAGTTAATTATTTTAATTTAGTTTTAGGATAATTTAACAAGTTATACGGGTACAAATTAGCTATTATTTGGGAGTTTTTGTACAAAAATATGTTTATAGGAGTATACCAAATACTTAGATTATCAAATAATACAATTTTAGGTTTTATATATACATGATTAATTATTCGTATAACTTTATCTCCCGCAATTAAAGTTTCCTGAACTCATTAGGTTAATTTTTGTTTTAGGCTTCAATAGCTTAAGAAAACTCGAATTAGAATAATAGCGTGATTCGATTATTTATTTGGAATTCAGATTTTGAGTTATACAACAGTTTATGTTTTCATTGTGTATTTATAACCCTAACGGTTTATCTTTAGGGTATTTTTTCTGTCTATAAGCGTAGATAATTATTTTCTTAATATCGTATTTGATATAGAGGCTAAACTATATAGATATATCTTGGTTTTGATACCTAACATGAAATCTTATTAGTAGCTATTAATACTATCTAGAAGTCTTGATTTTAGGGTTTAAATCTAAATACAGGCTCATTACTACTCGTGGTTCTAATCTCAAATCATTATTAAGTTCAAAAACAATCATTTAATCTCTATATTTATATTTTTCTATTTGATTCTATTTGTATATCGGGTTTCGGTTTTGAAATTTAGATTTTCTTTTAATCATATCTTGAATTATTCATTCAAGATACGAAATCTCGTTTTTGATATCAACTAGGGTTAAAGAAATTCTTTATTCACTTTCTAAATCCTTTATCTAACCAAATTCTAGGTATTGGTTTATTCTTAGACTTTAATTAGAATATAAATCTATTAACTAGTTCATATGATCTATTGTAAGGTTGTATACTAATGTGGAAAATTCCTGGGGTTTACAAATTTAACCACTGGTCATCTCTTGTTTTAAATAATGTTTTGAATGAAAAAACACATATTGTTTTGGAAAGTCAATGTAGATGTTCAAAGAATCTACCTAAATATATGTTGAGAGACATTGATTCCAAACTTTTTCTCTCGTTGGTGTTGATACTATGTGATCTTATTGAAAAATATTCTAGATTTATTTTAAATGTTGAGAAACTTGACACTAAGTTAATATTTGCTATGTTTTTTATTCCGTCTATACACCATTTACATAATTTAGAAATCTATTCAACATTCCCCTGCTAGATCTCAAATCACGTAAATATTTTTCAAAAATTTGTAAAAACAAATAAAAATTGTATCCACATTTGAATCATTTTTCATTATAAGTCTCAACGTTATGATAGAATGTGTGGTGACTTTTTGCATGAACTTACATACTTTAGGTGAAAATGCTGTACACATTTTCACTATTTTAGTTAATTATGCGGATTTCTTATTGACGCTTACATGGCCTTGAATTCATCAATGTTTCTTGAATATTTATAAGAGATACACCTATCAACTCTTACTACAAATGACACCACTTTTATATTCAAATGGGTGGATATCATCCAAAATTAATTTGAGCTTCAAATACAAAAATGATTTATTAACTGATATTATAATGAGATAATTACGAAATACCCTCTCAAACTTTT
Source organism: Combretum micranthum (assembly GCA_024138025.1). NCBI lineage: Eukaryota > Viridiplantae > Streptophyta > Magnoliopsida > Myrtales > Combretaceae > Combretum > Combretum micranthum. The sequence continues at coordinate 667,079 of JAMXBD010000355.1, forward strand.
TATCTAGGTGCGGATTCACTTGCTGCAATTTCAAAGTGCACTTTTTTTCAATATTTTGCATTGTTATGAACAATTAATATTGGGTAAATTACACCTGAGTGTCACAACGTTTGAGGATAAACTCATTTCAGATAACAATATTTTGAGTAGTTAAAAAAATCATAATATTTAGAAAAATAGATCAATTGAAGTCATATTGGCATATGTCAGTAGGATAATATTTAATTAAAACTCATAAGATCTGGTACTTTGTGACACATGTCAATAGTGACCTCAATTGAATCACTTCTCTAAATGGTGTGATCTCTTTTAAACCATTCAAAACGTTATGACCTCAAATGTTTATAACCTTCCGATGTAATCTACCCAATTAATATTTTTAATATGCACTTTGAAAATTTAGGTCATAAATCTTCACATAGATGAATGTTTAGGTGGTAAATTCACATGTAAGTAAAAGTTTGAGGGGGTTATTTGCAATTCCTCTCATTTTGTTTCAATGGAAAATGTTGATTGTCCTTAATTGTGCCAATTTTTGAAAGTTTAAAAGTATCTAAAAGTGCACTTTGAAAGTTTAGGGAGTGAATTCACAACAAGGTGAAAGTTTAATGGGGTAATTTGCAATTTCCCCTATTCTAATATCTTATCCTCAAATTTACTAAAGAAAAGATTCATAGGTAATTATAACTTTTTGCTATTGCGCGAATCTCTATACTAATGGTTTATTAGAAAGCACTAGGGTTCTTATTATGATGCTAATTAAACTTTTGACCACTTTAATAGATGTTTCGTTTACTAAACTTGTTTGATGATGTTGTTCTATTAGATCAGTTAAATTACATTTGGTCTTAGGTTGTTATTATATCTTCGTTCTTAATTAATTCTATGACATACTAGTATTAGTTTGACGTTTAGACTTTCCATTATATCTATACAATTAAAGCAAAAGCACCTGTTTTGGTGTTTTTAGTGTAAATGTTTTTAATATAATGTTTTTAGCATATGGGCATAAAATATTTTTTGGTATCCCTAAAATCATGAAATTAAATAAGGTTTGAATAGAATTAAATAGGGGTTGAATAGACATAGTCTTTTCTTTTTTTAGCATATAGGCGTAAAATATTTTTGGTATCCCTAAAATCATTAAATTAAATAAAGTTTGAATAAGATTAAATAGGGATTAAATAGACATATTCTTTTTCTTTTTTAGCCTAAGCAAGTATCTTTATATACTGATCTAACAGATATCTTTAGTGTAAATATTTTTAGTGTAAATGTTTTTAATATTGTAACTGCATCGCAGTTAGTCAACATGGAGAAGTTACCTGTGTAAAATACAATTGTAATTATGATTTGTAATTAATTTTCTAATTTCTATGACTAATTAAAGTTGTCCTCTTCCAACCTATTAAAACAATATATCTATTTAATTTATATATGTTGGGTTGTTTTATTTACACACGCATCATGGATGCGTCATTTGCTTGTATCTTATTTTAAGCATGTGACATGGTTGTTTAATTATCACAGAAAAAATCAAAATGGGTTGCATTGATTATGACCACAACTCTATTTTTAGTTATAAGTTTCTTAATTATCTCGTTTCCTTTCCAATCATTAAATGTGTCATACTAGTTTGTTTCTTGGACCTCCATTTAATTGCACTGGAATATTGATGAATATCTTGTCTATGTGAAACATGATCTCATATATTAGTAATCTAACTTGCATTAACAATTATTCCTACACAACATGAAACTTACCATAGTGCAAACCATGATTTCCTGTTTTTTTTTTTTTTAATATTTCAAAACTCTTGTTATTACATTCCAATGTTTTTGTACTAGATTTGTTAATTAAGCTAAGCAATTTGCACACAATAAATGTGATATCCTATCTAATGCATAGAATTGTAATTAATTAGAGAAGTAATAACTATTCCTTATAGTTTGTTTAAGGTCTCAAGAATAAATGTAGAAGTGTGTTAATAAAACAAAAAATAGCCATTTTGACACAACGAGTAAGCGTGGATAAAAACAACACTACTCATCGAATGATCTTAAACACACAAGAAATGCAAAAGTTGCAATCTCACTAAGAAAAACTCTCTCAAATTAAGGTTTAAAAGTATATCAATTATTCTAATTGGAAAAGATAAGCTTAAAGACTATTTATACTATTACATGAAGAAATCCAAAAAACAAACAATAAATAAAGCTGATGGCCCAAAAAAATGATATTATAACAATTTTGGGCAACAATGTAGGCTGGCAATGTAGAATTAAAGGCTGGTAGCGTAAATCCAAGGCTGGTGACGTATGATGCTGCTTGTCATCCACATCATTCTCTCCCACTTGAGAAAAATTTATCCTCGAGTTTATGGTTGAATAGGATTATAGGAGTTCTTCAAACTTAGGATGATGGATATACACTTTGAATCATAAAAAAGTATCCTTCCATATCAAAGATGAACCTACAAGAGTGAATCTTAACAAGTATAAAGTAAAATATCATAATTTTCTTAAGATTTAGAATTACATCAGCCATCAGGCTCTTTACACCATCTGCAAGTCTCCTCTAAATTAATAATTTCCAAAGTATCTTCACATTAATCCTATGAGTTACCAATCCTCCAAAAACATTATTTATATCAATGACTATATTACCTCTATGTGGCCTATCCCTATGATCAAAACTACAATAAGTTGAATCTGTATGAATGATATGACAAACATTTAATTCTTGCAATGTCACATCATTATCAACACCTTGCTCTAACTTTCAAACTTAAAGCTATGAGTTTCTTTGGAAAGACATATAGGTATAACATCAACTTCATATATTGATTTTTGCACTTGTAATTGATCATTTGTTATTCCTATACAACATTCTACATCACTTAGTACACCTTTCTTTCCCAACTCCAAAACTTCTCTCTCCTTGTCCTCTTGTTCAATAATTTTAATATCACATTCTTTATCCATAGCTATAGAAACTCCCCCTTTCTCATTCACATCTTTGGTAGCATGTTCTTGACTAACCTTGGAAGTTTCATACTATTCTACTGATTTTTCAATCACATCAACTACCTCCCTTAAACCATTCTTTTGTGCCGTCATCATAAATTATGTGGTATATTCATGTATCAGTTTCTTTTCTTGATGATATATGTGGTTCTATTGAAATATGATTTCCCTAAAATTAAGAGGAAGAAATTCATCTTCTAATAATTGCTTCATCCTAGACCACATCCTAACAGGCGCTTTCCCTTCATGACTTCTCCTCTCCCACCATGCTGATGCATAACCTTTAAGCATACACGCTACCAATCTTATGTGCTTCTCCTTTAGCACCTCCATATAATCAAAGAGTCGTTCAACCTCAGTAATCCAATCAACAAAATCCTTAATCTCTAATTCCCCACTAAAATATGGAATATTCACCTCTAACTTAAAATCATTCCTTCCATATTCATAATATTCATCAAAATTACGACCTCTGCCTCTGTATTGATATCTAACAATACCATATGCCTTATGTCACGCCCCAACGGGTACCCTAAACGTGACAGTCTGCCGTACACAATATTAAAACTTAAGAATGACAACCTCAGTCACTCAAAAGCTTCCATATCGGTACAAGGCGTACATTCACATCAAAGGGAGACCGGTGAAGTAATGCATTTTAAGATATTGGCAGCGGAACATACAAAATAACACTTAATATAATTCATAGAAACATAAAGTCTTACAACTTCTAAGGGGCATTCCCCTGATAAATTTATAACAACATGGTTCTACTAAAGATAAAATAACTAAAACTAGACGATTTTAGAAGAAATCTACTCTATGTCTTCAAAACATAATTCCTCCAAAAGCTTCTTAAAATAAAGATTCTACCCAGGTGGTCAGGATGGTCTCGGGTGCAAGAAGGATAATCCTGCAATGTCAAAAGTCTATAGGAGTATAAGCATAACTAGCTTAGTGAGATATTCCTTATGCAAAATTACTCATAACAGGAAATCAACCAAGTTTATTAATCAAGCATATACAATGCAACAACCATATGATCAAACAGTACATACGACTATCCGGTTTCGTATGTATGATGGATTTACCCCTCCATCGGTAGTTAGGGAATGCTTTGAACTGGGTCCCAAACGACCTCTTGAAAGTTTGCACGCATCTTGGGGTTCCAACGAACCGTACTACTAGTCCCGGGCCTTCCTTACCCAAAGCGATCGATCCGGCTCGGCTATAACTTGAGACCGTTTTAGCCGAACGTCCTAACTCCCAAGGTTGTAACAAGGCAGCTTACCTTTCCTGTCCCACGCTGAGGAGTAGTAATAAAATTTTGAAATGATATTCTAAGTGATATGCATGAGCAATTTATTATATGGGGATTTCAATATAACATTAAATCATTTAAAGCGATCAAACAATATTTGCACACATAACAATACATACATGGAAACATTTATATCAATCACAAATCGAGTTCCGATATACTTATTGTTCATTGATCGCACACAACGATTCACATACATAATTCTCATGATATCCCACATGCATATCAATTTTATATTTATCTAACATCTAGTGCTCTATTCTACAAGCACATGCGCGAATACATAAGCGTAAAGGAGATTCACTTGTCCATAGCGATCTAGGAGTCGAAGTAATCTTCGGGAAAGAGAAGATCTTGGTCCTCGACACCTAAACAAAAGAAATACCTGACATGAGTATTTCATCCAAGATCTATTCAAACTCTATAATTCTATCTTATTGAATTTGTCAAAAATCGTATAAATGGAAATCCCAACTTAAAATGGTTATAACTTGCTCATTTTAACTCGGAATTTCGCATATTATATACTGATTTCTACCTACTCGAAAATCTATCTATTTCTAAGGTTATTTTTATTAAAAGAAGTTATTTGGGTCTCGGAATAGTAGTATACAAATTTGATTCGAAAATTCCAATTTCAAAACTTAAGTTTTCAAACTTTTCTTCACTCAAGAGCTTTTGTACAAAAATATAGATGTATAGTATGGTTGAAAAATCCTTTCAATACATATATATATATATATATATACTCAAACCATGTGCATGAATTTAGTGGTGTTGTCTCAACGATGATCTTGTAAAGCAATGTATCTTGAATGTGAAAGAAATTAAGACTTAAAAATCTCCTTTTTAGCTTTGTTTGGAAAATTTATTTGTAAGTATATCCTTCTTTTAACTCCATTTCTTAATTTTGAGAATAATTACATTTTCAAAATGAATTTTACTCTTTTAAGATTCTTATAAATTTATTTCTAGTGGTTCGGAAAATATAGCTTTTCTAAATGTTTTATGATTTTATGTTCTAAAGTTTTTCTAAAGTTTTTATCCTCTTTAAAAGAATAATATCAATGATCTTATAAGTTATTTATTATTTTTATTTCCTAAGTAAGACTTATCCTTAGAAAGGTTATTTTTGATAGATTTTGTAAAACTTGTCTAGACTTTAGTATTCTAGAGTGTTGGTGGAAAACTTTGATAAATGAGTTTAAGAAAACTCTTGGTTAAATCAAGAATTCAAGTTTAAAAAGCTTTCTTATTTTATTGGTTTAAAAGAGAGTTTGTGATAACTTTATTTTTTATGATAAAATACCATATAGTATTATTACTAAAACTTGTGCTAAACTTATCTAACTTTTAGAAAATATTTATTAAGATAAATCTTTAAGTCTTTATGAAAAAAAAATAATTTCTTATGTGACAAAATTTATTTTTAAAGAAAGTTCTTATTTTTATTACTTAAGAAAACTCATTTTCGTTATGGTTGAGACAGGAACAACATGTTCATGCATAAATGAGAATATGTAACTATGAGAAATATAATAAAAGCAACATAATAAAATATATAAGAGCATAAAGTAAAGTCATGTATTGAGAACCTTAGCTTCATCAAGGTATCCCGAGACTAAGAATAGACTAGTCCTCAAAAGGAAAAGAAAAGCAAAGATAGAAAATTGTTTTGACTTGATATGGACAAATCTAAGACTAAAAGACTAGTCTTAATTATTGCATAAAACAAGTAAACAAATAAATTGCAAGACTTAAAAATAAATAAATAACAAATGAGCTTATATGCTCTAAATAAATAAATATATATATATACATAATATACATAATACTTATATAAGTTAGATTAGAAACAAATAATAACAATAACAACATAATAGTAATATAAAGAAAATAAGAACATGAACAAAAACAAAACATGAATAAATTATTGCTTCTTTAACTCTCATGAGTCTAAGAAACATACACTAAACTCATGTTAAGTTGTATGAACATGATGAGTATATGAAAGAAACTTTTACCTAAGGTTATGTGTTTGTTGAAGAAGGAAGGAATGGATTGTAGTATTATGTGGGACTTGTTTTTCTAAAGAAAAGAGAAAACTTAAGAGAGATTTTGAGCGAGTGATTTTGTGGAGTGATTTTGGGAGAGTTTTAGTAAGAAATGAGTTGTGTGAAAGAATGGAAGAGGAAGGGGGTATTTATAGATTTTTGGAGTGGAAATTATATGTAATTAAATAAAATGAAAAAGAAATAAATTGTCATGGAAGAGAGAGGGATAGGCGCCGGTTCTAGCATGTATGGGAGGAAGATATTGATTTGTTTTGTTTGTCTTGTAATAAAAGAAATAATGTGTAAAGTATAATGTGATTAAAGTTGTATAGGGAAAGTAAATTGTAAGGTATATGTATGATTGAGTGTAAGAAAACGTAGAGATAGGTGAATAGTAATGAATAGTAGAAAAGTACTATGAATAGTAGATTAGACAATTAAAATAACGATAGTAAAGAAAATATGCGTAAACGACCTATATCTAATATTTTTAATTACCGAAAAATTCTAAAACTGATATTTTTGAAAACCTTATATTTTTACGAATTTATTGGTGTTGTCGAAATATTTTCACTATCCGATGCACCGGGACATGGTTTTCGAAAACTGATCCCGTTCGGATCCAAAAGATACTAAAAAATTAAAAATATGATATTTTTAAGTTTTCCTATATTAATACAAACCATATTCCATAATTATCTTAATTTCGTTTTCTAGGGTTTAAGAACACGGGATTGCCGGATCTAGATTCACTAGACTAAACGTAGAACTAAGTTAACTTCCGGGTTTCATTTTGACTTTCCGGTTCTTAGGGTTTGCTTATATAATCGAAAAATCTAGGGCTTATACCTTACCTTTTCCAAATCTGCCACCAATGCCGCATTGTCATGGCTGCTCTTCCTTTATCAATTCATCTTCCTCCTCAAAATCATTTTCTTAAGCATGTAACCTACGATTTGCAATAACAGGTTTGACAATAGGATTTTCGTATTCATATTTTGCCCTTGGTCGTCTCCCATAATTGTTCTTATTTCTGTTGGCATCGAATTGATCAATCAGATCATCAAAGCACTATTTTAAACATTGAAATCTCTAACCCATGTTATCCAACACCGCCCTTCAAGCTTGTGACTCAGCTCGCAAGGCTTCCACATCTCAAACAACGTCAAGGATGTGATCACCTCCTAAACTGTTGTCTCCTGACATCTCCACATAAAGTTTTCCCACTCTAATACCACTCTAACACAGTAAATAAGTGTTGATAAAAACAACACCACTCATTGAATGATCTTAAACACATAAGAATTGTAAAAGTTATAATCTCATTAAGAGAAGCTCTCTCAAATTAGGGTTTAAAAGTGTATCAAATGTTCAAATTGGAAAAGACAAGCTTAAAGATTATTTATACTATTACATGAGGAAACCCAAAAGACAAACAATAAATGAAGTTGGTGGTCCAAAAAAATGACTTATAACAATGTAAGCTGGCAATGTAAGCCGACGGTGTAGAACTAAAGGCCAGTGGTGTATGTTGTTGCTTGTTAGCTGCATCACATTCCCTTTGTCTTATAAATGGATCATGATTCTTCATTTTGCAGCAATAACACTTATATAGAGTAATTATTTTGCCAACTAAGTATAGGAAAAAGTTTATAGAGAAAGAGTATCTATTCAACTCAATGCATATGCAATAAACCAAATGTTCCACAAGTGTTCAAATTGATCCAAATTCTTCTTGATATAAAAAAATTGACTTACGTTATTCCTCTATTAGGTCTCATCTCTTTAATACCTAATATTGTGTCTACTTCACTTAAATTTTCCATCTTAAAGTTAGAGGCAAGCAATTTTTGGTTTTTTAACACTTTCTAAATTTTTCCAAAATATGAGAAGATCATCTACATTAAAACAAACAATCACTTCATGCTTGTAAATTTTCCACTCATAGAAAAATAAAACCATGGTTTTCCATTTATAATAAAGAATTATAATTGAGATGTTTAATCTAGCATGGCAAATATTATAAAAACCAACAATATAGGCAAGACTTTTAGCTTTATTACTATGAACATTTAATTTGATACATATTATCATAATAATATCCTTTCTAGAAATACACATTACTTATAATAACAACAAATTTATCATATTTTAACACAATCTTAAGACCTCTCTCACATGGCAATCTACCAATAACCAAATACTTATTTAAATTAGGAGCAAACATTAACTAGATATAATTTCTTTCCAAGTAAGATGAAGATATACTCAATTGATTCCTTAAACTTTTGTTGAGTTACCATTATCCATCTTTACTTCCTTGTTTTCTACATTCTGATAGCTTTATAGTTGTTTACAATCATTACAAACATAAATTGTAGCACAAGGATTCTGCCATCTGTCAAACAATTTAATAATTAACTATGTCAATGTCAGATGGCCAAAAAAAAAAAAAAAAACTATGTTAGTATCAATAATCATTTATATATGCTTTTGAACAATTGACTTAGTCAATATTGCTACAAAACTGCTTGATTCAACATTTGAAATATTTTGCAAAATAACTCAAAGTCTCTCTATTATGTTTTCCTACAAGCTAACATTTATATATGTAATATCCTTTTTTATTGCAAATATTATACTTTTGGGATTTTTTTTCTTACATACAAAATCTACGACCCTCTTCTTAAACTTTTTTCTTTTTTTGGCAACATCATCAAAATGATTCACATTGCTTGGGTTAGTAATCAGATTACATTTTTTAAGTTTCTTTTTCAATGAGAAAATGTCCAAAATTCCTCTTCATAAGAAATCTTCTACCATAAGCAAAGTTTCTTATGGTAATTATTTAAAGTTGATGGTAGCTTAGCAGTTATTGCTCTCGCTTGTAGGGCTAAGCAAAAATGGACTAAATCGAGAACCGAGCCGAAACCAGAAAACTAATCTAAAAAATATGATTTATCAGTCTATCGGTTTCGATAATTTTTTCGGTTTCGGTTTCGGTTATCGGTTCATAACCGTGAAAAACCAACGATTAACGGTTAACCGATTTTTATAAATATATATTATTTTATATATTAATTTTTTAAAAAATATAAATAAGATTAAACATAAGTTTCAAAAACCCTAGAATTAGACTTTACTGTCTGGTCTCCACCTTTTGCACCTCGCCTCCATTCTCCTCTCACCCACACTCCTCACCTCACTCTCCCTCCTTTGTAACATCTATCATCTTCAACTCATCGTTGTCACTCTCGCCTCTATGATCTCTAGGTCGTCGTTGCCACTCGCTGACTCATCATCATCTTTGACTCATCGTCGTCACTCTCGCCTCTGTCATCTCTAGGTCGTCGTGACCACTCGCCAACTCATCGTCATCTTCGACTCGTCATCTTCTTCAAGCCGTCATTGCCAGCTTCAACTTGTCGTCATATTCCAGTGGTCGTCGTCAGCTCGTCACTCCTTCAGGTTGTGTCTCCTTCAAGTCATCATTGTAGATTCTTCTTATTTATAATTACTTTTGGATTAATTACCATGAAATTCTTCTTGAAAATATTAATTAAAATTGGTGATACGAATAGTCATATTGCACTAGTTTATTAGCTCAAAAAAAAAAAAGAAAGACAATGAAATATATGATTTGACAATGGAATTCGATGATGTTACAACTTGCTAGTGTTGTTTTACATTGCAATGACACTAATTTGCCTTGATTAATTAATCCTCAATGGATCGATCCACATTATAATTTCAAACAATGATTGTTGAGTTAAAGATTTTGACATGGAAAGATTTCAGTATGTAAATCATTTCCGTTTTGACTAGGCAGTGGGCAGTAAGTATAAGGCTCTAATTCTCCAGTAGTTTTAAGGATAGTTCCTTTTGTTGCTTGTGTGTGTGTTTGTGTGTGTGTGTGTGTGGTGTAGCATGAAATATGCACTTGAAACAGTATGGTAGTAGACTCTGTGTAATGTAGTATTTATGTAACTTTTATTAGAATTATGAGATAATTGTAAATAGGAACAATATGTAAAACTCGTAACTCCTACAAGAGGCGAATTCTTTTGCATCATGTCGTGCCTTTTGATACAAATTCATATATATGTGATTTGTGTATGTAACTACTCAAAGGATGATTTCTTTTTAGACTAAGTTGAGCCTTTTGAATAAATATAATCATTGAATACATTTATACATGTCTGCATGAAGATTAATTAAATATATTATTTCTCATACACCTACTAATTATGTACTTTCCTAATTATTCACTAGCAGGTATCTGATATGTGTGTACAAATTGGATATGATGATATAATATAATTTATAATATATAATAATTATAGGATTAAATTATACATAGAACCAATGATTTGGGGAAACGAATTATATAGATGGTATTAAAATTCTTGAAGAATGGAAAAGAACATACAATTACAATAGGACATCATAAAAGCTTTTATATTATAATAACCCAACTATTTGTTGACTTGTTGTAGATGTCTAACACTGGAGATAATGAAAAAGTTGTTGATTCTACTTCTAATGCTGTCTCTCTGGCTTCAAGCAATGAGAATGTAAGCTCTCAACCTTCAAGTGCTAATGGAAATGCAACAAAACCTCCCCCTCCCAAACCTGTTAATTCAAAGGTGCATAAGAGAAAGCCTTGGGTTTGGGAACATTTTGACAAGAATGATGATATTAATGATCCTACAACTATATGTAAATATTGCACCAATCTCTTGTTTATCCGTCTGCTAGTGGTACAAGTTGTTTGAGTAATCATCTTATTAGGTGTAAAAAGTACCCTTATAATGTTGACAAGGGTAAAAAAACCTTATGTTTAAAACCTAAAGTTGATGAAGGGACTTGTGCAAATGTGCTTGTTAGTTGGAAGTTTAATCAAGAAGAATGTAGGAGATATCTTTCTCAGATGATTATTGTTGATGAGTTGTCTTTTAATTTTGTGGAATATGAGGGGTTTCATGGTTTTTGTCAAGTAATGCAACCTCGTTTTCAAGTACCTTCTTGTAGAATTATAGGAAGAGATTGCTATAATATTTATAAGGAGAAAATGGGAAAACTGAAAAAGTATTTTAAGAAAATATCTTCAAGAATTTGTTTTACTACTTATACATGGACATCCATTCAGAACTTGTCATATATGTGTCTTACTGCCCACTTCATTGATGATGATTGGAAAATGCATAAAAGAATTATTTCTTTTTGTCCTATTACTAGTCATTCTGGGGAGGTAATTGGCATGGCTATTGAGAAATGTTTGCTTAATTGGGGAATTGATAGGGTGTTTACTGTAACTGTTGATAATGCATCTTCAAATGATGGGGGTCTACAATATTGGAAAAGAAGACTGAATGGTTGGAAGGGAACTGTCTTAGGGGATAAGTATTTGCATGTGAGATGTGCTGCACATATTTTGAATTTGGTTATGAAAGAAGGTTTGTGTGAAATAAATGACTCTATTGTGTGAATTAGACATGCAGTAAAGTATGTAAAATCTTCTCCTTCTGGAAGCCAAAATTTTAAGGATTATGTAGAAAAGAAGAAAAATGATAGTAATAGTCATTTATGCTTAGATGCGGAGAGTAGGTGGAACTCAACATACTTAATGTTGAGACAACCTTGAAAATTTGAAAAGGCTTCTAATTTGTTAGAGCTCACTGATAGTAAGTTTTCTATGGAACTTGCTATGAAGAAAGGCACTCCAACTTTTGAGGATTGGGAATATGCTAGGTCATTAGTGCCTTTTCTCAAGATTTTTTATGACAATACCTTAAGCTTTTCCAGTACACTTCATGTTACTAGAAATGAATATATGAAGAAGATTTATGGTCTTGGCGTGATGATATCTGATATGATTGGGAAAGGAAAAGATCCTAGTTTGAAAGCTATGGCTATTATAATGAAGAAGAAGTATGAAAAATATTGGGAAAATATTGATAATATCGATGTTTTATTGTTTGTTGCATTGGTTCTTGATCATGGATGCAAACTGAGATATGTTGATTATATGGTTGGTGAATTTTCTGATGTAAATATTGCAAGAAAATTAAAAGAAAAGGTGAGAGTTGTTTTGGAATCTCTGTTTGAATCATACAATTATTCCAAACTTACATCTAGTATCCAAACAAGTGGAGAATAACAAGACGTGGACTCACCTATGGTAGTTGATGAATATCAAGATGTTGGCCAATATCTAGATGATAAGTACATGAAACATGAAAGGGATGAAGGAGGTGAGGATTCAAAGAATGAATTGGAAAAATATTTACATGTTGATTATGAGAAGAAGGTGCCTTATTTTGATAAACTGGGTTGGTGGAAAAAAATTGCATCTAAGTACACAACAATTTCTTTGATAGCACGGGATGTGTTGGTTATTCCCGTGTCTACGGTTGCTAGTGAATCCACTTTGAGTAATGGAGGTTATGTGCTTGATTCATTTCGCAATGCTCTTACACCTAGACTTGTGGAAGCTCTAATTTGTGGGCAAAATTAGTTGAGGAATTCAAGGCAACCCATATTTCTTGAGTACATCTTGGAACAATTGAAGGCATTCTCCATAGGTAAATTTATTTTTATTTTCTATAGATTTTTGTTCTTTTAATTAATCTTTTACTTATATATTGATGTTCTTTGTTATTTTTTTCTAGCTTATTTTATTTTACGTAGAAACATCTTACATTACTGAATATCATCCTCTTTGCATAATTGATGATTAAGAAAAGAGTGTAAGTTAATTTCTATAATTTGTTCTTCTTTTTTTTTGTAGAAACACATGTTAAATTTGTTTAAGATGGTTTAAAGCGTTAGTTCTTAATTTAAAACATGTCATTGTGCCATGGATATGTGGAATAAAAAAGATGAAGATGGATCCTTTAGTGGTTTTATCACATCCTTTGGCATGATTTCTTTAAATGATTACATTATGTTTGGGACATGTTTGTGATTTGAATAGTTGTATTTTAATTATTATGTTATTGTTGTGCTTTACTAATAATTTGCATGTTTTTAATTAGACATTACTTGAACAATGGAACAATCTATGACATTACGAAAAGGTTTTAATTTTTATGGACCCATTCGATATATAGTTAACCACAATTTTTAGTTAACCATTATGTTAGATGGTTAAAAATCGGAAATATTAACAAAAAAAATGGTTAACCGTTAATGTGGTTAACTGTTCATAATGGACCGGTTTAGGTTTTGCATTTTAAAAAACCAATTATAATGGTTAGGTTCAAAAAATGGGATTATGGGCTGGTTAATCGATCCATGCCCACTCCTACCCACTTGGAGCAACTCTAGAGTCACTATTCTAAAAATAAAATACTTGTGTCATAATGAGAATGTTATCAACCATTTCAAACTGAAGAAAAACTTAACTATATATTGATGCTTAGAGTTATACTTCTTTTCAAGTGCTCAGTAGATTTCCATAAACAACATGATAGAAACATTTAAATTGCACAAATTATTTGATATTTAATATTCATCCACAACATATGAGTTCACCTGGTTGTTACATTTTCTCAAATGTTTAAACTTTAGACTTCTCTGCTTTAAAAAAGCTCATAAGCTACGCTAAAAACAAATAAAGAAGGATCATTTTTAACTTTTATTTTGTTTAATTTAGTTTCATTGAACCTATCAAGTTTAATTAACCTAAGCTGCTAAGGATTTTGTAATTATTTTAAGATATAACTAAGTGTGTGTTAAGATATGCAAGATTGATGAACTATTGGAATGATAAATGTATGTCTTTCATTAGAGTTTTACAAAAGAAAAATGTTTGCAAATTCATGTAGAAAGTGGTTGCAAAATTAAGCATATACATAAACACCCTTTTCCGCAAATTTTGAAGTGTTGTAACACTTATTAAAGTTGTAATTATAAAAAATTGACTAAGTTTTTATCATTAGATTGATCTTGGGTTAGTTTCCAATACATCTAAGATGTTCACTTTATGTAGCTCAACTTCTAAAAGTGAAACAACGACCGATTCAACTACTAGTCAGGTTTTTGTCTCAAATATTGTCATTTTGGCATCTAATGAAAAAAAGTTGGAATCTTTTTAAAAATGCATCTAGATTTTCTTTTTCCATTTAACACATTTTGTATTAACATCAAGACACTCAAAACTATGTGAAAAACATATGGATGTATTGATTCCAAACTCTCTCCTCTTCCCCATATTGATGTGTTTGTCTCTTATTCATAAAGGTCACAACACATTGAAATATCAAGAAAAATAACATTATGTTAATATTCAAGATATTGTTAGCATCATTTCTTATAATTTAGAAATCTATTTAATAATATTTAATTGCATTTTTTCACTTATCTTGTGAACTAAATTTGATGCTTGAGCTCCTAGTGGTTGCAAGTAGATTTGTTCCCATAAATGGTTTCCTATGAGAATTTAATACAATTTATACAATTCTTTTTTAATTATTTCTCTTGTGAGTTTACTCTAATCCTTGATATAAAGATAATAAGGCCACATGTTCACAATTTTAGATTCTCTCTTCATTTTTTTTTTAGCAATAAAAATTTTAAGACATTTGAAGTATTAAAGTCATATAATTAGTCTCATCTTTCTTAGTAGCATTGTAGACTAAAAAATAATAATAAATTAAATTCCATGAGATCGTATTCTAAAATTTTTAACCAAATAGAACCATAAAAGAAAAAAGAAAAACAAGAATAATTTGATAGCTACTTCTCATTACTAACAGCACATTTAGCATAAGTGTGGGATAAATTGGTCCTTCATCCATGGTAGATCTTTTGCATTGAACAAATAGAGTAATTATTTTATAAAAAGAAAAAAATTTCAACTATTTTGAAAATATGTTAGAATTATTCTAGACTTTGTTTTAGTTGTTATATGAGGTTCTTGATTAATATATGAAGGGATATATGTTCGAGGACATGGTACAAGAATGAGATTTGAGAAGTTTTGCATTCATCTCACATGAAAAGGATTGATTAGAGAGAAGTATGGCCGGTGGATTAGATAATTTAGCAACTAACTAATGCTTGTGATAAATAGGGAGCTTAAAGCATCAACCTAATCATATGTAGATGTGGCATTCTTCTTGTAGTAGTCATTCACGTGTCATGTGGATATTAAGCTACTTACATAACTTCAAAGTGTCGATGAAGAGATGACACTTGATGATAGGATGACTTAAAGAGAATGATAAGGAGAGGGAGTAAGTAGTTTTAGTATCTCAAATGCGTAAGTAACATGCAGTGGAGCTTGAGTACACCTCACACGTTAACCTTGTAGCGCTTGAGCAATTGGAATAAAAATCATTTGATTTGCTTGTTTGATCCTTCAGAGCAGAGTTTCCTTTATGGAATACCGTTTGTTTTCTCTCCAAAAGTTGGAAATGAGGAGAAGTGATTGAATTGTTATAAGCACTAGGCATAAATAGCAACTGTCTAATCATCCCAGTGATTGACAGATGAGATGGAACAAGAGTCAATTTATAAATATCATGAATGAGTTTATTATGGGCCATGACCAGTTGCCATCCTCTAGTTTGCATGAGCTTACCTATGGAGATTGGATATGACGGACTGGTCCAATGATCCCTATTTCAAGCTCATCAAGCTAAATCTCCTTAAGCCATCATAATAAATAAACTAAACTCGTTGGGCCCTATCATTTAGCCTATGAATCAAGCCCAAATAAATAACAATATGAGACAATGTCATGAATGGTATCTAAACTTTGACACAATATGCAATTAGGTACCTAAAGTTTGAAATTGATCAATTTCATATTTAGAAAAACTTTGAAATTGATCAATTTAATACCTAAAAGAATTTGACGAAGGTACTGTCAGTGTGCACGAAAAATTCTTTTAGGTATTAAATTGATCAATTTTAAAGTTTAAGTACCTACTTACATATTTTATTAAAGTTCAAGTACCATTTATGACAATAATCTTCATGATATTTATGTTACACAAGCTGATTCTAGGCTGATAGAGATAGTTCTTGCAAATATAAAAAAAAGGTTAGAGGGGCTCTAAGGATGGTACAACGCGGCCACTCCAATGCCTAAGTTAGTCCATAGGTAAGGACAATGTATCTATAAAGAGGTAGACAAGTCTACTTCTCCTTTTTTTGTTTACTTGTTTTATTGACCCCTTTCCCCGAAAGGGAATAGGGGGTATTTAAAATGTTTTGGGTTATACAAGGATAGGTCACTTCCCGCCAGCTAACCTTGTAAACCCCTAAATTTTCGGAATCGGTTTAACATAAAACCCTAAATCGGAAGTCAAACGAAACCCTAAAAGTCAACAAAACCCTAGTTTACCGTATCAAACAAAATCCGGCATTGCCGTTTTCTTTGGCCCTGGAAAACGAAGTTGGGATAATTAGCTAGAATAGTTCGTAATAACCATAGGTTTTATAAAAATTTCAGTTTCGCGAAATTCGGGTGTCCTTCGAACCCGATCGGACACAGTTCTCGAAAAACGTGTCCGGAAGCCCAGAATAGTAAAAATATTCCGAATATAACGTTAGACTCGTAAAAATATAAGTTTTCCAAAAATATCAGTTTCGTAATTTTTCGGTAAGTAAAAATAACAGATATAGCTATTATACGCGTATTTTCTTACTACCGGTACTTTAATTGTCATATCTACTTTACATTATACTATTCATTACTATTCTACACTATTCTTTTATCTCTACTTTTTCTTACACCTATTCTTACACTCTACATAACCTATAATCTTAACTTTTTACCTTTCCCATAACTTTATATCACATCTACTTACATATTACATCTTTTATTTCTTCAAAAAGTAAAAAAATAAACAAATACCCCTCCCCCATGCATGGCCGGCCCCCCTCTCTCAATGCCCTCAAATTGTTTTAATTTTACTTTATTTTAATCACACAAAAATCACTCCTCAATTTCCTATAAATACCCCCTTCTCTTTCACTTCTTTCACACCACTTCTACACTAAAATTACTCTCTCAAAATCTCTCAAGAATTTCTCTCCAAGAAGTTCTTTCAAGAAGTCCTCTTTAGCTCATCTCCTTTAGGTAAAAATTCTTCAAGAAGTTTCCATGTTCATCTACTTAGTATGAACTTAATGTATGTTTTCTAAAACCATGAAGGTTAAAAAGCAACAATAGGTTCATACTTTGTTTTTGTCCATAATCATAATTCCTTTATGTTCATGTTTCTTTTATATTCATTTATGTTTCTCTTATGTTCATTTATGTCTCTTTTATGTTCATAACTATCTACTATATCTATATAGCTATATATACTATTTAGAGCATATAAGCTCATGATCTTGCAATTTATTTACCTTTCATGCAATTTATTTACTTCAATGCATTTTATTTATTCCAAGTTGTTTTTAAGACTAGTCTCTAGTCTTAGACTTGTCCTCATCAAGTCAAAACAAGTTTTTCTTCCTTTCATTTTATTTCATTATGGGACTAGTTTACTTCTTAGTCCCGGGAGCCTTGAAAAAGCTAAGACTCCAATACTTGACTTTATTATCTATGCTATTTTGTCTATTATTATCCTCATAATCATGTTCATTTAGATTGTTTTCCAAAAATTTTTTTTCTAAAGATAATTAAACAAAAGAAGGATTTTTGTCACTTGAAAATAAGTTTATGAAGCATAAAAATATATAAGATAACAAAAATAAACTCAATCATTTTCATGATACAAAAAGAACTCACTATAATTTTATAAACTACTTTTGCTTTGAAAAGCTACTAAAATCTTTTTATTCCACCTTGTTTTTCAAAAGAAAATATTTCGTTGATAAAAATGGTTCTTTTCATAAAAAGTAAATAAGATGAATGGCTAAGGAATTTTTTCAAGAAAAGACCTTTACAAATAGGAAAAGGAAATCTATGATTTGAAAACAAAAATAAAGTTATTCCTTTTCAAAGTTACAAGAGGAAATAATAATATTTTAGAAACTAGTTTTCTACAAAAAGTTCTTAATTATTCCACATTATTTTTATAAAGAAAACAAATTTTCATGCATGGATGACTTTATGAAAAACATAAGATATAAGAAAAGAATGAGAAATTTCAAGTAAAGATTTTTGCAAAAACAAATGAACAAAGGAATTTGCGCAAGAAGAATAAATATGAAGAAAAGCATATTTCCTAAAAGACTTCAAAATAGTATTAGAGTAACTTAGAAAGTAGAAAATTTTATTTTCAAAAGTTACTTGGAAAAGATAAATAAAACCAACATAAAACGTTTTTAGAAAAAAAGAAAGCAAGGTATTCATTTCAAAGAAATTTACAAAAACAATTTCCGAAAAGCTTCAACCGACATTGTTTTACCTAAGAAAAATAATTGGACAACAAGACACTTGAGCATGCTTAAATATGAGTTATATAGTTATAAAAAGAGAATTTTTCAACTATATAGATAACTAAGTATTTATCAAACAAATTTTGATTTCTTGAACCAAAGTTGTTTTTACTTGGAAATCCGTGGTGAATTTTGTCGCTACTTTTTCGGAGCCTATATGGCCTTGTTTGTTGAATATAATTTTGGAAATGGGTAGATCTTTTCGAGTAGGTAGAAATCGGTATATTATATGCGCGATTCCGAGTTAAAATGACCAAGTTATGGCCATTTTAAGTTGGAACATTCCTTCATACGAACTTTAACGTTCTTTGACATTGTTTTGTCAAAATTCAAGAAAAACTCATTGTGGGTATTTTCTTTGGCTAGGTGACCCCGAGGAAGGATTCCTTTACCCCGAGAACTATTACGATTAAGTGGAGTGTGTGAACGACTCATCCGCTTAGAGGAATAGACGACAATGGCATCGTGAGTTTATTTCCATTAAATGCTATACTTGTTGTGCTTGTAAATTAGTTGCACTAGAGTTAGGAAAAGATAAACCGATATGCATGTAAAATAATTCATTGAAAGAATTCTAAGAATATCGAAGCCAGAATTGTTCTAAGTGATTGTTTTAGTTTAATATTGATTTGTGTGAAATTCCTTGATCGCCATAAAGTTGAAAATAATTATGTTATGACTTTATAAATTAATGAACTCATGCATACCACGAAGTGAGTCACATTGCATTGTTGGGTTATTATCCTTGGGTGAGAAGGATAGTAAGCTCATGTCGAAAGCAACACTTGGCGGGAGATCCGAAAGCGATTGCTTGGCGGTAGATCCGAAAGCAAGGTCAATCAAGTAGATTCGGAATGCTCGACGATGTGTGCTCGTGAGCAAGAAAACTTTTTATTAAAACTACTTGAATTGAGGTTATGTATCACCAAACCCCGAATGGAGGGCGTAAATCCATTCAACATATAGTTCCCGGAAAACTATATGCTTGTTTGCCCACGTGCTTGTGCATTACATTTGTTTGATTAAATCAACTTGATTGAATCTTGTTACAAGAAGTTATTTATGGAAATAGTTCTCACTAAGCCTATTAGCTTATACCCCAATAGATATCTTTTGCAGTTCCCGTACTTATGGTTAAGGCCACGTGGACCATGCGGGCAGGTAATCTCTCTTGAACATTAGAAATTTGGGTAAAATGTAGCATAGTATTAGCATGCAAATATTTATATAATAGATGAGTAATTTAGGGAGTTGTCCCTAAGTTTGTAAAGTCTTTGCCATGAATGAATAATTATTGTGAATCCTCTTTTCTTAATATGTTTCTATATCTCCTTAAGCTTCATAATTCCATATATGGTCCTCTAAAGTTGTGAAAGTACGCCTTACACTTAATATAAAAGCTTTTGGGAATGGCTAAGGTTGTCATACTTAAGCTTTAATATTGAGTGTGGTGGACTGTCACGTTTAGGGTACCCATTGGGGCGTGACAAACCTGGTACCCCACATAGTGAGGATGCCCGAGCTGAGGAGTCGTAGCTTTTCGAAGTGGGGCTGAGCTGATGGTATCCTCCTCCTTCCCAGGGGGAGATCACAAGGTTGAGTTCGTTAGATAGCAGAGATCGTGTGGCTCTGCTAGCCTTTCTAAGATGAGGGTTCTTGGGTGTCATAAGCATGAGCTCCCTTTGTGACTTGCTAGTGTACCTAAGCCCCGAAGCTTAACAAACTGAGTGGATTGAGAGCTATATTTTACTATCAACAATTTACATATATAATTTAAGGGTTAATGTCATAAATAGTACCTGAATATTAACAAAATATATAATTAGCTATCCAAACTTAAAAATTGACCAATTTAGTAATTAAACTTTAGAATTAGTCAATTTAGTACCTGAAAGAACTTGACAAAGGTACTGTTGATGTGTATGAAATTTGTTTCAGGTACTAAATTGATCAATTTCAAAGTTTGAATACCTAATTGCATATTTGGTCAAAATTCATGTACCATTTATAAGGTTAAAATGACACAAATGGTACTCGAGCATTGGAAAATATATAATTAATTATCTAAACTTTGAAATTAATCTATTTAGAGCCTATAATAACTTTTTGTGCAAGGTGATAGGTACTTCTTTTCAAGTTTTTTTAAGTACTAAATTGATCAATTTTAAAGTTTTTCAAGCACTAAATTGATCAATTTTAAAGTTTTTCAAGCACTAAATTGATCAATTTTAAAGTTTAGGTATCCAATTACATATTTTGCTAAAGTTCAGGTATCATTTATGTCATTATCCCTAATTTGAAGGCCCTTAACACTATACTTATAGAAGCTACGTCTCCATCATTATATATTAGATGACTCTAGTGACCAACAGACAAGCCAAAGTTCTAGCAAAATATGTTGGATGGATTTAATGAGTATTAGATATCCTTCATTTAATAAAAATCCATCCATTTTGGCTTCAGATTATTATTACCAATAAACAAGTTTGATGAGCACACAAGCTTACTAAGAAGGTCAAAAGCAATTAAACCAATCTACCACTCTTTACCTATTCTTACTAAATCAGACTTCCTTAAAACATCCTTTTTTTAGATAGGCCTATTTTCCTATAACTGATCACTAATTCGAGAAATCAATCCATTAATTGAACGGGCCATTAAAAAAAAGGGGAAATTTTCGTTGGTGGAGTCGAGGGATTTTGAGCATTAATTGAATGGTTAATGTCACGAATGGTACCTGAATTTTTACAAAATATATAGGTATCTAAATTTTTTAAATTGATCAATTTAGTACCTAAAAGAACTTGATAGAGATACTATTGGCATACATGAAATTTTTTTTTTGAAGTATTAAATTGATCATTTTCAAAGTTTGGGTAATAAATTAATCAATTTTAAAATTCAATAATAAATTGATCAATTTTAAAATTTAGGTACTTAATTATATATTTTATCAAAATTCACATGGTATTTATGATATTAACACTTAATTAAGTGCATTAGCTCTTCAAGTCATTGCATTGCATGGGCTGGTCATGCAAAAAGTACTCCATTTTGCCTTGCACACTAATGGATTCGTTTTTTATTTATTGATGAATTGTCACGTTCTAATTAATAGCTTGCACTAGAAATTCCCTAAATATTGCAACATCATTTCACCGCTCGCTCTCTCAAATGTGCATGAAAAGTGGTATATCAATGGCAACAAATTTGATAAATTACTTTTGGTTAGTATCATGAATGGTTTCTGAATTTTATCAGTATGCAATAAAATATTTGAACTTTGAAATAGACGATTGATTTAGTATCTAAACTTTGAAATTGAATAATTGAGTACCTAAAAGAACTTTTTGTATATCCCAATAGTACCTCTATTATAAAAGTTAAAAATGCCACATCAAATGATAGTGTTAACTGTTGACCAATTTGATAGAGGTCGTATTAGCGTGTGCAGAAGTTATTTTAGATACTAAATTAATTAACTACATCGTTCAAATATCTAATTACATATTTTACCAAGATTTAAGCACTTAACTCAATTTCTTTTAAGTATGTTCCTGCATGAAACCAGCATGTTAAGTTCACATTGTTTTGTCATCTTGTATCTACTTATTGGGAGAAAATAAATTCCCTAGGTTAAATTAAAGTCTACTAATCCCCAAGAAATCAGATGCATATATGTGTGTGTATGTGTGTCTGGTGCAAATAATTACTCCTTTGTTGATTTTTTTTTTTTTTTAACTATATTTCGGAGGACCAATCCCATTGAGAAGAATCACTTCGTAATTATTATGCACCCATTAATTATTGTTTTTGCAAATATATGATAAATTATGTGTTCGACTCTCCGCCCTTTCACCATTTTTACTTCCCTTAATCAAAATAAGAGACCTCATCCCTTCGTCCTTCCATCTTGTGGAATATATTAACCCTTATTAATTAACCACTTTATTGTATCTTAGGGAATGAGATCTGAAATGTGAGGCCTAAAAATTTTCCTTTATTTAATTTTAATTCATATTAAATTCAATCCACAAAAGTCGAAAAGAAATTAATGGAGATGCTATTGAAAAATTACCGGATTTTTTTTTCCCCTAAGTTACGAATAGTCAAAGTCAGAAAAATAAAAAGATTAGAACCAAATCATTCGCTAAAACAAAATTGACATTGGGCATTCGAGGACATTAAAATCGAAAGAAGGTTACCAAGTTGAATCTTCCAATGAAGGGGGGTTTATAATTTAATTAAAAGGTTTGACTAATAAAAATGACTTTTTAGAAGAAAAGGAAAATCTTTTGCTCTTATATTTCGCTAGAGAAAAAAAAAAGGAAAAAAACTTATTTTATTTTTGAGCCTGCTTTATTTTTGGGTGTCTAGACACCTGCTATATATAAGACCAAGTCTTCATGATTTTTTTTTCTCCCTCTAAAAGAAAGATTCTTTTATGTGATGATTTTCTTTATATTTAAATAAAAAAAAAAAAAGAAAACATTTGGCTCTTTCAATGATTTTTATTTTTAATTTTTTTTCAGTTCTTTGCAAAAATTTAAGAGAATATATCGAGCATTTGTAATTTACCCTTTCGTAATTGAATATAAACAAATGATTTATTTAAAATCGTTATACTTGTAGTTTACGTACACTTCCAATGAGGTTCTACTAACTCACCAATTGGCAAGATGTCGGACAAATGAAAAAACGAATGCCTGAATTTACGGAAAAAAAAAAAAAAAGGCATATGATAATTTTGTGGCGACAATGTATAGGTGGTCACTTTATATTGACTTGAATGGTTGTTGTAATGTCTTAAATGATATTTAAAATTTGAAAAAATATAAGTACTTGAAATTTAGAATTAATCAATTTAGTTCTAAACTTAAAATTAATTAATTTAATATTTAAAAAGCACAGTACCTCAAGTTATTTTAGTTGCTAAATTGATCAATTTAAAAGTTCAGATATTAATTGCATATTTTGTTAAAGTTCAAGTACTATTCAAAACATTATCCTTTAATGTATTGCCATACTGTTATTGTAATTTGGGATAATATTGTATTTGATATCTAAATTTTGGTCCGTTATTTAAGTAGCTATTGGAACTTCAAAATTGAAAGTTTTAGTACCTAATTGGGTCTATTGAGATTAATAACACTATATGTGTTAACTTCGCATCGAGCTAGCTGTTTTTCAATTAATTACGAACTACTGCTACGTATGGCGGCATAATGTGAATAAAGAATGTGGTTTTACTTGTATTGTATATCTAAAACCTATTTTGTAACATTCTTGAGCCTATACTAGAAAAAAGTTACAGAGTATTGGATATAAGATACTTTATAGAACTTGTAGATTTTTTCAATCTTTCAATTTATTTACGTTTATGTGATATTAGAGAAAGTTTATGTGTTTATACAGTCCGCCACATGCAAAAATAATAGGTGGAATTGCAAATTCATCCCCTAAACTTTCAATGTAAGCTTTTTGATTCTTTAAACATTCAAAAGTTAGCACAATTAATGACACATAACATTTTTCCTTAAAACAAACGGGGGGAGTTACAAAATACCTTATTGGACTTTCATCTATGTGCAGATTCACTCTTTAAACTTTTATCTATATATGGATTTACTCTACACATAAATAGAAGTTTAGTAGGTGAATTTAAAAATTTCTTAAAATAATATTTGTAAATTATATAAAAAATTTCTTATATTAAAAGACATGTTATGCTATTTTTGCTACTTTAAATTTATGGTTAATATCATGAATGCTACTCAAGCTTTGGCAAAATATGCAATTAGGTATCCAAACTTTGAAATTGATTAATTTAATATATGAATTTTGAAATTAATCAATTTAGTATCTGAAAAATCTTTTTGTGTACACCAACACTATCTATATGATATTAGTTAGCATACAAAAAAAAAAAATGTTTTTTCAAGTATTAATGAGATCACATTCAAAGTTTAGGTAGTAAATTGATTGATTTTAAAGTTTAGGTACCTAATTACATATTTTACCAAAATTCAGTACTATTCATTGCATTTACCCTTAAGTTCATGTGATATATATAAGTATATATGCATATTCATAAACCTATGAAACCGATGAACTAAATGGGGAATAATAAAAAGATAAATATAAAGTGTAGAAGAGAATAAGCTTTAGTAGTTAAGGACAAATGGGGATGAATAAAAATATAACATGAGAGTAATGGGGACCAAAAAGGAGAAAAGAAAAGGAAAACGCGTAAGCTAGTTTTTAATTTGACTATTTAGGATTTTTACATTATTTTTTCTTTATTATTTTCTTCAACATTTATTGGTCATATAAAGGGTGAAAATCGAGTATTTTAGGTTTTAAATTCTATATACATTAGAGTACAAGTTCAATCTTCATACCTTGTATCTTACCTTATTTTAGTAGATTTTGAAAAACATGTAGTGAAGTAAGAATAGGTAGCTTGTACGATAGAGTTGCCTACTTACACCATAATTGCCACTTACTTTAAGTGGTTAAGATTAATATCGCAAATAATTTATAAACTTTAAAATTGATCAATTTAATACCATATATAATTTTTCATGCACGCTAATAATTTCTTCATTAAATTGGTTAGCACGATCATCCAAAGTGGTGTTTTTAAACCAGTGTAATAGATGTACTATTGACGCAAATGAAATTTTTTAAATATTAAATTGGTCGATTTCATAGGTATGAAATTCATCAATGTCAAAGTTCAAAATTACATATTTTATCAAAATTCAAGTACCATTCATGACATTAACCAAAGTAGTTATATTAATGTATAAATGTTTCAAGTAGTACTTGAACTTAAGAAAAATATGTAATTTGGTACTCGAATTTTAAAATTGGTCATTTTAGTATATGAACTTTTAACTTACTCAATTTAGCGCCTGTAAGAATTTTTAGTATGCTAATTAATGTCACAAAGTTAATTTTGTCATGTACAAGAAATTCTTTTCGGTACTAAATTAACCAATATTAAAGTTCACATACAAATTTGGGGCATGAACTTTGCACAAAAATTCGAATTACTACTAAATTTTTAAAGTGGTAAATTTTAATATCCAATCAAATTTTTGTGGCTACTATTACTACTTCCTTAGCAAGTTTGCTTTGTTTGTAAACTTAAGAGGGGCAACATATCATTGAATTTTTACCAATTCTTCTAACACCATCTAGTACCAATAGGTTGTTTCTTCTACATTAGAAAATATAGCAAATGGTGTTAGTAAGGTAGTTAAAATTGTCATGAAAACTTTGATTAAGTATTGAATTAATCATTTCAAAGTTTAGGTACTTAATTTTTATGTAAATTTTATATATCAAATTTGATATTTTCCCATATTTTAACAAAGACAATCCATTAGGATATTTGATTTTTAAGCTAATCGTGGATGACCAGTTAGAGAGCAAACGAGCTAAGCTATTTCTAAGTTACCCGAGCTTGGCTCGCTTCATACTCGGTTTGGCTCATCTTGGCTCAAATTCAATTAGTAAAGGAGTTGAGCTCAAGCCTAAAGTAAAGCTCATTGTCTAAATGAGCCAAACTTGAGTTTTGATTTAGGTGTGCAAGGTAGTTCAAGAATAAGCTCGTGACTAGGCTCACTAACATGCTCATTAATAAGCTTATTAGCAATTTTTTGAATTTCTTTATGCATGATATATTATCTATAACTACATAATAAAAACAAAAAAAAAACTATTTTATTTTAATAATTATGTATATATATCATAGCAACACTTATATATTATATTTAGACTTAAAAAAATAGAAAACAGGCTATTTAAATGAGTCCAACTCTGACTTAAATTCCAAGCTCGATAAAAGTCATTAGGATTAATAAAAAGCTTGGCTTGGCTGGGCTTGGCTCGGCTCGGCTCGAGCTTGTTTTATAAATGAGCTAAACTCAAGCTCAAACTTAACCTTATTTGACTAAATGAGCCGAGCTCGAGCCTCAATTTTAGTCTCATTAAAAAAAGCTCAAGCTCGAGCTTGCTAAATTTTAAATGAGCCGAGTTCAAGTCTTTAAATGCTTGGCTTTGCTCGTTTGCAATTCTTATGATCATCTATATTGGCTCCATATTATCAAAGGTCAATTACATTACCTACAAATATTTTTAGTAATATATATTTAAGAGCAAATACCAAATTTGATACTTAAACTTTGTATAAAAATTTAATTTAGTGCCTGAATTTTGTAATATTCAATTTAATACCTAATCAAACTTATTGTGACTATTTTTACTACTTTATTAGCATCGCTTGCATTGTTTACAAGCGTAGAAGACGCAACATGTGGTTGAATTTTCACTAATGCTCCTAAAACTATCTAGCGCTAATATGTTGCTTCTTCTACATTATGATATAGAGTAAATGGTGTGAACAAGTTGATAAAAAATAGTTAAGAAAGCTTTGATTGGGTATTAAATTACATTTCAAAGTTCAAGTACCAAATTAAGTTTTTATGCAAAATTTATGTACCAAATTTGGCATTTTCGCTATATTTAATAAAATAATTGTTCAAAACATATGGTGGCCCATAATTTATTCAAAATTATCAAATGGAAATACTACTTTACGAAGAATTAATACAATTAGTGTTACTAATTTCCAAAAGGGATGATGTCACGAATTATACCTGAACTTTGACAAAATATATAATTAGGTACCTAAACTTTGAATTTAATTAGTATAGTATCTGAACTTTGATAAAATACATAATTAGGTACTTGAACTTGAATTTAATTAATTTAATACCTGAATTTTGAAATTGAAATTTAGTACTTAAAAAACTTTAAAATTGATCATTTTAGCACCTGAAAGAACTTGACAAAAGTAATATTAGTGTAGACAAAAAGCTTTTTCAGGTACTAAATTAATCAATTTCAAGGTTCAGGTATTAATTTGATTAATTTAAAAGTTCAGGTACCTAATTGTATATTTTATCAAAGTTTAGGTATCACTCGTGATATTAGCCTTTTCCAAAAAAATCAATTAGGTATTAAATCAAAAAATCTAATAGTTCACATATTTAATTAAAATATTGGTCAAAAAGTTTGTAACAAATGAGATATTGCCTCTTCTAATTTGAAAATTTGAAGAATTGTTTGAATTATATAAAAAAAAGGATAAAATCAAATATCTTCAAGAACTTAGTAAATTTAATATTTACAAATGATGGTACATTTATTTTGAGATAAAATGTAATTATTTCCTCTTATGTTGTTGTTTTCCCATACACTTAACACTAAAACTTTAAAATAGACTTTAGATTACAAATCTTTAAAAGTATACTTTTTTTATCCTATTTAGCAATTTTTCATTGAGGATAAATTAATAAAAAGCTAATAATTAAAATATGAATAAAGCTAAAAGAAATATAGTCATTAAGAGATGAAATCATGTTTTTCAAGAAAGTAAAGATTCATTGCAAGTGACATGTAATACAAAATGAATAATTTTTTTATAGATCTTATGGTTTAAGTGTTAAATTTTAAAAATACATAACTTAAATGTATATAAAGTAAATGATATATTTATATTTTACCCTTATTTATACCTTTGAAAATGAAATCTAATGACCCAATTATTAGAGTCTAAATTGTTGATTTCAATAATGTTCAACCTTTCTACAAGATTCTCATTTCGGCAAATTGGAATATATCTATCATATTAAGTGATTACAACATGGATGCTCTTTCTCAATAATATTAAATGTAAGAGGAGTTCTATCTTGATTATGGCCTACATGTCCTTTCATTATCAAAGAACATGTAGTGCAAGGATGAATATAGGCACCTTATTCCAAGAGACTACGGCCTATAGAGCCCACTTTAGGAGAAGCATACAAAAACATCATACTGCTATATGGTTTTTGATAAGTTTCATCATTCATGATACTTGACTCTAAGGTAAAGAGCTATATTGTAGAAAATAAATTAACAAAAAAATAAGAAATCCATCAACACAAGGACTAAAGATAAGATGAGGATGGAGAGCTGTGAAAAAATGCAATGGATGGGACTTTCTGCAATAAGATTGATGAAGAAAGTTTAAGTGTTGGTCAACTATAGCTCTGCTAAAAGAGGATGGCTCAATGGGTTTGTTGGGCTTGAGAAGGATAGAAGAGTGAAGAAAACATGCATAGGTGGTGTCATAGGTCAAATTAGAAAAATAAAAAGAAAAATGAAGAGAAAAGGCTAGGAATTATCTAGTAGGTAGTTGTTGAAAGAAGCGAAAAACAATGGGGCAACCCTTGGAGTTGAAATCTAGGGATTTTTTTTTCTTTGGAGATAGATCATGAAAGAGGGGAAAAGACAGATAAAAACACGTTTTTCTTTTGGAGTACAATAGATAAGAATGTTTTAAAAACAATCTCAGTGTTCTAAGAAGCAAAATTGAGTATGTCGTTTTATTCCAAGCCCTCTACAAATGGCATCAAATTTAATGTCCATAATCATCATCCTATTTTGTAATTTTTAATATGAAATGTGGCATCGTATGTGTAAAATGGAAATGCCACAAAGTTTAAGTTCTCATAAACTAAAAATTATAGTTGTTTCATTAATTATTATTTTTGGATAAATATTAGCTTTGCATAAAAATTTAATTTGCTGTCTAAACTTTAAAATCGTTATTTTAATATTCAATCAAACTATTATTGGTATTTTTATAGCCTTCTTAATATCATTTGATTTGTTTACCGAGGTGGAAAAGATAATCTATTATTAAATTATTATTAGATAAATTACACTAGAAAGTTCCAACATATGAAGATAAGTTCACTTAAAAATCCCAATGTCTAAGAGTAAATTCATTTAATATACAATCAAACTATTGTTGATATTTTTACAACCTTCTTAATATCATTTAATTTGTTTATCGAGGTGGAAAAGACAGTCTATAATTGTATTTTTTCTAGATAAATTATACTAGAAGGTTCTAACCTTTGGGGTAAGTTTATTTAAGGTTCCAACGTTGAGTGGTTCAAAAGAGGTCCCAATATTTGGAAAAGTGCCTTATGAGTTTTGATTAAATATTTATCTTGCTGATACATGTTAATGTAGACCTTAGAAGAAGGATTTTTTGAGTTTTAATTAAATATTTTTGTTGACACGTGTTAATAAAGACCTCAATCAACCCACTTTTTTAATGTTGGAACTTCTTTTTGAATCACTAAAAAACGTTCGCATCTCAATTGACATACTTCTTAAAACATTGGAACCTTAAATGAACTTATCCCTAGGATCTTTCGATGCAATTTACCTAATTTTTATTAATTATCCTGATGCTATCTAATCTTGATTACCAACTTGAATTTTCGTAGGGTTAATGTCATGGTTTACTCCTCAACTTTATACCTCTTTGTAATCATACACTTAAAGTTTTGAATTGTCAACTTGTACACTTAATTAAATATTTAGTTGCTACTATTTATGAGGAAATTACATGATTATCGGCTAGCCAAATAGAAATTACACAAATACAAATTAGAAAAAATAATTACCTAAATAGTGTTACCGTATCGCATGTTCAAAATGAAATATTGAATTTTTTTTGTTTATCACATGTTGAACATGCGATACACATGTAAATAATATAGGTGTATCATATGTCCAACATGCAATACACACGCGTATCACATCTTGCGCAAACGATACATACATGTACTCGTCCAAGATGCGATACACAAATTATCCTAAGTTTCTATATCGCATTTTGGTTATGCTATAATGTAAATTTGTGTATCTTACACCCAAAATGGGATATAAAATGATGCTTGAGATAATTATTTTTATCTAATATTTATGTAATTTTTTCACAGACTGTAAACATGTGTTTCACCCATACCATTTATACATCATCTATTTCTATTAACTATTGTTACAATCATAATACAATACCTCAAATGATTTATTTTGTATTGTATATTGATGTCAAGTCATATTACCACATAACTATAAAATCCACATCATCATACAAAGCAGAAAGAGGTATGATATAAATAGTAGTAACTAAACATGTAATCAAATGTATAAATTGGAAATTTAAAACTTCATGTGTATAGTTGTAAAAGGGTATAATGTTAAGGTGTAAACTACAATATTGTCCCAATTTTTCGTGTAAATTTTGCATATCAAATCTGATATTTTCCTAATTATTTTTTTACATGTTGAAAAAAGATTAATCTCTTGATCATGTGTAGGGAGCATTTAATATGAAAGGAGTAGAGTCTCCATTATGGTGAGTGGTATAGGTTATATTGGTAGATATGAGGGTGTATCCTAAATTACATATAACTTAAATTAGGTTTCTTAAATTTGAAACTTGACTTTATCATGTAATCTTTTTATGTGTATAAATGGTGGGTTTCAAAACATAATCATTAACATTAGGTAACTTTCACTTTGTGGAATGCAATTCGATCAAAGTTTTTCCTCTATTGGAATGTTTTAGGCAAGTAATAGCATGTTACTTTATTAGATTGAACAAAATAATTTATAAAAACAAAAAAAAATGCAGCAATGAATAGATTAATAATAGACTCAAAAAGACTTGAATGCATATAAAACCCAAGGCTCTTGTTACTCTCACATTTTTGCTATTTAACACTACAAGACCTAAGCCACTTGAAACAATAAAGTCTAGACCTGTACATGAGTTTTAGAGGAACAAAGCACCCAATAGCTCAAACCAACTTAAAGTATCCAGACAACTTGATATTTTCCAAACTAAAGCTTCTAGTGATAGATCAAGGTCAGAATGTAAGAAGGAAGTAGAGCATGTCCAATGAACCATATCAAATCTAAAGAGTCTAAACTCATTAAAGAGCATTTGATGCAAGACCTTATGAGACACTACAAGAAACTTTGGTTTTAGAGATAGAAACTTCTATCGCAAAAGACTTTCAAAGATAAAAATTCCATTATGAATTTCTATCTCAAAAATCATCATCACTAAAACTAAAATTCCATCACAAATGACATAAAATAAGAAAGTTCCATCGTAAATCTATCTTTGTTTTGAGATTACTGTGTTGTTTACAATTAAATTTTTCATTTAGTTTATCTTATTCTAACAATGTATTGTTCTCATTACGCTTTTAATTTGCTTGTGGTTATTAATTTTGATGAAACACAATTCACGATTGCCTCATATTCTCTTAAACAAGGCAACTTTTGCCTCTAGTTTTTGCTTAGGCAAGATTCACCTTAGTAGAAATTATTGCGGCGAATTTCACCTTCTTTTCCCTAACATGGTAGCTTACTATGCGAAATTCTAAAGTGCAAATTTCACCTTAGCAGACTTACTAAGTCGAAATTGCAACTGCCGAGGCTAATAAATTTGCCTCACAAGCTCCCATTTTTGCTAGTGTATATAACCATATCTTTAAATCACGATAGGTAGTTATTTTAAAAAATATTTATTATCTCTTTCACATATTAATATGACTTGTAATTATCTACCACACACACATGTATGTGATATGTATTAGGTTTTGAATATTTTTCCCAGTTTTGTTCTCTCTCTCTCTTTTCTTTTTTTTTTTTTCTTTTCCACTTGTGACAGGAAATTGTAAATCCTATTTCTGCATTTCTAGTTTAGACTACTTAATAAAAGTGATTGTTAAGCTCCTAAAGCTTTGTTCTTTTTTATTCACTTTACTCACTATGTTTAGCAACTCAATCCAATATAAATAAATAAAAAAAGAAAAACCCTTCGGCGTGAGAACCCTCAAATCGAAGTAGTGGTAAGCACTATTTAGCCAAGAAAAGAGGGAATCATTGTCATGTAAATTTACTAGAAAAGGAAGCCTTTCTTGTCATGGAATGACATGACATTCATGCCCCCTTCTAAATTAAAAGGAGAACAAACGAAAAACACAGAACTTGGAATTTACTATAGATTTGTCAGCACGTGTTTCCTTATGCAATGATTTTTGTTCTACGAAAGGTAGCGTGGAGTTTCCCTTGAAATTATATAGACAAAATTCTCCCTATATATAATAATTAATTTATAGGAGAATTGAAAATGATTTTCCTAAACTCTAGTTTAGAAATAGATATATTTTTTATTTTTTATTTTTTGCTATATATATCCAAACTTTAAAATTGACCAATTTAATACTTAAACTTTAGAATTGGTCAATTTAGTACCTAAAAGAACTTGACAAAGGTATTGTTAGTGTGTGTGAAAGTTGTTTCAGGTACTAAATTGATCGATTTCCAAGTTTAAATATCTCATTGCATATTTTGTCAAAATTCTTGTACCATTTATAGGGTCAAAATGTCACAAATGGTACTCAAGCATTGGAAAAATATATAATTAATTATCTAAACTTTGAAATTGATCTATTAGAGCCCATAATAGCTTTTCGTGCAAGGTGATAGGTACTTCTTTCAAGTTCTTTCAAGTACTAAATTGATCAATTTTAAAGTTTTTCAAGTATTAAATTTATTAATTTTAAAGTTTAGGTACCAAATTACATATTTTTCTAAAGTTCATATATCATTTATGTCATTATCCCTAATTTAATGACCCTTGACACTATACTTATAGAAGCTACGTGTCCATCATTATATATTAGATGACTCTAGTGACCAATGGACAAGCCAACGTTCTTGCAAAATTTGTTGGATGGATTTAATGAGTATTAGATATCCTTCATTTAATAAAAATCCATCCATTTTGGCTTCAGATTATTGTTGCCAATAGACAAGTTTGATGAGCATACAAGCATACTGAGAAGGTCAAAAGCAACTAAACCAATCTACCACTCTTTACCTATTCTTACCAAAACAAACTTCCCTAAAACATGGCTTTTTTTAAATAGGCCTATTTTCCTATAATTGATCACTAATTCGAGAAATCAATCCATTAATTGAACTCCCCAATAAAAGAAGGGGAAATTTTTCTTTGGTGGAGTCTAGGGATTTTGAGCATTAATTGAATGGTTAATGTCATGAATGGCATCTGAATTTTCATAAAATATGAAGGTATCTAAATTTTTTAAATTGATCAATTTAGTACCTAAAAGAACTCGATAGAGGTATTATTGGCATATAAGAATTTTTTTTTATTACTAAATTGATCATTTTCAAAGTTTAGGCAATAAATTAATCAATTTTAAAATTTAAGTAATGAATTAATCAATTTCAAAATTTAGGTACTTGATTATATATTATATCAAAATTCACGTGGTATTTATGATATTAACGCTTAATTGAGTGCATTAGCTTTCAAGTCATTGCATTGCATGGGCGGGTCATGCAAAAAGTACTCCATTTTGCCTTCGCACTAGTGGAGTCGTTTTTTTATTTATTGATGAATTGTCATGTACTAATTAATAGCTTGCACTAGAAATTCCCTAAATATTGCAACATCATTTCACCACTCACTCTCTCAAATGTGCATGAAAAGTGGTATCTCAATGGCAACAAATTTGATAAATTACTTTGGGTTAGTATCATGAATGGTTTCTAAATTTAGTCAATATGTAATAAAGTATTTGAACTTTGAAATAGATGATTAATTTAGTACCTAAACTTTGAAATTGAATAATTGAGTACCTAAAAGAACTTTTTTTATATCCAATAGTACCTCTATTATAAAAATTAAAAATGCCACATCAAATGATAGTGTTAACTATTGACCAAATTGACAAATATATTATTGGCAAGAATGAAAAGTTCCTCGTCATAAAGGCTAGAAATGAAATATCAAATGACGGTGCAGCCCATCTGATAGAGATCGTATTATCGTGTACGAAATTCTTTTAGATACTAAATTAATTAACTACTTGATTCAAATATCTAATTATATATTTTACCAAGATTTAAGCACTATTCAATACGCTAACCCAATTTCTTTTAAGTATGTTCCTGCATGAAACCATCATGTTAAGTTCACATTGTTTTGTCATTTTGTATCTACTTATTGGGAGAAAATAAATTCCGTAGGTTAAATTAAAGTCTACTAATCCCCAAGAAATCAGATACATATATATGTGTGTATGTGTGTGTGAGGTGCGAATAATTACTCCTTTGTTGATTTTTTTTTACTATATTTCGGAGGACCAATTCCATTGAGAAGAATCACTTCGTAATTATTATGCACCCATTAATTATTGTTTTTGCAAAATATATGATAAATTATGTGTTCGACGCTCCGCCCTTTCACCATTTTTACTTCCCTTAATCAAAATAAGAGACTTCATCCCTTCGTCCTTCCATCTTGGAATATATTAACCTTAATTAATTAACGACTTTATTGTATCTTAGGGAATGAGACCTGAAATGTGAAGCCTAAAAATTTTCCTTTTTTTCATTTTAATTCATATTAAATTCAATCCACAAAAGTCCACGAAAGAAATTAATGGAGATGCTATTGAAAAATAACCGGAATTTTTTTCCCCCTAAGTTACGAATAGTCAAAGTCAGAAAAATAAAAAGATTAGAACCAAATCATTCGCTAAAACAAAAATTGACATTGGGCATTCGAGGACATTAAAATCAAAAGAAGGTTACCAAGATGAATCTTCCAATGAAGGGGGGTTTTATAATTTAATTAAAAGGTTTGACTAATAAAAATTGACTTTTTAGAAGAAAAGGAAAATCTTTTGCTTTTATATTTCGCTAGAGAAAGAAAAAAAAGGAAAAAGTCTTATTTTATTTTTGAGCCTGCTTTATTTTTGGGTGTCTAGACACCTGCTATATATACGATACCAGGTTGTCGTGATTTTTTTTCTCCCTCTAAAAGAAAGATTCTTTCATGTGATGATTTTCTTTATATTTAAATAAAAAAAAAAAAAAGAAAACATTTGGCTCGTTCAATGATTTTTGTTTTTTATATATTTTTTTCAGTTCTTTGCAAAAATTTAAGAGAATATGTGGAGCATTTGTAATTTACCCTTTCGTAATTGAATATAAACAAATGATTTATTTAAAATCGTTATACTTGTAGTTTACGTATACTCCCAATGAGTTCTACTAACTCCCACCAATAGGCAAATCGTTATACTTGTAATTTAATACGTATTTTTTTTTATGTTTAGGTATATGCAAATTTTTTTTTTAAGAATTAAATTGATCAATTTAAATGTTCAGATATTACTTACATATTTTGCTAAAGTTCAACTACCATTCAAAACATTATCCTTTAATGTATTGCCATACTGTTATTGTAATTTGGGATAATGTTGTATTTGATATCTAAATTTTGGTCCATTATTTAATTAGCTATTGGAACTTCAAAATTGTAAGATTTAGTACCCAACTGGGTCTTTTGAGATTAATAACACTATATGCGTTAACTTCGTGTCGAGCTAGCTATTTTTCAATTAATTACGAACTACTGCCACATATGGTGAGCATAATGTGGATAAAGAATGTGGTTTTACTTGTATTGTATATCTAAAACCTATTTTGTAATATTCTTGAGCCTATACTCGAAAAATGTTACAAAGTGTTGGATATAAGATACTTTATAGAACTTGTAGATTTTTTCAATCTTTCAATTTATTTTACGTTTATGTGATATTAGAGAAAGTTTATGTGTTTATGATATAACATAGTCTGCCATATGCAAATATAGTAGGTGAAATTGCAAATTCATCCCCTAAACTTTCAATTTAAGCTTTTTGATCCTTTAAACTTTAAAAAATTAGCACAATTAATGACACATAACATTTTTCCTTAAAACAAAATGAGGGGAGTTACAAAATACCCTATTGGACTTTCATCTATGTGCAGATTCACTCTTTAAACTTTCATCTATATATGGATTTACTCCTTAAGTTTTCTTCTATGTGTGGATTTACCGTCCATATTTCACAAAAAAACATTAATCATACTTAACTATGCTAATTTTTTAAATTTAACAAGGTTAAAAAGCTCACTTTGAAAGTTCAAAAGGTCACTCTGCACATAAACGAAAGTTTAGTGGGTGAATTTACGAACTCCTTAAAATAATATTTGTAAATTATATAAAAAAACTTCTTATATTAAAAGACATATTATCCTATTTTTGCTACTTTAAATTTATGGTTAATATCATGAATGCTACTTAAACTTTAACAAAATATGCAGTTAGGTATCTAAACTTTGAAATTGATCAATTTATATATGAACTTTGAAATTAATCAATTTAATACCTGAAAAATCTTTTTGTGTACACCAACACTATCTATATGATATTAGTTAGCATACAAAAAAAAATGTCTTTTCAAGTATTAATGAGATCACTTTCAAAGTTTAGATACTAAATTGATTGATTTTAAAGTTTAGGTATTTCATTGCATATTTTGTCAAAATTCAGGTACTATTCATGACATTTACCCTTAAGTTTATGTGATATATATAAGTATATATACATATACATAAACCTATGAAACCGGCGAACTAAAGGGGGAATAATAAAAGGTAAATATAAAGTGTAGAAGAGAATAAGCTTTAGTAGTTAAGGACAAATGAGGATGAATAAGAAGAATGAATAAAAATATAACATGAGAGTCATGGGACCAAAAAGGGGAAAAGAAATGGAAAACATGTAAGCTAGTTTTTAATTTGACTATTTAGGATTTTTACATTATTTTTTCTTTATTATTTTCTTCAACACTTATTGGTCATATACTATGTAATTACTTCTTTTTTTATTTATTAGTATTGTTCCATTGTTTTTAAAGGTTGAATATCGAGTATTTTAAGTTTTAAACTCTATACATTAGAGTACAAGTTCAATCTTCGTACCTTGTATCCTACCTTATTCGAGTAGATTTTGAAAAACATGAAGAGAAGTAAGAATAGGTAGCTTGTGCGATAGAGTTGCCTACTTACACCATAATTGCCACTTGCTTTAAGTGGTTAAGATTAATATCACAAATGATTTATAAATTTAAAATTGATCAATTTAATATTATAAATAAATTTTCATGTACTCTAATAATTTCTTCATTAAATTGGTTAGCATGATCATCCGAAGTGGTGTTTTTAAGCCAACGCAATAGATGTACTATTGATGCATATGAAATTTTTTAAAAATATTAAATTGGTCGATTTCAAAGTTTAGGTAAAATTCATCAATGTCAAAGTTTAAATTGCATATTTTATCAAAATTCAAGTACCATTCATGATATTAACCAAAATGGTTATATTAATGGGTAAATGTTTCAAGTAGTACCTGAACTTAAGAAAAATATGCAATTTGATACCCGAACTTTAAAATTGGTCATTTTAATATTAGAACTTTTAAATTACTCAATTTGCGCTTGTAAGAATTTTTGGTATGCTAACTAAATGTCACAGAGTTAATTTTGACATGTACAAGAAATTCTTTTCGATACTAAATTAACCAATTTTGAAGTTCACATATAATTTGGGGCATGAATTTTGCACAAAAATTCAAATTACTACTAAATTTTTAAAGTGGTAAATTTTAATATCTAATCAAATTTTCGTGGCTACTATTACTACTTCCTTAGCAAAGTTTGCTCTGTTTGTAGACTTAAAAGCGGCAACATATCATTGAATTTTTACCAATTCTCCTAACACCATCTACTACCAATAGGTTGTATCTTTCACATTAGAAAATATAGCAAATGGGGTTAGTAAGGCAGTTAAAATTGTCGTGAAAACTTTGATTAATATTGAATTAATCATTTGAAAGTTCAGGCACTAAATTTTTATGTAAAGTTTATATACCAAATTTGATATTTTCCCATATTTTAACAAAGAAAATCCATTAGGATATTTGATTTTTAGGCCAATCATGGATGACCAATTAAAGCACAAACGAGCTAAGCTATTTGCAAGTTACTCGAGCTTGGCTCGCTTCAGACTTGGTTTGGCTCAGTTCGGCTCGAATTCGATTAGTAAAGGAGCTTAGCTGAGCCTAAAGTAAAGCTCGTTATCTAAATGAGCCAAACTTGAGTTTTGATTTAGTGTGCAAGCTGGCTCATGAATATGCTCGCGACTAGGCTCGTTAACATGCTCATTAATAGCTTATTAGCAATTTTTTGAATTTCTTTATGCATGATATATTATCTATAACCACATAATAAAAACAATAAAAACTAATTTCTATTTAATAATTATGTATATATATCATAGCAACACTTATATATTATATTTTAGACTTAAAAAAATAGAAAACAGGCTATTTACATGAGGCGAACTCAAACTTAAATTCCAGGCTCGATAAAAGTCATTAGGCTCAATAAAAAGCTCGGCTTTGCTCGGCTTGGCTCGAGCTTGTTTCATAAATGAGCTAAACTCGA
Organism: Combretum micranthum; assembly: GCA_024138025.1. Classification (NCBI taxonomy): domain Eukaryota; kingdom Viridiplantae; phylum Streptophyta; class Magnoliopsida; order Myrtales; family Combretaceae; genus Combretum; species Combretum micranthum. The sequence continues at coordinate 706,182 of JAMXBD010000355.1, forward strand.
GCTTAAACTTAACCTTATTTGACTGAATGAGCCGAGCTCGAGCCTCAATTTTAGTTTCATTAAAAAGAGCTCAAGCTCAAGCTTGCTAAATTTTAAATGAGCCAAGTTCGAGTCTTTAAAAGCTTGGCTCTGCTCATTTGCAGTCCTAATGTCACCTATATTGGCTCCATATTGTCAAAGGTCAATTACATTAGCTGCAAATATTTTTAGTAATGTATATTTAAGAGTAAATGTCAAATTTGACACTTAAACTTTGTATAAAAATTTAATTTAGTAACTGAATTTTGAAATAGTCAATTTAATACCTAATCAAACTTATTGTGACTATTTTTACTACTTTATTAGCATCGCTTGCATTGTTTACAAGCATAGAAGAGAATACATGTGGTTGAATTTTCACTAATGCTCCTAAAACTATCTAGCACTAATATGTTGCTTCTTCCACATTATGATATAGAGTAAATGGTGTGCACAAGCTGATAAAAATAATCAAGAGTACATTGATTGGGTATTAAATTATCCATAACAAAGTTCAATGTACCAAATTGAGTTTTTTTGCAAAATTTATGTACCAAATTTGGCATTTTCCCTATATTTAAAAATAATTGTTCAAAACATATGGTGGCCCTTAATTTATTCAAAATTATCAACTAGAAATACTACTTTAAGAAGAATTAATACAAGTAGTGTTACTAATTTCCAAAAGGGATGATATCACGAATGATACCTGAACTTTGATAAAATATATAATTAGGTACCTAAACTTCGAATTTAATTAGTATAGTACCTGAACTTTGACAAAATACGCAATTAGGTACTTGAACTTTGAATTTAATTAATTTAATACCTGAACTTTGAAATTGAAATTTAGTACCTAAAAAACTTTAAAATTGATCATGTTAGTACCAAAGAACTTGATAGAAGTAGTATTAGTGCAGACAAAAAGCTTTTTCAGTACTGAATCAATCAATTTCAAGGTTCAGGTATTAATTTGCTTAATTTAAAAGTTCAGGTACTTAATTGTATGTTTTGTCAAAGTTTATGTATCACTTGTGATATTAGCCTTTCCAAAAAAATCAATTAGGTATTAAATCAAACAATCTAATAGTTCACATATTTAATTAAAATATTGGTCAAAAAGTTTGTGTAACAAATGAGATATTACCTCTTCTAATTTGAAAATTTGAAGAATTGTTTAAATTATAAAAAAAAGATAAAATCAAATATCTTCAAGAACTTAGTAAATTCAATGTTTACAAATGATGGTACATTTATTTTGAGATAAAATGTAATTACTTCCTCTTATGTTGTTGTTGTTGTTGTTTTCACATGCACTTAGCACTAAAACTTTAAAATAGACTTTAGATTACAAATCTTTAAGAGTATGCTTTTTTTATCCTATTTAGCAATTTTTCATTCAAGATAAATTAATAAAAAGCTAATAATTAAAATATGAATAAAGTTAAAAGAAATATAGTCATTAATAGATGAAATCATGTCTTTCAAGAAAGTAAAGATTCATTGCAAGTGACATGTAATACAAAATGAATAATTTTTTTATAAATCTTATGGTTTAAGTGTTAAATGTTAAAAATACATAACTTAAATGTATATAAAGTAAATGATATATTTATATTTTACCTTATTTATCCCTTTTAAAATGAAATCTAATGACCCAATTATTAGAGTCTAAATTGTTGATTTTAATAATGTTCAACCTTTCTACAAGATACTCATTTAGGCAAATTGGAATTTATCTATCATATTATAGTGATTACGACATGGATGCTCTTTCTCAATAATATTAAATGTAAGAGGAGTTCTATCTTGATTATGGCCTACATGTCCTTTCAATATCAAAGAACATGTAATGCAAGGATGAATGTAGGCACCTTATTCCAAGAGACTACGACCAATAGAGCCCACTTTAGGAGAAGCATACAAAAACATCATACTGCTATATGGTTTTTGATTAGTTTCATCATTCATGATACTTGACTCTAAGGTAAAGAGCTATACCATAGAAAATAAATTAACAAGAAAAATAAGAAATCCATCAACACATGGACTAAAGATAAGATGAGGATGGAGAGGCTGTGAAAAAATGCAATGGATGGGACTTTCTAGCAATAAGATTGATGAAAAAGTTTAAGTGCTAGTCAACTATTGCTCTGCCAAAAGAGATGGCTCAATGGGTTTGTTGGTCTTGAGAAGGATGAAGGAGTGGAGAAAACATGCATAAGTGGTGTCATAGGTCAAATTAGAAAAATAAAAAGAAAATTGAGGAGAAAAGGCTAGGAATTATGTAGTAGGTAGTTGTTGAAATCTAGGGATTGTTTTTTTTTTTTTTTTTTCCTTTGGAGATAGATCATGAAAGAGGGGAAAAGCTAGATAAAAACATCTTTTTCTTTTGGAGTACAATAGATAAGAATGTTTTAAAAACAATCTCAGTGGTCTAAGAAGCAAAATTGAGTATGTCGTTTTATTCCAAGCCCTCCACAAATGGCATCAAATTCAATGTCCATCATCATCATCTTATTTTGTAATTTTTAATATGAGGTTTCATAAACTAAAAATTATAGTTGTTCATTAATTATTATTTTTGGATAAATATTAGATTTGCATAAAAATTTAATTTGCTGTCTAAACTTTAAAGTCATTATTTTAATATTCAATCAAACTATTGTTGGTATTTTTACAGCCTTCTTAATATCATTTGATTTGTTTATCGAGGTTGAAAAGACAATCTATTATTAAATTATTATCAGACAAATTACACTAGAAAGTTCCAACATATGAAGGTAAGTTCACTTAAAAATGCCAATGTTTAGGGGTAAATTCATTTAATATACAATCAAACTATTGTTAATATTTTTACAACCTTCTTAATATCGTTTAATTTGTTTATCGAGGTGGAAAAGACAGTTTATTATTGTATTTTTTCTAGATAAATTATACTAGAAGGTTCCAACTTTTGGGGGTAAGTTTATTTAAGGTTCCAACGGTTGAGTGGTTCAAAAGAGGTCCCAATATTTGGAAAAGTGCCTTATGAGTTTTGATTAAATATTTATCTTGCTGATACATGTTAATGTAGACCTTAGAAGAAAGATTTTTTGAGTTTTAATTAAATAGTTTTTCCGTTGACACGTGCTAATAAAGACCTCAATCAACCCACTTTTTAACTGTTGGAACTTCTTTTTGAACCACTAAAAAACGTTCGCATCTCAATTGACATACTTCTTAAAACATTGGAACATTAAATGAACTTACCCCTTAGGACCTTTCGATGTAATTTACCTAATTTTTATTAATTATCCTAATGCTATCTAATCTTGATAGGTTGTATTTTCCACATCTAGAAAAATATATATATATATATATATACATATATAATGGTATTAGTGAAGTAGTAAAAATAACTATGAAAAAAATTGATTGATATATGATTGACCACTTTCAAAGTTTGGATACCAACTTGAATTTTCGTAGGGTCAATGTCATGGTTTACACCTCAACTTTATATCTCTTTGTAATCATACACTTAAAGTTTTAAATTGTCAACTTGTACACTTAATTAAATGTTTAGTTGCTACCATTTATGAGGAAATTACATGACTATCGGCTAGCCAAATAAAAATTATAAAAATACAAATTAGACAAAAATAATTATCCAAATAGTGTTATTGTATCGCATATCCAAAATGGAATATTGAATTTTTTTTGTTTATCGCATGTTGGACATGCGATACACATGTAAATAATATAGGTATATCGTATGTCCAACATGCAATACACACGCATATCGCATCTTACGCAAGTAATACACACGTGTATCGCTCGTCCAGGATGTAATACACAAATTATCCTAAGTTTCTATATTGCATTTTGGTTATGCTATAATGTAAATTTTTGTATCTTACAACCAAAATGTTATATAAAATGATGCTTGAGGCAATTATTTTTGTCTAATTTGTATTTATGTAATTTTTTTCAGAGACGGTAAATATGTGTTTCACCCCTACCATTTATACATCATCTATTTCTATTAACTATTGTTACAATCATAATTCAATACCTCAAATGTTTTATTTTGTATTATATATTGATGTCAAGTCATATTACCACATAACTGTAAAATCCACATCATCATACAAAGTAGAAAGAGGTATGGTATAAATGATAGTAACTAAACATCTAATCAAATGTATAAATTGGAAATTTAAAACTTCATGTGTATAATTGTAAAAGGATATAATGTTAAGGTGTAAACTACAATATTGTCCCAATTTTTCGTGTAAAGTTTGCATATCATATTTAATATTTTCCTAATTATTTTTTTACATGTTGAAAAAAGATTGATCTCTTTACCATGTGTAGGGAGCATTTAATATGAAAGGAGTAGAGTCTCCATTATGGCGGGTGGTATAGGTTATATTGGTAGATATGAGGGTGTATCTTAAACTACATATAACTTAATATTAAGTTTCTTAAATTTGAAACTTGACTTTATCATGTAATCTTTTTATGTGTATAAATGGTGGGTTTCAAAACATAATCATTAACATTAGGTAACTTTCACTTTATGGAATGCAATTCGATCAAAATTTTTCCTCTATTGGAATGTTTTAGGCAAGTAATAGCATGTTACTTTATTAGATTGAACAAAATAATTTATAAAAAAAATGCAGCAATGAATAGATTGATAATAGACTCAAAAAGACTTGAATACTTATAAAACCCAAGGCTCTCTACTACTCTCACATTTATGCTATTTAGCACTGCAAGACCTAAGCCACTTGAAACAATAAAGTCTAGACATGTACATGAGTTTTAGAGGAACAAAGCACCCAATAGCTCAAACCAACTTAAAGTAGTCCAGACAACTTGATATTTTCCAAACTAAAGCTTCTAGGATCTAGATCACAGGTCAGAAGGTAAGAAGGAAGTAGAGCATGTCTAATGAACCATATCAAATCCGAAGAGTCTAAACTCCCATTAAAGAGATTTGATGCAAGAACTTTTTGAGACACTACAAGAAACTTTGGTTTTAGAGATAGAAATTTCTCTCTAAAAGTAAGAATTCTATCGCAAAAGACTTTCAGAGATAAAAATTCCATTATGAATTTCTATCTCAAAAATCATCATCACTAAAATTAAAATTCCTTCACAAATTACATAAATAAGAAAAGTTCCATCGTAAATCTGTCTTTGTTTTGAGATTACTGTGTTGTTTATAATTAAATTTTTCATTTAGTTTATCTTATTCTAACAATGTATTGTTCTCATTACGCTTTTAATTTGCTTGCAATTATTAATTTTGATGGAATACAATGCATGATTCACCTTAGTGGACATGGCGAGTTTCGCCTCATTGTGTGATATGGCAATCTACCATGTGATGAGGTGAAATTTATCTCATATTCTCTTAAACAAGGCAACTTTCGCCTCTAATTTAAATCACGAATGGTACTTATTTTAAAAAATATTTATTATCTCTTTCACATATTAATATATGACTTGTAATTATCCACCATATATATATATATATATATATATATAGACACATACACACACATGTACACATGATATGTATTACATTTTGAATATTTTTTCCCAATTCTATTCTCTCTCTCTCTTTTTTTTTTTTTTTTTTTTTTGTTCCAGTTGTGACAGGAAACTGCAAATCCTATTTTTTATTTTCAGTTTAGATTACTTAATAAAAGAGATTGTTAAGCCCATAGAGCTTTGTTCTTTTTGATTCACTTTACTCGCTATGTTTAGCAATTCAATTCAATATAAATAAAAAAAAAAAAACCCTTCGGAGTGAGAACCCTCAAATCGAAGTAGTGGTAAGCACTATTTAGAGAAAAGAGGGAATCATTGTCATATAAATTTACTAGAAAAGAAAGCCTTTCTCATCATTGAATGACATGACATTCATGTCCCTTTCTAAATTAAAAGGAAAACAAAAGAAAAACATGAAACTTGGTATTTACTATGTAGATTTATCTGCACGTGTTTCTTTATGCAATGATATGTGTTCTACGAAATGTAGCATGGAGTTTCCCTTGAAATCATATAGACGAAATTCTCCATGTATATAATAATTAATTTACATGTGTGCTGCGAAAGGGTAGCTCCACCACAATCAAGTTGATGTACGATTGGAATCCCTCAAACTTATAATTGAATTGTCTTGTATGAGGGTCCTAGCAATCAGTAAATAATACAAAGGCATTGATGGCAAATTCTACCTACTTTTAAGGGTTGTACACATAAGGATTGTCTAACATCAAGTGTGTGGTTATTTTATGTTCTCGTTATGCATGTAATTGAGCAATTGAAAAACCCCATAGAGTTTGAGGTCAGATTCAGTATTTTTTTTAATGATCATATGAGATTTAAAATCGGTCACTGGTCATAGTTGTAACCTGATAAGGAACCTGACTGGCTAAAGTATAATAAAACTAAAATAAAAATTAAATAAAAACTCAATTCAAATCCAAAAGAAAGTCTTAGATAATTATAATCTTTGTTACCCTTTCTTCCAATTCATATTACTTGTGATATGATTTTTTTATTCAACGCATAATCTTGTACTTGTCTAGCCTAAATCAATATTCATATGTATAGTATATTAGTTATTTTTCAATTACGTTATGTGTAAAAGTTCAATTTTGGCAAATAATATGTTAATTCTTTGTTTTAAGGAAGATCCATTTTTATGTTATTTAAAGATATTCTTCTTTATTTTGATAGCTAATGTAGGACAACAGAAATGAAAAAATAAATTGCATTAAAAAAAATAAATGGATGGTTTGGTAGCCTCACATTACTAGTGAATTTTGATTTGATAATCTCACACCACTATTGAATTGTATGGCTTCACACCATATGTAAAAAAAAAAAAAGGGGAATCACATTTTTAGAAAATTTATTTATTTAAAATATCAATGAGTCTAATTAAAACCCGAAAAAAAGAACTATTTATAATAAATAAGATCAAATATTAGCCTTACGATCTAAACAAAGTTATCAAACCAGCGATTCTACTTAGAATTGCCATATGGTTTATAGAATCGAAACATATAATCAAAACGTAAAATTGTAACTTTCTACTACCTAAAATAGCTTTGAAAAACTATAAAGATACTTACAAAAGTCATTAAAAAAAACTTGAAATACATAGTGGATGCAACAAAAAATAAATTAATAAATAAAGAATGCTATGTCTTCTTAATAACCCTTAATCCATAATGCAATATATATTAAAAAAAATGAGTAGAATCAAAATCAATTTATTTTCTTTTTTTTTAAAAGAATTTTTGAATTGAAGAAGAATTAAACTTTTAATAGATCTTAAATTCTTAATTATATAAATAAATAAATAACTTTTCAAGTAAACTTTACAACCTTAACTCAACTTGAATGGATTCTATAAATATAAAACATGAAAGGAGGGGGGAAGGAGGGAAGGAGATAGAGAGTGTGAAAATAAAATTGAAATATGATGAGAAAGATATACTATCGTAATAGTTGATGAGCTTGTAAGAACACTATAGTTTTTTTAAAATATTTTTCTTATTTGATTTATATAAGTAAAATTGATAAACTCAGTTAAAAAATAAGATTCTACCAAGATTATATATAGACTCGGTTGAAAACATAAGATTCTATATAAAAACAATTCTAAACGTGATTTAATTTAGAAGATCTTGAACTCATAGAATCGTAGGGGTAAAAATCACAATTTTGACAATCATGCTTACAATCAAAATAATAATTATTTCTTGGTCTTTTCTATAAAATTTACTTATTTTATTAATTAAGGTCTAACTAATTACTAATGGCACATATAGTGCCATTAACACAATGCTAATATCAAATTAAGTACACAATCAAATAAAATAATAACTTTATCCCAACCCTAAAAATCGAAAAAAAAAGAAAAGAAAAGAAAAAGCTTTTACTTCTCTATTTTATTTCACATATGATGAATTATGATTTCAATCTTACTTTATTTCCTTCCATGAAATAGGCATCCTACTCTAAATACTAACCCTACAAGTATTATCAATATTCCTTCCGATACACTCCTCTCTCAAACTCCTCTCTAAAAGCTAAGTTTATCTTCTCTCTTTTTTTCTCTCGTGTTTAAGCAAAACTAGGGTTTGTTCTTGCTAATGTATGTTGCTTTATGATCACGCTTGTTCTATTTCTCCTTTTAAAACTCTTTTTAAATTCCTTTTAAAAGTGCAAATATTTACTGGCCAGTGTACTAGGTATATGTGCGGTAATAAATTTTAGTGACTACCAAGTCGTGTCCATAACCGATTCTTGTCCATAAGGAGTGAGGACTAGCTCTCAATTATATTAATCCTAATCATAGCCAGGCAAATCAAAAAGATTAAATTTTGAGATAAAACTAATCTACAAATGTTTTAGATTTCCAACACCTATAATTGTATTAGGTTTAAAACCAAAAGTTCAAGAGATTAGTTGAATGTATGCTGCCAAATAAAATCATACTTGCTAATCCAACTTGACAGTGGGTTTAGGTTTTCAATCAATTATGCACCAAGTAAAAACCCCTTTTCTCAAAGTGAGTGATTACTCAAGATTAACTAATCAGTTTTTCCAATTTCTAAAAAGTGACTAATAAACTAATCCTTTTTAATTCCTTAAACCTATTCGAATTAAAACCCATATGTCTGTGCAATTTATAATCCAGGTTAGAGACTCATAGATTTGATTAGAAAAGGTTTACTCAAACACAATCTTAATCTAACATAAATTTCGAGTAAAACGCAAAATACATGCCAAGTGAAATCACACTAACAAACTGAACACAAGCAATAATCAATTGATAGTAGTGAGCATCAACTAATTTAACCCAATTATCAAGTTAAAACCTAAATAAGCACCAAAGGAACAAGTATTGAGCACCATCTATAAAATGAATATAAGAAAAGAATGAGATCAACTTGTCGGGAAAATCCCTTCCTTAAATCCAAGTATTAAAAAGTAAAAGCTAGAACTTGCCACTAATCTATGCCCTAATCTATATTTAGGAGTAAAGAAATAAGCTTTTGTTTAGTCTAGGGCTTATCCATTCTCTCACAAGATCCATAAGAGGAGTATTCATAGGAAAAAGATGCGTAGGGACATAAGTCGGCCTAAAGGTCGACGACTTTAGCTCCTCCTTAACCAGCTTTCAATGTAAGCCAGCTTAATGCCGGCGGCGCACATGGCTGGCCTTGAGAATTTGTAATAATTTATGAGACAAGATGGCTAGTAGCCTTTTTTTTTGGATGAGTCTGATATTGAATTTTGTTGAAGGTTAGTGGCCTTGGTTCCATGATTGGCCGACCTTGGTTGTTTTCATCTCTTTAGTTGAGCAAAACTTCTCTAAATTGCTAGTATTTGCATTCTAAGTCCTTAGAGACCTAAAATATCACAATAACTATACTTAAGTGTCATTTCCTTATGATTTCTATAGAATCAATAATAATTTAGCATGATTTGTTCAATGAAAGTGAGTATAATATGCTCTTATCATTGTGATTTGCAAGTACTCATGAGCTATTTGAGTCACTCTCTCATTCCTCATCTCACAAGGAGACTCAATATGTTTGGTAAAGTTGAAATATCCTTTTATTTCAACATTTATAGCATATTACATAAGTTTGTTAGTTCTACTATTCTAGTTACATATCCGTTAGAGTTATATCTCTAACTAGTTATTTATGTTACTACTTTTAAACTATTGTAACTATTTTTTAGTTTAAGATGCTATCTAAATCTAAAACTACTATGAGACATAGTCATTCATCTATGTTGGCTTATTTCTATGTTGTATATTTGTCTATAACAATTTGCTTTCCCACTTGAAACAATACCTTGTCCTCAAGGTGAAAATCTAGATAATTTTGTTGAAACCATAACAAATATTCCTACAATGTATCTTCTATAGGGAAACCCTGCCATTGGACCAAAATTTAAGATACCAAACCTCCTTGTCATCATGTAACTCCACTTCATATGTCACTCCCATAATTCTTTGTAGCACACAAAATGGCCCATAAAATTTTTAACAAGCTTCAAAAACCTACCTTAATGAACTAATACTTGTTTATGAGGTTGAATTTTTACAAACACCAAGTCGTTGGGGAACTTTTGGAAATTAGTTCCATGTTGGTCCATAGCCTTCTTCATATAAGCCTGAGCTTTCTCTAGATTAGTCTTCAGTTGAGCCAATAACTCATCTCTAGTTGATAAGTTAGAGTCCATTGCCTATATATTGCTTGCTCCTTTAGTGTATAATGGAATAAGTAAGGGTGGTTGATCATTTGTCAACTTAAATGGTATCAAATGACTACCTTTATGGACTAATTTGTTGTAGGAAAATTTCGCCTAAGGTAAATGGATGACCCATTCATGTGGTTTTTCCATCACAAAACATCTAAGATATCATTGAATAATATGATTCATCACTTAATTTAAGGATGATAGGCCAAATTGTAAGACAATTTAGTACCACTCGATTGAAAAAATTCTTTCTAGAATTTACTCAAAAAAATAAGATCACGATAGGATACAATAGACTTAGGATATCCATGTAAATGTATCACCATTTGAACAAACAAATTAGCAACTTTTGTTACTCTATAATGTAAATCCAATGCACCCATGTGATAAACTTTGTCAACCTATCAACTACGATAAGAATCATTGTTTTCCCTTGAGAATTAAGTAAACAAGTGATGAAGTCCATTAATCCTCTAAAATCTAATTTGGGATAGGAAAAGGTTCCAATCATCTTAGAGATGTATGGTAGAATATTTAACTTGCTGACATATTAGAAAACCAGCTACAAACTCATTTATAGTCTTCCTCATGCTTTCCCAAAAGAAATGAGAAGCAATCTTTTGATATGTCTTTGAAATACCCAAAATGTCTAACCATTGGTGAATCATGAAACTCAAATAGTAATGAAACTATAATGTGAGAAGTAGGAACAAAAAAAATTTTATTACCATGATATAGTATCCCATTGATCCATCAAAGCTTCAATTTCATATAATCCCCAAAATCCAACCATTGAATAATAGTCTGAAAATCTAGCAGTGTGAAATATTATTCTTTCAATCTGGCAACTAAATTAAACTATGGCAAAGACGAAGCCAATAATGTCCCTCATGCTGCCTCAACAAGGCGTCAGGTCAGCCACTTTATTGTCCTGTCTGGCTTTGTAAACAATGCTATGTCATAGCCAAGTAATTTCACCAAATATTTTTTATGGTTAGCCGTTTGAATCACCGAGTGAGAAGCTCCTTTAAGCTTCCATGGTCAATGCGTATGATAAAATGTACACCTAATAAGTATTGCCTCCACTTTTGTATAGCCTCTACTAATGCTCAAAGTTCCCTAATGTATGCTAAAGAAAGCAATCAACTTCTCTTGTAATAGAATTGCCTCCATGCATGTCCTTGAAGTGCCTATTGCTATCACAAACTATTTATTGAAATCTAGCAATTGTAACAAAGGAGCCTAACATAGTGCCTACTTCAAATAAATAAATGAATGATCTACCAAATCTAACCATTCATAAGTATATTTCTTGAGTAAATTTGTCAATAGTGAAGCAACAAAAGTGAAACTCTCAACGAATCTCCTATAATAACAAGCTAAGCCTAAAAATGCTCTAAGTTGCTTCACTAAACCAGGCAGCGGCCAATTCTTGATAGTCTCTATCTTAGCAAGATCAGGTCCCACAAATCCCTTAGAACAATATGACCCAAATACTCAATGGAGTCTACACTAAAAGCACATTTGGATTTCTTTAAATAAAAAGTATTATCCAAAAGAATTTGGAATACTTGATATAAATGTGCAACATGAGCTTCTAGTAACTCATTGTTAACTAAGTTATCAAAAAAACACAATTAGAAACTTCCTCAAATGTGGCTTGAAAATGCTATTCATTATGGATTGGAAAGTGGCAAGGGCATCATTAAGTCCAGAAGGCATAAATAAGAACTCATAGTGACCTTCGTGAGTGCTAAAAATAGTCTTGTGTATGTCTTCATTTGCCATCTTAATCTAATCGTAAACTACTCTAAGATCCAACTTAGAAAACACCACGACATGTCTCAACTCATCAAGTAATTCATCTATTATTGGTATTGGAAAGTGACCTAATTCAAAGTGATATAATTGATATAGAAACACCATGTGTTGTCCATTTTCTTCACTAGAAGCACATGTGAAGAAAATGGACTTGTATTATTTTGCATGGTGCCTTGCTTTAACATCTTTCGTACTTTTTTTTTCAATTTTTCCTTTTTGAAAGTATAGGTACCTATAGGGCTTAACATTAATTGGTGACACACCTGAATTTAGATGGTACTATGTTGGATAAATCTTTTTGGTGGTAATGATGATGGTTTCTCAAAAACAATAGAAAATCTACCTAACACTGAGTCTAACTCACTATTGTTGTTGTTACATCCACCTGAGCTGCCAAGTGAAACATAGAAGCTACTGCATCTACTCTAATTATCCTCCTCAATTGATGGTGAGTAATAGCTTGCATCAAATACTAATTCCTAAATAAAGTGTGCTTGCTTTTCTTATAATAAAAACACATGAACAACTTATCATAATCGATAGTAATAGGCCTCGATTCTTTTGTTTACTTCCCACCTAACAACACATGTGCTCCTTGAATAGGTAAGACACAAAATGTAACATTGAAAGTACAATTTTGAATTGTAATAGCCACATTACTACGCTACCCTTCACATATTAACTTCTGATCATCCCCAATCATAACATGAAATGCAAATGTCTATGTAATGGGTAAATTCAAATATGTTGCAATTCTACTTTATATGAATTTATGTGTACAACCTAAATCCACCAACACATTTAAAGTAGAATTGGCAATCTTACTCGACAATCTTAATGTCTAAGGTACCACATCCCTTGCTAGTGCATGATGACTAATAGTACATTTTTTTGTCTATTCTTGTACTGCTTGTACTTCTACCACTACTCCATCAACCACTACACATTGATCATCAATAATATCAAATAAAAGTATCATAAATTTTTCCTCACAATTATGGTTTTTATTGAACTTCTTATCTCAATTGAGACAAAGGTCCTTCTAACACCTCTATTGCTTTTCATCAACTAACAATCTTTTAACAAGTATGGTCTTCTGTCCCTCTTGCAGGCCCACTAACTACTTTACTATTAAAGTAACACTAGTTGGAATAGAAAATGAAGTTTTAAGATAAGACTAAGGTTTTGCATTGTTACTAGACGTATTGACCAAGTTATTTGTAAAAGAAGTTTGATTAATTATTTAGACTCATGTAACTTGGCTAATGCAGTACCCTAAACTAAAGAATTTGGCTTTAGTATTTGAAGTTCTTGACTAATTTGCATTTTTAACCTAGAAAATGAAACAACTCAGTAAAAAAGCTTCTAAAAGCCCATGGTCTTGATTCAAAAGAGCTTCAAGTGAAGCTTGATACTAAATAATTGTGTCTTTCTATTTTAGCTTAAACAAAGCGCCTTGTGGATCCTCATACTCAGAGGGGCCAAGTCTTGCCTCCAAAGCTTGCAAGAAAGTATCCTATGTAGATAAATGGTTACTGACATGTATCCATTGGAACCATTCTGGTGCATCACTCTCCATTTCGAATGATGATATTGAAAGTCTATCTGATTCTTCAACCTTATAGAAACTAAAGAATTGATGAGCCATAAAATCCATTTCTTAACTCCTTCCCCTAAAACTTTTGGCAACTCTAATTTGATATTTTGCATCAATAAATCATTCTTGATATGCAATGATGACTTGCCTTGCTCAGAACTTTGCTTTACATGTTGAACTTGAGTCTGACCGCACTATAACTCCAATTGTTCCATTCACTTGGATAATTTTTGTAGAACATTTTGAGAAGGTTTCTCAAACTAATGTTGCTAGTGTTGAATAACCAAGAACATATTCTTGATAGACTCCATACCTACTTGAGAAGATCTTATTGATGGTTCCATTCAGTGTCGACAAGAGTGCCAAATTGTTAAGACCTGCCTACCAATATGTTCTAACCCACTTCAAATACTAAGCCTACAAGTACTATCAATAAGCCTTTCAAAATACTCCTCTCTCAAAGCTAAGTGCATCTTCTCTCTCTCTATTCTCTCATGTTCAAGCTAAATTAGGGTTTGTTTTTACTAATGCGTGTTTTTGTGATTTGCAAGTACTAAAGAGCTATTCAAGTTGCTCTCTCACTCCTAATGTCACAAGAAGACTCGATATGTATTGTAAAGTTAGGATACCATCCTGTTTCTTTCATTTCAACATTTATAACAGATTACATGAGTTTGTTAGTTTTATTATTCTAGTTGTAGATATGTTAGAGTTATAATTGTGACTAGTTATTTCTATTACAACTTGTACACTATTGTAACTATTTTCTATTTAAAATGCTATCTAAATTTGTAACTACTATGAGACATAATCATTCACCTATGTTGGCTTCTTTCTATGTTGTATGTTGTCTGTGATACATACCATAAAGGGAAGAGGGGCTATTCATATATACTTTTTAAAATTTATATAATTAAAGAAAAGAAAAAAGATATTATAAGATAATGCATGCTAAGTTACAATAATGTGATACATGAGAGATATCTGAAACAAAATTATAAAATATGAGTATATATTTTTCAATAAATGATAATTGTTAAATAAGAAAAAGAAACATTTTTTGAATGATACCTAAGCAATTTATTTACGCAATACATTATTTACCATAGCTTACGACCTCTTTTCTCACTTGGGAATGAAGAAGAAGAGAGGATAAAAATGGGAAGGAAAAAAAAAAAAAAGCTGTCGGAGGTATACATTATTATTTATCAAAAATAGATATAAATAAAAATAGTTGATAGTTCCCATAAAAATATTAAATAGATCGAATATAGATAAAAAAAAATACAAATCAGACATATTTATACATATTATTTTAATACAAATAAAGATACAAATGAGAAACAGCCAATCTACACTGATAAAAAATATCGTAATCGATCCGCATGGGTGTATGGTGTACCGTGTACAAATTGGTCGCCAGTCAAGGCGTATATAACTTTAAATACGGATAAACAAACAAAAAAAAAAAAAGGCAACGAGAATTAAGTGTTGTCCACAAAATAACATCACATAATTAAAAAAATGCTTCAAATGGTCCATATCCATAATTCTATGGATAAATTATATACATTTCTCGTATGGGTAAATGAAATATGTTTTTAATATATTTATTCAGTTTTCTATTTTTGAAATTGAGCGTTTGAAAGATGTACCTTTCTAGTTTTCACACAAACATGATCATTATATCCCTTAAAAAATAATAAACATGTTTTAAAGTATATTAAATAAAAATAATAAAATAGGGTATAAAAAGATAAAAAATTCGTTTTTTTCAAACGTTTGGCTGTAATAAGCACTCAATTTTGAAAATGATACATACATACATACATACATATATATGGACACACGCGCGAGCACGCACACAGAAACATCCAAGATAAAAATAAGAAGATGAGTGATGGAAAAATTAAAATAAAAATAAAAATAAAAAGGAAAGCTAGCATAAAAAATGTAGTAGAAATATCAAATTTTTTACATAAATTTTTTTCTAAATATTTAATTTTGATATAATTTTTTTAGTGGTCAATTTAATACCTAATCAAACTTTTTATGACTATTTTTAATTTTTAACATATAGTAAAAATAGTTATGAAAACTTTGATTGAATATTAAATTAACTATTTCAAAATTTAAATCCTAAACTGATTTTTATGCAAAGTTGTGCATAAAAATTTGGTGTTACTCCTTTGTACTTTTAGTAATTTGAATCCTTTATGTTTGTGGAATTAAAATACTTAAAATCTCTCTTTTAGCATTTATTATGGAGAAAATCGATCTATTTAATAGTTGAGATTTATATCCAATCGTGATTTTCTGTCAAAAAAAGTTTAATCATGGTTGCACTATTAAATATTAAATATATAAATATACTTTTTTAACGAACAAATGATTGATTAGATTGTGGAATAGTAAAATTTCACTTGACATAATTAAATGAGGAAGATTAAAAAAGTAACGAAAAGAAGGGCAAATATTGTTATAACAATAATGCTTTAATTTAACAATCACTAATAAGTTCTTAATTTGAATTAAATTGCAGCATAAATGATTTCATGGTTCATCGATGGGAAAAAGCGAGCAACGTCAGTGTAGCATCACAATCAAATTGTCTGATACACCTATCTTTCGGATAGACATAAAGCAATTTATTTGTTTTTATTAATGAAGCGTAAAGCACCTGGAAGGTCGGAAACATATTTTAAGGAAAATGAATAGGAGACGATGTATTGTCAGTTTTTTGTCTGATACCCAACGCCAAGGCCAGCGCACTGCGCACCTCGTCTACCTCCGATCGGAAAAACAAGACGAATGTGCCAACTGGTAGGCAAAGATTTGCTTTTAGATTACAGCTATCCGGTTCCTTATTATTTCGCATGGATAAATATGTGCCGTCTCGGTAACGGTGTCTCTCATGTATTAAATAAATTTAAATAAAAAATATATCTACAATAAAGCTAATAGTTATTAGAGTATAAATAAAAAATATCTCTAAAATAAAATAAATAGTTATTAGAGCATTTTTATCTTTGGCTACTTGGTAGAAATTTTAAGAGATATGTATCATGTGGCAGTTACTTATGCAATAAAGTATAAGTTACTTAAGCAAGCAATCCTCTCATTACTTTTTTCATTGATCCTTCCATACTTATTTAATTTTTATAAAAAGTACCTCTTCACTCACTTTTTTATTGGTTTTTTTCATACTTATTTAATCTTTATTGAAAATATATATATAACAATCATTTTAAGGTAATAAAATAAAATAGTACCCATAAAAATTTTTAAAAAGTAGATAAATAACTTTATTAAAATAAGCAGTTATAAAATAAAATATTGTTTAATAAGGAGAGTTGTTTTAGATATTGATATGATAGTTTAAAGTGATGATATAATACTTTAAGCAACTCCTTAAGCAATCCATGGATAAAAATGCTTTTATGACTTTCTAAATACATAAAATAGATTTATTTGTTGAAATAAGATGAGCACAACATTGTAGATGCAGTAAATTTCCATCCATTGCGCATTGCTAAATGACAGACCAAGAACTGTACTTTTGATTGCAACTTTGTAATCCTTTTCCTTCAATGATTAAAACAGAATATGACCGGTTAAGTGGGGAGGAAAATCCACCTCCAACTTATACCTCCGCAAGACTCCTCGTTTATAATAATTATCCGAGGCACACATACCAAACCTATAAATAACAAAGGCATGCACAGAAGATCTACCCTACAAAATCTCACTAGACGCCCAACGAGAAAGAATCACTCTTTTGCTATGTGTAAAAGCTGGTAGGTTATGGGGGGTTAGAAAAAAATTAAACGTTCTATACCCTTTAATGTCGTTGGTTTGATTCTTATTTTTTTCCTCCAAAAGAACCTTAATCTAACTTGAGTGTCAAGGTGTCTGCAGCTTATTCATCCTCTGTGCCCCTTTAACTTAGATGTATTCATTTCACAAGCCATGTATTGTCGTTTTGCCATCGTTTTGTTATCATTTTTAAATCAAACCGATACTGAACCAATATTAAATTAATAAAAATATAATATTAATGAAAAACTGATAGTTTTGCTCATAAACTAACAAAATTGAACTAAGATTGAATTGATACCGAACCGATACTAATCTAATACAGATAAAACCTAACAAACTAAACAGGTCCATAAGAAGAGAACCTCCTAATCAAGAGTCATAATATTTACCTCAAAAATCAACCAACAACACCCTCTTTTGAAATTAGATACCTAATAAATCTTCATAAGATTAGATATATTTACCATTTTCTTTATTCATTTTATTTTAAATACCAATCATATTTACATTTCTCAATATTTAAAAGATATTCCCTTACATTCTTTCTCTTAACAGTACGTGAATATATCTCAATTCGTACATCCTAATCACCATATTCTTTATAAAGTAAAAACAAATAAAATTACGATATTATAGATTTCAAAATATCAAGCGTTAAACAAATTCAAAAATAGAATAGATGCCAATAGAGCACAAATAAAAAACAACCTAATTATGTTCTAAAAAAAAATAATATAATAATATTATTATTATTTATTTTCAGCTTATTTTATTCTAATGAATTATCAAGGAAAAATATTTAAGAGCAACACATGACACGTGCAAATATATATGGTGTGTAACTATCAATCATGTGTTAACATGAAGGTAATTTTTACAGTAACCACCACTTATATAATCACGTGATAAAATACCATTAATAATTATACATGTGTATACATTACGCCTGACATGTAATAGCAACCAAAGTCTTTCTCCTCAATCAAATATCCTAAACCAGGTTAATAGAAATATGACGATTGAAAAAAGGGTTAGGTTAGCGTAGCGCATGCAATGAAGTAAGCATCAGGGGTGACGGGGCCATCGTTGGAGACGACATGCCAAGAAAGCTGTAGCTGTAAGATGATGGGGCGTCCTTCCGAGAAAATTCCTGCCATGACTCGTCACTTCATTAACTACCATGTGTTTGGTCTTTTCGATCTGACAGAACCTCATGAATCCTATGTTAGTCAGCGCATGCATATATTTGAGAAATAGCATCTTAGCATTTTTCGAAAGCCTACAAACCCAGCGAGCGAAACGTATAAAAACCTGGAAACTTCAATTGGAGCTTCCATAGTGTTTCCATCTACTGATGGAAATGAGGCAGTGTCCCCTTCTGGTTTGATTGGAGAAATGACAACACATTTCCACATCATAACAGATTGTGATGGGTGTCGGAGGATTCGTGTTAGTGGGTTTTAGTCATTTCTTATTGATTGTAATCTGAATATGATTTGTTTTTGTATATGATATAATCTGTTTATAAATAAAAATATTTATTTTTTATTTGTATTTATTCTTGGTGAACTGTTTGTTTAAAAAAAAAAAAAGATATCAAAATCACATGGAAAGGAAAACCAAATAGACCCTTAATTTATAATGAATAATGTAAATATATTTCATTTTGTTCATTTGTGCTCTAATTATTATGGCCGCCGTATGCGATGTCAAAGAGATGATTCCAATACGGGTGAACACGAATTTAATATAAACTAATGATTTAGCGTGTTTTTTTAATTTTATGTATTTTTGGCACTGCAACAAATTCAATACACAACAAATTTTGGACCCGATTTGTTAAAATTATCACCCGCTGGTTCTAAAAGCCCATATTTAAAAATTTTTGAATTCACGTATTCAAATTTAAAGTTTCCTCATAAAGAAATTACGTATTTATTTTCAATCTCTCTGGAAATAGCGCTTGGAACTACCTTTTAAACGTTTCTATTAATCCAGATAATCAATCTATGGACACCGCAAAACTTTAGTATTAAGACTTCGCAATAATAAATCTATGGAGCCTTTTTATAATTATGTATCTGAAGTTTTAAATTATCAATTTATATATTTGTTTATATATTTAGTTGGTACTACTAAACCATCGTCTCTTTCTGTTTTTTTACTGATGATGTAGACTTTTTTCGTTGTCTTAATATGACTTAACATTAATATATAATATAACATAAAAAATTTTAAGTGTTGCATTTTGATTGGTCGTTAATGATGATAGATAGACATCTCTCGGAGTTAGGTACCCGACCCGACCTGACCCGACCTTGCTATGATGGTTCCAACCATGGATCTGATCCGACAAGGAAAATCTGACCACCGAATGGACTTGCCATGGTTCATGGGTCCACTTTCCAAGCCAATGGACCCGACAGATCTCCAAGGGTACCTCATTAAAAAAATGAAAAATAAATAAAAATTATTATACTCATTAAAAAGGGATATGCCAAACTTAGCAGGTTCACGGGTTGAACCTACCCCGTCCCTTATACAGGCTATTACAGGTCTTGATAATTTGAATTTGGACCTAACGGGTCGAATCAGATTGCCTTGGGGAGATATATAATAATAGAGATAACAATAGTTAACAGAATAAAATAATGTACAAATGGTGGTAACTGAATATCTAATTAGGTATATAGATTGGCAATTTAAATCTTTAAGTGTATAATTATAAGAAAAGACATAAAATTAACGAATAAACCACAACATTAACCAAAAATTTAATCATTACACCATAGCCTTAATTTATTTAATTACCCCAGCTATTTGTTATTGGATTACAATGGATTGGTGTTGAACAAATTCATTAAATGATTTTTTTTTTTTTAATAACGGATTCTTTTTGTTGGACAAATATGATTGCAGCTTTGAATATGGATGTGAGTTGTGGAACTATGATTTGAAAGTACCTTGAATGAACATATATCTAATATGATAGAAGTCAAAAGAAATGGTTCAATCATTTTAATTTTTTTCTGTTTGTAACAGAAAGATCAGTGAATCAATCAGGATTCTAATAAATAGTTTAGTGGAAGCAAGAATTTCTATGAATATTTTGAACATTTCATTTTTTTTTCTTTTTACTTAAAATAAAAAGAGCTATTTTCAGTTGACTATGTATTAATCAATCAATGCTCGATCAACTAGTTAAGATTTGTCGTGGTCGACAAAAAAGATTGATGTAAAGAAGGATTGATCTAATCATTTCCTTTCAATTTATCCGAGTTTAATGATTTTTTTTCTGCAAAACATTCTTTTATTTTATTTTATTTTAATTTTTCAATTGCGTCTCACTTTGTATATATTTTTTTCTTTTGTGAGTTTCGGGTAAAATCCTCGAGATCCACTTATATTCTTCGACAATTGTCATAGTCTTTTAAGAGAATATGGCAGTATTTTAAAATAAAATTAGGGTATGTTTATTTCTGACGCAGCGAGTAAGTAAATATGGAAATCAAAAGAAAAATCAACCGTTATTTCTCAAAGAAATTCGCTCAAAGTTTAAAGCTCAAAATCTAAAAGATAAAAATTTTATTGATAATCTAAAAATATAAAAGGAATTAACAAGGATAGTATTTAAATAAAACTTTAATCTAGAACAATAATAAAATTAAAATACTAATAAAACTTTAGGGCCTGATGAGAGCCATTAAATGATGTTTTTTTGGCCTGAAATTGGGTGTTATGAGGTCCCACTTTTATAATACATGTAGTTCTCTAAATGAACTTTGTTAGTACATATTATAATAGTTAATCGGAGATTTGTAAGAAAAAAATTATGTCCCTTAAAAGCCCAAAAGGTCATTTTAGCTAATTATTTGCTTTCTTCTTATCAAACCAACCCATATATTTATCAGTTATTTGCTCCGCACCAGTTTTATCATACTTTAATCATTTTAGTATCATATTTTCATCATTTTTAAACAAATGTTTGTAAAAAACAAATATCAATAATAAAACTAACAATTGTCCTCATAATCTGATCAAGCAAATACGATATATAATATAAATAAGTTACAGATACAAATTAAATACAGGTATAATATATATGAAAATCCAACAACCTAAACAATGACGATTCAACTGTGTCTGGCGATGCATTTGTGTGCATTTTATTGTAGAAAACAAATGAATACTTTTATAATACATGTAGTTCTCTAAACGAACTTTGTTTGTAAATATTATAATAGTCAATTGGAGATTTGTAAGAAAAAAATAATGTCCCTTGAAAGCCAAAAGGTCATTTTAGCTAATTATTTGCTTTCTTCTTATCAAACCAACCCATATATTTATTCGTTACTTGCTTCACACGAGTTTTATCATATTTTAGTCATTTTAGTATCATATTTTTATCATTTTTAAAAAATATTCGTAAAAAAATCAATAATAAAACTAATAATTGTCCTATAATCTGATCAAGCAAATAAGATATATAATAAATAAGTTACATATACAAATTAGATACATGTATAATATAGATGAAAATCCAACAACCCAAAAAATGACGATTAAACTGTGCCGACGATGCATCTGTGTGCATTTTATTGCATAAAACAAATGAATACTTAGTGATTAATTTGACAAGCTCCTTTGTACATGTAGTAATGGATTTTGAAAGGATTCAATCGAAAGGGCATTCCCCATTCATGGTACGCCAAACTAAATCGTGCCGTTACACGGAAACATCAACGAGCCCAAATTTCAAATATACCAAGGAAATTAATGATTACGCTTAAATAGACATTTCACATGTTCAAAACTTGGTTTTATCTCTCATGAGTTTTAAGAATGGAGATAAAACAAAATTATATATCAACAAACTTTCTAACCTGTCAAATTTACCATCCTAACCTATGATTGCACCGCTCAGCCAATTATTATATCACATCTTAGCTTAAAAGTAGTTAGTAGCAGTAAAGCTGGTAGTGATCGTGCCACGTTTGGTACGTAGAAATAATTCAAAATGGAATGAATTTGAGTGAGAGGAATGGAAAGGAATGGAATGAGAGGTAGAATAATAAATTCACTCTTTTGTTTGGATACATCTTGAAATTGAACGGAATTGATATGTTATTTATTAAAAATATCGTTAATAATTAATATGAACAATAAATAAGTAAGAGCATAAAAAAGTAATTTAATGTTAATTATTTATGATGAAGGAATGGAATTGCGATTTCGCCTTCTTAGGAGTGGAATCGAATTCTCCTTTCTAAAGGAATCACGATTCCGGCTTTTAAAAGAGTAGGAAGGAAAATGGAACTCAGAATCACCATTCCATTCTGGGTTCATCAGACTTTTAAAAGCGCAATCAAACGTAGGAAGAGAAATGAAACCCAGAATCATGATTCCATTTCGAATTCTTCCCTATGTACCAAACATTACATAATAATCTTCTCAATCGCTTCACTCAAATGTATATAGCTAAAAACTTGGTATTTCATTACTAGCTGGTGTCTTATAAACAAGTACTATTTGTTTCTGATGTTACTTGTGACCAATATTTACTGACACAGGGCCCCATAATCTGTTGTTTGATCACATGATGTTTTCGTGGTGAGACCTTACAATTAGTCCGGTGTGGTTACTCTTACCTAAGTCATCCAAAAAGGATGTAGGAGCCACCCCCTACTGCCACAAGTTTCCTCCTTGTCTCATCTCTCAATTGTTCAAGTACTGGCAAGAGGGGTTTTGATACCATTTACGACATCCAAGCATGACAATGATTATTAACCAAACTAATAGATGACTAATAAAACTTTTTAATCACTTGGCCAAAAAATTATTTACTAATGTTGACTTGGTATTAATTATCATAACTTTGTATACTAGTACTAATTTTCTTTTACAATTTATATGAGATTTTATTCACATGGATATACCATTACAAATTTAATAGTTAAATGGTATGTTCAATGGTGATGAAGGTAGTAAATTTGATAGGAAATAGTTCAATTGGATACAACTTACAGCACAAAGTATGCTAAGTAAAAATTGAATTAGTTATGATATTTAAAAACTTTGAATTTCATGTGAAATTAAAATAAAAAATAAAGTTTAGCTAGTAATTGTGGAAGTATCTCTTGAAAATGTATATGCAAGCTTTAAACCATTACTAAACCTCCTTAACTTTTAGAATTCTTGTAATAGTTTAAGTGACATTTGCTTATTTTTGAAAGTTATAATGAGGTGAAATTATTTATTAAACATAGAAGATCCATCTTAGTATAATCAATAGTTAGAAACTGTATTATATATATATATATATTATATATATTCATAGAATTAAATACATTTTATATGAAGCACGTTCACTTGAATAATCAAGAGGTTGTGAAGAAAGGTTGAGAAGTGACATATCTCCACGTACTCTACTATTTATAAATAATATTACATTTTTGGAGGCTTTTACGATCCGACGACGGGACTGTCCAATCAACCATTTAACCGTTAAAATAAATATAATAATTAAAATATTAATTATTTTAATAATTCGATCACGATTGAGTATAGTGTAAACTGTTATATGATGGTAGGATCGATTACGTGAAAATTAATGACAAGTCCACGTAATTTTCCTATATCTTGATCGTATCATGGTGGATAAGCTAACAAACTTGACAATGGGAAACCAGGTTCAATGTCTTACGAGAGATATAATCCAAGAAGAGCACCAGCGGGTCCTGGAGTGCTGAGTGCAAGAGAGCAAGAGATGGATTGAGAGGTCGAATTAGATGGTGGCCGGGAAGGAGCTGATCGACCGGACACCCATCTTTAACATTTTTATTCCTTTTTTTCTTCTTATTTTGTTTTTTTTTTCACTAAATTATGTTATATTTAAAAAAAAAAAAAAAAAAAAAAAAAAAAAAAAAAAACAAGATAACTGCATTTATTTTCCATTAACCTATATAAGGGCATATGGCTATAACAAAACATAATTAGACCATTTATCATTTTGAAGATTAATTGCTTGTTATCTATTTATTGCTTTAGTGGCACACTGGCTTGATGATATAGAATAAAGTGAAAATAGAATTGCAAATATTGAAGAATCTAATAAAAAAGTAAGAGTATGTATAACTGTACTTAAATAATGTCAATAATAGACTAGTGATATGTCTACAAAGACATATAAACTTGCACTAGGTCATGACTTCACTATTGATTAAGGTCTTATAGATAAAATATGAAAATATACAAGAAAAATTTCGAGAAATGTCTATTCTTTTGGCCCTAAAAGGAAATTGAAATTTCTTGGTTGGCATTAAGAAGAATTTTATAAAATAATTATTCTATTAATATGACAAAATATTAGCATACAAAGAAAAATATCTATTTTATTTCTTCCTTGTGAAATCAATCAAACATATTAAGAATATTAAGCCTCAAATAATAAGAATGCTCTAGTTTTTTTTTTTTTTTTTTTTTTTGTATTTTTCTCCTCCTTCTTCTTCTTTTATACAAGGAATTAACCACGCCTCTTCACTTGTTGTAAGTATTAAGGCCTAATTTATTTTAACTCGGTTCACCAAATGAACTAGCTTAGCCAAACCCATGGCTAAGTCTTATCAAGAGTATTCTAGCTAGCCCCTCTAATTTGGGCCAACGATTAACTTTGGCTCACTAAACAAATTAGCTTAGCCAAACCCATGGCTAAGTCTTATCAAGAGTATTCTAGCTAGCCCACTAATTTGGGCCTAACATTAACTTTGGGTTTATTGGCTCGTCTAACCCAAACCTTATTAACGCAAGGTAAACCTACAAGTCTATTTGGTTCATAAGTTTAACATTTATTTCATGTCTATTTCGATTAGACGATTTGATAAAAAAAGAGATACATATGAGAAACTTTTTTTGCTTATTAAGATACCATCGATTTCATGAAACTACTTACCTTATTATCCCGAATTTAAAATATCTACATAATTTTATTTCTGGGCCAAAACATCATCTTGGATTCAATCGCCTTGGATTAATAACGGATTGTATGTATGGGCCACCGGGCCCGTGCCTCCAACGCCCTTTGGGCTCAAACACGTCCAATACATTTGCGTGTGATTTGCACGTTATCAGGACGCCCATGTCTTTCTGTTTTTTTAAAAAAGAAATTCAATTATTTGTTTTCCTATAAAAATTTCTGCTATCAACCCATCAATCAGCACCTAGCTCAGATTTTAACAAATTTGCTCATTAAAATTATGGTTGAACCATTTTTAACAAGAACATATACCAACCCTAATAATCTCAAAAGCATGTATAGCTTTCTACACATAAAAAATTCACTAAGAAGTTAATAGAAAATTCACATAGCCAGGCACTTTCCCATTATGTCAATGTATCTTTGAACTTTTTAAATGTATTAGCATTCCTTGAATTCCAATAAATTAGTAAATAATTCCAAAATTGTTCTCAATAACCTCTTAAATTTTGATTTTATGTAAAAACACCCTATCAAACTTATTTAAAATGTACCTTATATTTTTTGAGCAAATGTCATTACGGTTTAATTTATAGTTTTTTAAAAAGAAAAAAAAAAAACCGCACAACTTAGAATAAGTTTTGATACAATCGGCTAAGATTCCAATTCTCGGTTTGATAGCTGAAGAGTACTTTTATAATTAAAATTTTTTGTCTATAACATCATGGATTATGTAATAAATTGCGTAGCATTTATTATATATTAAAAAATTATATATTATGTACATATAATATAAATAGTCAATATTATTTTAACACGTGGATTTATAATGTTATAAATGTCATTCCATTGTAAATAATCCACATTAATGTGGCTCTAGGAATCGGACCATGTGTAAACAAACTGTGCTGTTTTGCAACCTCGACGACGAAATTAAATTAATTGCCATAGTCTGAACTTTCAAGCCTCAACACCATAGTTAGTATATGTTCCGAAAATTTGGAGTAAAACCCACGGTATGACCATCTAGAACGAACCTAAAATCTTTAACTTGTAAGGTCTATATTTTTAAGAAATTCCCATGAGATCTGTAAATTAAAAGTCAATATACAGGAACCAAGAACCAACTAAAATTTAAGGGCATAAGAGTTGAATTTTCTGGAAAAAGGAAAATAATATTGATTTTTTAAAAAATAATTATAAAAATACCACTAAAATAAAAATAAATATAAAAATAGGCAAATTGATCTCGTCTCTTTAAGAGTCGAGGTTAACTTGCTTATTTCTAGGTTTATTTTTTCATGTGATAAATTTATGTATTTTCTTTTGAAAAAATGATTATTTTTCCCCTTAATCCGAATTTTCTTGGCCGAGAATAGCTTAAAATAGTAAACATTGTTGTAATTATAAATAGTGTATTTGAAAAGAAAATTATTTTGCTTTGTCCCACCTTGCTTAAAGCCACATCTTTATTTTAACTTATCAACCAATTCTATTTTGTGGACTTATTCTCTAACAGTACGATTAATATATTTACATCTTTATACAATTTTCAAGACAGATACATAATAGCTAGAATATATTGAAAATTGTAGACTTCTATTGCATAGAACCTATAATATATATTCTATAGATTCTAAGGTGGCTAAAGCTTTGATAGTATTAATAGGCCACATGAGTTGATTAATTATATATAAATATGTGTAAAATTTTGTCATGTAAATAATTTTATAAAAACCTATATTATTATCATAATTTGCATAAAAATACTGTTATTTATTACCTATTGAAACACATGACGTCTCAATATAAAAGAATCTTTTTTCCTATAACCTATCCTAAGAAAAGATTCATTTTGGTAATTTATTCTACAAGTTATGTAGATGTGGCATATAAATAACAATAAAATTTTAATTTACATAATGTTTAAATTATTAATAATTGTTTTACAAACTGCATATTCAATTATTATAAGTATCAATTTTTTATTAATATTAATAAACTAAAACTATGACACCCTGATGAAGGTCAAAGTGTATCCAATTTTACCATGTATAATGCTGGAGCATTATATGCAAAGACAATCCTAAAAGACTAGTTTATACAATTCATTTGCTAACTAATTTCATATTTTGAAACCATTTTCTTCGTTCCTTTTTTTTTTTTGGCGAAAACTTCATGTGATTCAATGGAAATGTAAAATTGTACAAAATATCTTATAAAAGGTTACTCCTGAGAGTAAATCAAACATAAAAGATAGCATCTGATAACATCGATTTCAAAAGTCTTTAAAAACAGCTGTGGTGATAACAACTATAAAAGATGTCTAAAAAGGAGTTAAAACTCAATACAAGTCCAATCCCTGTAGAAAGGCCCAAAAGATAACAAAAGCCTTAAATAAACTAGTGTCTAACTGAAAATAAAACATAAGCACCTCGATCCTAGTAGCTAAACTCATCCAATAGCTCCATGAAGTCGGTCCCGCACCCTAAATTATCATAATACTCTATACTTGGAAAACAATAAGAGTGAGCTGAAATCCAGTACATAGTAACACAACACATGTGATATGACACACACGCCTAAATTATTTGCAATGCAACAACCAACAATTTATATTTATTATTTAAGGCGATTCAAATAACATGGGGACACTCACATTTCACATAACAAGCCATGAAAATTTAGGGATTCTAAGTAGTATCAACTGCTTAGGGGGTTGATTAAGACAGGTCGAATACCATAATATCTTAGAAGAAATATTCTAAGTAATAGTCTCATCTAGGGTTCTTAGTCGTTATGCATCTCTACTTATTTTAGTCCATAAAAGAACACGATTTAACTAGTCCCATAAATATGAATCAAATTGTATTACTTCTCTCCGAGCCTAAGTAGATGTTATCCCAATATCATTTGCCCTATCAGCTACTCAATGAGCCACTAACAGTAGCCAAAGCGCCTAATTACCGTGCTAGCAGTGCCGAGTTGGTTTGATATATCCACAAGGATCAAGATTAAAGTATTTCAGTTTTCATGAAGAATTTAGGAGAATTTCAAGTCTTGTTGTGAAATTCAAATTGAATCTGTTATTAAAGTTTTTAATTTGTTATTCTGATTACTATGAAGTTGTGAAGATAATTTCCAAGAGATAAACACGTTTAGCTCTAAAGTTATTTGTTTAAATACTCATGTGAAACCATATGCAAGATAAGCTCCTATTTTTCAAAAGACATGGAAGATAGAACAACATGTTTGTTTTTTTCAGATAATGTAATAAATATACACAATTTTAATTTAATGAAAGATATCATAAAGATATGTAGCAAAGAAGACATGTGTGGATTATTAATCAATCAAGTTTGATTTTTCTTTTAAGTTGTTTGAAGATAACAAAGTATGATATCATCTCCGCAGTATCAAGAGAAGCACATCCACTTACAATTCGTAATTTATTCGACTTTATCTTCATCTAGTGGTTGAAGACAAGATAGTATATAGAAGACCAATTCGAATTACAGCATAGAGTTCCTTTTAGAATTATCAAGAGCTCAATCAAATTATGCAAGTTTTTTATTGAGCTAACTTGCAATCATTCATTGTTTTTGTATGTGGCTAATCTATTGAGGAAACTTTTACTTTTAGTCCTCATTTTTTAATTGTAATTTGTTGAAGTTTGAAAGACCGATCATATAGCTTTGTAGATTAAACATTAGCCTTTTGGTGACAAACTATTTGTTATCAAGTCTCATATAATACTTTGTAAATCATATAGCTTTGCTGTTATGTTTTTCTTATTTTCAATTCCACGAGTTGGATTCCGGTGTAAAGCACAGTTTCGGTCAGATATGATTGGATTTGTCCTTAACTAATCACATGGAAACAAACATATCTTTTGTAGACTTAAACAATTTATGAATAGGTTAATTTTGTGGGACACCGATGGCTTTACTTTTCTATTAGCAAAGGACAAGGTACAGTCTTTAAGAGTCAATGACTCTTTAAGCGAGGCTTTCGTTATCCAGCCCTCTTGTTGTGTTAGGTAGGAACCAGACCAATGACCTCTTTCTCTTGTGGAGGTAAGTAAATAATGTCGATTTATAAATCTTATGAGCTGGAGTCAATGTATTATATTCGTATGATTTGCATCCACAGAAACATTTTCATCACTACAACCTTAAGACGTCCTTTTTCTACGACTTTGCAGTTTTGTTTTAGCCTATTAATGAATTTCCAGTTTAAAATTCAAGGTCGATGCACCCCATCTTACTTAGTTCAGTTGTTGTTTGTTGGTTGCAGTACTTCTCGACCTCTACTTGACATTAATGTTCTAACTTTTAATGTTTGATGCATATTTCTTTGTAATTAAAGAACAGTTTTTGACACAGGTGATAGGTAACTTCAGGAATAACACGTATAAGGATGACAAGGAAATGATTATTATTATTATTATTATTTGTATTTTCGATTTACAAGCTTATGCAAAGATGTTCAGGCTCAGAAGTAGTGCTTTTCGGTTAATACTTGTTTGTTGAAAAATGGGAATGACTGTTGTGTGGGTATGAATCCGGATGCAACGATCACGTGCGTGTCGCGTGACTATCGCGCTACGCGTGACCTAGGGAAACAACACATGATAGGATGATCAAGAAAGAATCGCATAGGGAGGAGGAGTAGGCAATCTCAATAGGCTCTAACACACGTGTGACAGGTAAGGGAGCTAAATAGCATCAACCTCACTGAGTACTATAGATTCGTGTATGTTCTTGAGTAAATTAAGTGTTTGATTCACCAAGATGGAAATCCGGCAGCACGACAGCGTTCGTCCAAGATTTCACCTTTTTCAAATGAGGTAAGGACTAAGGTATTTATAGAGAATCTAGCTGTCGATATCGTCCGTCAGATGAGACAGACGACCGACGGCTAGGATGAGTCCCTCTCATTATGGATATGGATGTGGGCTCCCTTGTGGACCCAGGCCTATAAGGCCTTCATTGTAATGTGTGTGAGCCAGTTTGAGAAAGATTGGAATTGGGCAGGCCAATTCCAACGGACCCTACTCCAAGCCTTCCATGCCAATTCTCCCATGATCATCCCAACTGAATTGGGCCTAACTCTTTAAGCCCTGTCACATTAGCCCAAAGAGTTAAATCCAAATAAGAATTAGGCTCAAGGCCTTTGTAATCAAATTTGTACATCTACATTTTGCCCCCTAACCAAAGTCTTTCGAGCCATGTCGAAAGGATTTGGGCATTAATCAAGCCCTTTCAAATGACAAAAGTCTCATCCAGCGCATGTGTGCTAGCTGCACTGCTGCTTGGTGTGTTGATTTCTTAATGGCTTGCAATGTAGGAATCTGGTGCAACATTGTCAAATAAATCTCCTTCTTTAGAAACAAAGCCTGAGATACTCGATAAACTACAGCCTGTAATAAAGGCTCTTTGTCGTTTTTGAACCAACTTTCCAGTAATTGTTTGCATTTGAGAACTCTGTTGCACCCTATAGGAGTAGAATTTTGATAAAAGCTTATTCACCGCATTGTTTTCGTTCGTAATGTGTTATGCCTGTGACATGAATCTTCCTCGCTTACTTTGCATGAATAGTTTATACTATCATAAATTGAGCCCGATTGAGCCTGTATCGATTTTTGGATCTTCTTGCTCTTCTAATAAAGACTTTGCTTGAGTTGGGTCTTATGAAGCCCTCTACCATATCATCATTCATACTTGTCTCAATCGAATCAAAGTGAAGAGCAATATATATATCATTCCTATAAGGTAGGGATCGGAGCACTTCGGGTTTCTTCCAGAAAAATGATGTTGAACATTGATCTTCCATAAAATATAGTCCCATAATATGTAAATTATAACTTCCACCGTTGATGTTTGTTGGAGAAGATCATAAAACCTTCCTGTAAAACCGCTTTGACCTGTAGCGCTTGGTATTATGGATCCCAACATGCTCTCAAATGTATAGTAATTACCAGATGAACTCCCATAAAGTGCTCATGAAACAAGAACAATTATTTAAGCAAATAAATTCCCAACAGCCTACTTGGAGACCTTGTGTCTCATTTAAATTTGCACGAACGCCAGGTAGCAGAGAAATCCATAACCGATGTTCAGCCCATTAGATTCCGAACAAGACCATTCATGTGATTTGTTCATTATATTTACGAGGTTCAGCCCATTTAAACATTGTACTTCCAGGTAGTAGAGAAAAATTCTCCAAGCTACGAGTCACATGAACTCCTTCAAAATATGATTTACGAAGGCTGTGCTCCAATATATAAATGAAAGAATCCCATACAGCACTGAAGAAACTCCTCAAGTGGCCAGAAAATGAATTGTCTTATATAATATGATCAAGCTTACACTACGGAAATATTGAGAAGACCAAGACAAAATAGATAATGTTACCAATGAAATCAAAATAGATAAACCCCACCACAATCATTTACAATCAGATGTTGGATATAAACAGGCTTATCCAATGGAACATGAGAATGTCGCATGTAATGATGCAAGTCATCAGCCATCTGAACCTTACACCTTTCTGCTAAAAGATCACATACAAGATGAGAAACATTTTCTCTTGAAGTGTTATTCCAGTACCAATCAAGAAGCCAATTAGGCCCACGTGTAAGCACGACAACACAATTGACATCCTTGACCTTGTTCTTTACAAGTTCTGAAAAGAACTTAAATTGGTATATATCAATATCGATCATAGCACTTCCAAAGTGACCTGGTTCTTGCTGACATGTTATCAAAAATTGTTTGAGCATTTTGAAATTCTCCAAAATGGATCAGAAAACTCATTGACATTCAAAGTAAGAATCTTTAATCCAGAGATGGAGTTTCCAACGACGATAGAAGATTGCCGATCCTTTAAGGTCTTCTTTAAGGACGTGTTTTTTTTTTTTTTTGCACAATACTTCGGGTCTAGTTGGATGGTCTGTTTTTCATGGTATTTGTATCCTATCAATCATGTGCCTCAGATTGTATATTCATGGTAGAAAAGGAAGTGACAAATCAATAGGAAGCAGCACTGGAGGCGCCATTCAGCAGCTCCCAACAACACATATTAACAGAATTTCATGTGGCGTTCACCAACACGGTCTGGAGCAGAAACTTTCACCCGAATGCTCTGATGGAAAGCTGGATGCTCACATGTCTCATGGTATCTCAACTAATTATCCAAAACAAGATGATAGTGCCTAATTTTACCCTGTCTGCAGCAATGTGTGTGGCACTGAATATGCCAAAGCTACTACATTCACACTGTCCTCCGTTGTATTTGGAGTGTGCTGTTGTAATTGTCAATGTTATGCTGCAATTGCTACCGGCTGCGATGGTTAGGCACCACATTGAGATGAATAGAGAAGTTTATTATTTGTGTTGAACAGAGAAGTGCATCAAGCAAATCTGCTTTCCAGTTCAAGTTCATATATCCCATAGTTGATAATCCATGTGATGAAGTGGAGGTTGTCCTGTTTTAGAGCTTGTCAAACCTCAGGTTCAGTCCTTGAAAAGGCATGAGATAGTATTCCACACAAAACTGCTTGGATTGAAAAGAGATTAAACCATTATCTCGCTTGTTTCCACCGACAATTTGGTGATAGAAAGCATTTATGGGATACTTATCCATTGACATAATCTAATGAAAATGAGTCCTTTTTCCAGTATCAGTTATCACTTTTAGTATCCACATTGCTGTCGTGACTACCAAGAATGAGAAAGCTAGAGGAATGGTAATGATAATGCAGTGCTAAATCCTCACTTCTGCATTTGCAGTTTTGAAGTCCACTTGGGCCTGCAGAACTCAAGAACCTTGCTGTTATAGAAAGCATGGAGGTAAATATCAGGTTCAGTATCAGGCTCCGAAAAGATCTTGAAATGAAATTGCAATCATCTTCATGAAAAGCATCAAGCTTCTCTACACCAAAGTAGATGGCATGGAAAATCTTCATTATTCAATAGGCACAGACATTCCCAAGGGCATTGACAGTGCAATGGGATTTTTTTTTTCTTAGACTTTTATAGGTAAAAGCCAAATAAATGATGTCTCATCATTATGATCTTCCATGACCTTTGATGCAAATTTGACCGTGAGGCCTCCACCTCTTTGTAATCCAAGAACCGTGAGGCCTCCACCTCTTTCTGCTGGTACAAAATCTTTACGGAGCGATAAGGATAGAAATGGTCCAGGTTCGATTCCAGGCATTTACGGAGCGGCAGGAAAATTTCACCAGGCGCGTAAAGCCCATACGCTCCATGACAGCTCATTTGATCGTTTTGTTTTCTTTGCCCTCCTCCAATACGTCACTTGCTGCACTATATTGTTTGTTCTTATTCTCCCATTTTCTTTTAAATCGTACTATGTGGGACATGTGTCGTATTTTCATAGCCTAGTACAACATAGTACAAGCAAATACCTCATTTGTCCCAACACATAGGATGTCCTTTTTATTTATTTCCCTTTTCAGGATTCCCGTTTTATTTATTCCTTTGCACCTTTCTTCTTCATTCCACACCATTCCTGTTCTTGTTCATTCCTGTTCTTACTCTCTCTCTCTTTTAATCTCTAAGTTTCCTATACGACGCTGCCATTGACAGAAATTTGAAGAAATCTGACCTTTGAAACTTCACATTCCTTTTTGGTCATAGCTCACTTCATGGCGGTTATACTCGTAGATTGGTTGCCTTTAAGCTCCAACTAGCCGGAGTCAGCCATTATTGAGCTTTGTTCATTAGGATGCTAGGTTTCTAGCTGGTTGGGTTTCATCTTCCTCCTTTATGAAGCTACTGACCAATAACAATGGACAAGTGGTAGAGACCTCTATGGACGAGTGGTATTCATCGCTACATTGCCTTCAATGATTTTCCTATTTCTCTGGTTTTTTTTTTTATTACTTGTTGCTTTCTTCTGTTCCTTGCAGATTTTCTTCTGCGAATGTGTTTGAAACACTTAGGTTTGTTTGCTTTTTTTTTTTTTTTTTTAATCTATTAATGGAGTTGGGTTTGTCATATCTGCTTAATGTTCTATCTGGTTCATCGGGTTGCAGCACATATGCATATCACATTGGAAACAGGGCATATGTAAGCTCCATTTCGACAGATGATCGCTCCACAGGAATAGCAAGGGTGCTCAGCCACACTTAGTTTATTATGCTGCAAACCACAGCTCCTTACTTACTTGGTTTGGGCCAAAAAATAACTTTTGAATTTGGAGCTTGAGCATCATATTCTCATTAGGCATCTTTCAACCAAACTTATAGAAGGCAGGTAGATACTATGTTATCTCTATTTACTAGTTCCTGTAGATAGTATTTCTAGTGAGTCCAAATGACCACAGCTGTTCTATATTACTTTCCCCATCAATCAAATATCAAACCTATTGCTATATAATCTAGTCCTATTGGGAAACCCCAATTCATTGGTCATTCATACAATTAAATAGCCTGCGTGAAGACGGAGAGAGTGATTCTCACCTCTAATAGTTCCTTGTTATGAACTATATACCAGCTATATTAATTTATTTGAATTCTGAGATGGAAAAGGAAATGCGAGATGTGTAGCTAAAGTTCGCAGAAACAGGAATCAATGTTGTTTCAAGGAATAGTTGTTTATTAATTTATTTGAATTCGGTGCCGGTGAAGGATAGAGGGATATGGGGTTCAATGATTTCGGGTTATATACAGAATAGTTGTTTCAAAGAAGGACTTTATTTGTTCCAAATAATGCAGTCCAGTGGAGTAAGCCTGATGAGGGAATTTTGGTTAGTTTGCTATGTGCTTCTGCTCATCTAGGAGCTTTGGACGTTGGGATTTGGATACATAGGTATATGGATTAGTGTGGATTACCAAAGACTGTTCGGCTTGGAATGGGCAAGCCTGCTACTGCCACGCCAGATTCAGCCCAATGAACCGAGCCCATTTCCCATCACACTAATGATATATACATGCAAAAATCTGGTTCGGATGGCTTTGTACTGGACTTATTGATATATATGCAAAATGTGGGTGTTTGAACTTGGCCAAGATAATTTTTTATGGGATGAGGGAAAGAGATACTGTATGCTGGAATGCTATGATTTCAGGATTTGCTCTGAATGGAGAAGGAGAGGATGCTCTTAAGTTGTTTCTGGAGATGGAAAAGGACGGGATTCAACCTGATGACATCACATTCATTGCTGTTTTTGCTGCATGTAGTCATTTGGGTATGATGTATGAAGGTCTAAGCATGTTGCATAGAATGCAAACTATGCGTGGTATCAAGCTGAAAAGTGAACATTATGGTTCTTTGGTTGACCTGCTAAGCCAAGCTGGACTCATTGAAGAAGCCAAGGAAATCCTTCTGGAAATGGAAAATGGTAAGAATTGTTTTGAACAAGCAGTGGCTTGGAGAGCACTTTTAACTGCTTCCTGCAAGTGTGGGCATACTCAGTTAGCTGAAGTAGCAGCAGAGAAACTGGTGCAGCTTGAATATCATAGTGGGGCCTATATTCTGCTCTCAAACTTCTATGCAGCTGCAGGGAAGCAGAATGATGTTAGGAGGATAAGGAAGACAATGAAAAAGAGAGGAGTGGAGAAAGCACCAGGTTGTAGTTCAATTGAGATAAATGGGGTCGTGTGTGAATTTATAGCAGGAGAGAAAAGTCATCCACAAATTGAAGCAATTTGTGAAATCCTGCAGAAGTTAAACAATATAGACTAATAAGGGTTGCCAATGAAAGCCATTTACCCCTCATTTCATCACACTGAGTTGGATAATAACAGGTTTGTGTCTAGTCATGGGGTGGAGAAGATGGACTTGGTGTTCATCTATCTGGTTGATGAGATGAGAGCAAAGCTAGTGGTGGGTAATGGAGGGGAGAGGTGTGGGAGGTATGGTAGTCATGCTAAGTTGTTGACATGCTTCATCACTGTCAATTACTCATGAAAACAACTCCTCAAAACCAATATTGAACCCATCATGTTAGTCACAACTATTTCATAGTTGATTTGTTGAGTATTTGCTTTAGTGCACAGCTCCTATGCAATTTGAGCTTTTCTAAGGTCTTAGTCAAGTGCTCCCTATCATAAACTTGAAATCTGCAGCAGCTCATAAGCATCCATCACCAATAGTAGAGTAGTAGACAGTAAATTGACAGCAAGTAACTTTGGAACAGCCCTCTCATCCCAATCATAGTAGTAGCTGTTGGCAGCTTATAAGGCAACCCAAGCAATAGTGAATCAGACATGAGCATAAATGCAAGTTAAGAAGCACCTATTGGAGCATTTAACTCAACCATAGGGCTCTCAAGAACTAAAACTCAGGAGTAATACCTGAACTTCCTAACATAATCATATATGTAGCAAAGAACAAGACTTGGAGCTTTTCTAGCCAAATAGAATACACCACATCTGGGATTTTTGCACATGGATTGTTCTTAAGACATATAGTGGTAAGACTCCTTTAAGCTAGCAACAGTCTAAAGGAGCAACAATTTGATTTAGGAGATGTTGATTACAAAAAATGTGTCAAATCTGTGAAATTATGGACTCTTGTTGTCATGCAGCAACTTCATACGAAAACTGTATCGATTCGTCTTGAATCCACCAAAACTAAAACACGAAAGTTTTAGATCTCCCTCTTAGCTTTCCAAGGAATTTTGAATTACCCCAAACGGAGTTCATATGAGAAAGATGTGCACAATTTACAAAACTATATCAAATCTGTGAAATTATGGACTCTTGTTGTCATGCAGCAACTTCATACGAAAACTGTATCGATTGTCTTGAATCCACCAAAACTAAAACGAAAGTTTTATATCTCCCTCTTAGCTTTCCAAGGAATTTGAATTACCCCAAACGGAGTTCATATGAGAGAATGTGCATAATTTACAAAACTATATCAAATCTGCAATTTTTGAAGTCAGCCACACTTGTAGTGAATTCATGATGAAAACTGTATTGATGTCTGCGAATTCATAAAAACTCAAAACATGAAAGTTTTAGATATCTCTCTTATCTTTCCAAGGAATTTTGAATCACCCCAAACGGAGTTCATATGAGAGAGATGTGCGCAATTTACAGAACTACCTCAATTCTGCAATTTTTGAAGTCACCGCTGCACTTGTAGTAGTTTCATGACGAAAACTGTATTGATGTGTTACGAATCCATAAAACTCAAAACATGAAAGTTTTAGATATCTCTCTTAGCTTTCCAAGGAATTTTGAATCACCCCAAACGGAGTTCATATGAGAGAGATGTGCGCAATTTACAGAACTACCTCAATTCTGCAATTTTTGAAGTCAGCTGCACTTGTAGTAGTTTCATGACAAAAACTGTATTGATGTGTTAGAATCCATAAAAACTCAAAACATGAAAGTTTTAGATATCTCTCTTAGCTTTCCAAGGAATTTTGAATCCCAAACGGAGCTCATATGAGAGAGATGTGCGCAATTTATGAAATAGTGTTAGAGCTGTCCTGTTTCATCTTCTAATGCATGAATAGCTTCTTGATATCTCACCAAACACATCATAAAGCTCCCTATTCTTTTAAATAACAATGACTTTCTTCGACCAATATCTTAAAGATAGAATCAATAAATGTATTGTATGTAATCTTTTGCTTGCTCAATGCCTTGTCTTGTAGAATCATCATAAGTGAGCTTGATACTTGTCAAAGAATATGTGTACTTTTAATGTATATGTCTTCATGATGATGAAATGCTGCATGAGTGAAACCTCTCTTGTTTGTGAAACTAACATATCTTATCTTTTTATTATGCAGGTGATATATTTGATCTCACTCCTGTCA
Source organism: Combretum micranthum (assembly GCA_024138025.1). NCBI lineage: Eukaryota > Viridiplantae > Streptophyta > Magnoliopsida > Myrtales > Combretaceae > Combretum > Combretum micranthum. The sequence continues at coordinate 744,503 of JAMXBD010000355.1, forward strand.
CATTTTCTCTCCTCTACTTTTGAAGTGGTGGCACACCAATACTCTTTACATCGCTTGCATTGTTTTCTTTGGAAATGAAGGTGAGTAAGAGGATGAAGAAGAACAAGCTGAATAATGCAAGGAGAAGTGAAATATTAACGCAATCAGATGGTAGTGTGCCACAAGTTCCATCACCACAAGATGAATGGGTTGACGCAACAATTTCAAAAGACTTCTTTTGGGTAGACATACGAAAACGGGACTTATTTTCACGTCAACCTGTGGATGGTGAGTTGCGCTTCATAAGTCAAGAATCTCGTGCAGGAAGTAGAGCGCTCATAGATGCATCTTCCGTATTGCGATTCAGAAATGAAAGGAAAGAGCTGCCTCTCTCGGAATGCCAATTTCATTGTCCTAAACAATTTGTACAAGTATGGGTCCTTGGTAGGACATATTATTAAGAGATATGGAAGCATCCTACAACAAGCGGGGGTGTATGATTCAATATGGATTAGCTCAAAGTTAAGCTTTGCTCGCACCGCTGACACAGATATGTGGCGAGCCATCCTTTGTCGATGGAGTATTCAAACACACAGTTTTATCACATCTTGGGGTGAAGTTACTCCTACTTTGGAGGATGTATGTATGCTACTAGGCTTGCACGATGTAGGACTAACGGATATCACTACCGCTGAGAGATTTCTGAGGAGGACAGTAGCTTGATAGACTTGTTAGAGACTCATATGGGAGTAGCTGTAGATAGTCGTAGACAGCTTACATTCTCCTCATGGCTTAAATACTTCTTTGGGCAAGAGAAGGGAGGTGAGTTTACCCACGGGCCTGGCTACAATAGCAAGTAAGTATCCTCGTATCATTTCATTAGCATATACTATTCTTTTTCCAATCATGGCTTAACTCATCTATGTTTTTTTTTTTATTGTCCTAGGGAGGAGTTAATAGCCTTTCTATCATTGTGGCTTTCCTTGTTTGTATTCCCTGGCGGTCCTGAAGGCAGTATTAGTCCTCGCTTCTTCCACTTAGCGATCCGTATCTCACGTGGAGAGCGTTTCGCGTTGAGCCTCTTCTATTTGGGGTCTTTGTATCGACGATTAGATCTTTACCATGAGTCCTCGATACGATCCAAGGGACGGTACATGGTGGTATGTTATGTAGATATGACATTCTTGCAATTATTTTTTGCTGAGCGTTACAAGAAATACTATGATCCACCACTTGAAAAACCTGATATAGTTGAACCACGAGCTTGGGCATGGGTGAACAGAAAGCCTTTGGGATTGCTAATTGATGTGATAGATAATGTTCAGGAATATAATTTCCGCCCTTATACTAAGGAAGTGGCTGGTTACGAATGGTACCCAGAATTTTATCCTCGAGGTTCTGAAGACTTGGTTAACTTGGTAGAGAACAGAGACAATTTGTCTACTGCTGAGGTGGGTTTTATCATTTGGTGCACACCTGGAAGTCTCCCTTCACTTCATGACTGGTGTGACTCTTCTGAAGAATTTCTTGAGTGTAGTGTTGTGGCATATCTACCCCATCGAGTTGCTCGTCAGTTTGGATTTGATCAGGGTGTTCCTCGTAGTATTGAGATTACTGGAGATTTCAATGAATGTTGTAAGGAACTTCATCCAGAAAATTGGAAATGTATTTATCCAAACCTCAGACAGATCTTCTTCCCATCTAGTGATCGTATTGGCGTCATCTCCAATGGGTGGATGACTTACTGGACACGTTGTCTGGAAGAGTTTAAAAATTATATTAATTCAGAGATTGAAGTAGCACTTCCTGAGCCTTCTATACACAAATTTGAGTTTTACTTTCAGCTTTCAAACAAAAAGGCTTTCAATCAAGTCCAGAATCAAAGAACACGGTCTCCTATCAAGGTCATCAGGCACGTCAAACGTTCACGTGTTCATGAGGTACTAACACTGACTGACTGTATCATTGATTCCTTATATGCTTTTGATATATCATTGACCTCTTTTTTTTTTTTTTTTAGGATGAGCTGAGGACAAGCCAATCCAATATCACGAGCCAAAGTGAGGTGAATAGGGATGTTTCTAGTGACAGGAACATCGGCACTTCCGAAATATTTGTTTCATCAAAATCTTCTTCACCAAACATTTGCCCTTATCCTAATCGTTATGGTGTTGGGAAAGTACTGCAAACAAGGGGTGATGGTGTAGTGACTGATGAAGATGATGAAGACGTGGTTGGTGAAGAGGAAGCTTCTGACGGCTCTGGAAGTGATAGAAGCGATCATGCGGATGAGAGCATACAAGAGGAAGACATTGATGCATATGCAGATGCATTAGCTGCGGAGATTTGTGGTGAGGGAATTGATGATGTCCCTTGTAATAATGCCTCTGAACCCCTGCACACGGATACTACTCTTGCTCTTCCAAATAATGAAATACCAGAGCAAGTTGGAGGAGAACACGCACCCGCACATGATAACTTCAGGGGAGAGTTTCCTTTTATGAATTCCTGGTCCCCCCTATTTACTTGGAGTCATTAAAGAGGTTGCATGCACGTGATGGGGATTTTTGGGCAGGATCAATTTGTCCTGGTTCTGAAGTCACAAATGCTATGGTTGTGATGTTAGGTCGGGCTTGTATGCTGCTAGGTAGACCATGGAATTCATTTTCTTCAGCTGACTTGAGTTATTGGTACAAGCTTTTAATAGTGCTCGTGCCTTGGGGTTTAAAATTGATAGCTTGGAGAGTGTTGCTAAGGCGCAAAAGATATTGCACCATCGACCATTAATCCAACGTTACGAGAGGCTCAAAGCTGAACTTGAGGCGACACAACTCGAATTGGAGAATTCTCTTGAGGGTCTTGATACTGCTTCTATAGCAGAATAGATTATTACATTGGTCATGATACTTTTTTTTTTTAAGGATTGCGTTAAGTTATGTAACTTCATGAACTTTGTCTTTGTTTTGTTTCATGTTTCATGCACAATATTTCACATGATGCTACTTTCTCTTAGTTTTGTTCCCTTCACTTGGTATCGTATCATAGTACGATGAACTCGTGCGCTTTACAGAATGTAAGATTCATGTAGCGGCACATTATATGTTATGACTTTGCGCGTTTAAATTATTATTTCTTTCGCGAGCAAAGACTTCTTGATTTCACAAGAATTGTCAAGGGGGTATTACCCACTACTTGACCATTCCATCAAATGTGATGGTTAACATAACATACTTAGGAAAAAATTCATATGCATGTATTATGCCACGCGCTTAGTAAATTTTAACAATTACAAGCTGCATGTTGTAACATAAATAAATGTCGCGCGCATAGGAGACAAGTCTCTTACTAAGCAGCAGCAACATACAAATATAATCATATAACCAACCCATTGATCAAATAATCATGTGAAAGCAAGCTCATATTATTCAAGCTATCATCATCACTGATCATGCTATTACATATGAAACTTCTTTACATATTGAAAATTTATAGGAGCTGTAATAGCATCAGTCTTTGGATTGAGGAGCTTGCAATACCCTATCATGGACTTCATGTATAATGAAGGGACCTTCCCATTTTGGCGTGAACTTTGGCGCAGGTATACTTCGGCGCACATGCTCGGCTGCACGAAGTACAACATCACCCACTTGAAAGGACCTTTTCCTCACCAACCGGTCATAGGCCAGACCAAGCTTGTGTTGGTAGTTGATCAAGTTGTTTTTGGCTATATCTCGTCTTTCATCTAAGGCTTCCAGATCTATTGTGCGTAAAGCATCTGGCTCAAGCTCAGCATTGATCGCCAGTCGTGCTGAAGGGATCAGAACCTCTATGGGCACAATTGCTTCGGCACCATACACTAGCGAAAAAGGTGTTGCTTGTGTTGGTCGCCGCTTCGAAGTCCTATAGGCCCAAAGTGCTAAAGATAGCTTATCATGCCATTCTTTATGGTTGTCATGTACCATACGACTGAGAACTTTCAAAAGAGTCTTGTTTGTAGCTTCCGCTTGGCCGTTGCCCTTAGGGTAATAAGGGGTCGACTTCACATGATCAATACTATATGATTCCAACAGTTGTCGAACATGCGAATTGATGAAAGGAGTGCCATTATCTGAAAGAATGCGCTTCGGAATCCCGAATCTGCATATAATGTTCTCCTTAATGAAGCTTGCAACTGTTGGTCCCGTCGCCTTCTTTAAAGGAATAGCTTCCACCCACTTAGTAAAACATTCGGTTCCAGCTAGGATCCAAATACATCCTTTAGATGGCGGGTGAATAGGACCGATTAGATCAAATGCCCAAGTATGAAAAGGCCATGGTGTTGTTAGACTATGAAGTGCGACCGCAGGAGCGTGGATCGCATCTCCATGTTCTTGGCAAGGAACGCATCGTTTAACAAAATTGGAACAGTCTGATTCCATGGTTGGCCAATAGTACCCCATGTCAAGTAATTGATAATACAACTTCCTCGCACCTTGGTGTTCACCACATTCTCCAGCATGTACCTCAGTTAATATTTTCCGTTTCAGGAGATGCAATGCATCTGAGAGGCTTTCCCATAAATGAAACTCTATACAATTCATCTTCATGCATTAGGTACTTGCGCGCCTTCCTTTTTACTAATTTGGCATCCGTATATTAGTTGGTAGCACATTATTCTTCAAGTAATATGTACGGACGACGCCAATCTCCAGCACTTGCGACAAAATTACATTCTTTTGCATCTGGTAACTCGAGCACTTGGGACAATGTTTGCACCTGAGATGCATCCTTAGCCATTGTGGGCCAGTAATACCCTGCACGTTGAATGCGACGATACAAGGGAGGTCCTTCTTCCCCACACCAGATCTTATGATACTTGTCCAATTTTAGGCGAGCCTGTTTCGCACAGATGCATCGCGATAGAACGCCCTCAGGTCCTTTGAAGTATAAGGCGCCATTGATGAACAAAATTCTTCAAGGTAACTATGGAGGCCGCATTGGGTTGCGCCAATTGGGCCTTGATACCAACACGCCAGTCATCTCCTGTTTCCTCATCTTCTTCTAACAATTGCAAGGCTGTGCAAGGAATGGTTTTCTTGATAACTTTAACATCTAGGCTTTCATCTGAAGCATGCATCGGAATTTTGGATGCTAGTGTTGCCAATGCATCTGCATAACGATTTGTAGATCGCTTGGTATGTTCATACCTTACGACTCCAAACTTCCCAATTAGAGCTTGCACTGCAGCCCTATAAGGCGCAAGTGCTGGCTCCTTGAGGGCATATTCACCATTAGTTTGCTTAATGATCAAATTTGAATCACCACGAATACACAGATGGTTTGCTCCAGCTTCCAAAGCAAAGACGATCCCAAGTAACAATGCCTCGTATTCAGCTTCATTATTAGTGCAATGAAAGTCAAGTTTAAATGCCAAAGGTATTTCTTGGCCATTGGGTGATGTCAATACAACTCCTGCTCCCCAACCTTGACTTCCCGATGAACCATCAAACTGGAGTGACCATTCTCCTTCTGTTTCAATCATGAGTGAGTCCTCATGGAATTCCGCTGGTATACTTTCTGTGATCACATCTTCACTTTCATTCGGAAAATGAGCTAGGAGATCAGCTAAGGCTTGTGACTTGATAGCTTTAGGAGCTGTATTGTAATATCAAACTCTCCGAGAAGCAACAACCACTTCGCTACACGCCCAGATAACGCTGGTCGTGACAATAAGTACTTGATAGGATCTGATCGGGTAACGAGGTTGACCTTGTGCTAGAAAGTAGTGACGCAACTTTTGGGTGGCAAACACCAGCGCGAGACAATGCTTTTCGCAAGCTGGGTATTTGACCTCGCTTCCTTGAAGCGAACGACTCAAATAGTAGACCGGCCGTTCTTGGCCATCTATTTCTTGTGCAAGTAAGGCTCCGATGGATCTGCTAGTAGAAGTAAGATACAATATCATCGGTACTCTCCTTCACAGGCATAGTCATGGTGTGAGAAGAAGTGAGAATTCCCTTAATTCTTTGAATTGCATCCTCATGGACTTGGTCCCATTCAAATGTGACTCCTTTCTTCATGAGTTGATGTAAGGAATATGAAATCTCTGCAAGTGCAGGTATGAATCTCCTAATATAAGAGACCTTTCCCATGAAAGTTTTCAATTCTTTCAAAGTAGCAGGTGAAGGCATAGACAATATAGCTTGTATCTTTGCAGGATCAACATCAATCCCCTTCCTATGGACTACAAATCCAAGAAATTTTCCTGAAGCAACTCCAAAAACACATTTCAAAGGATTCATGCGAAGCTTATACAATCGACATCGTTCAAAAACCTTTCGAAGATGGACCAAATGGTCAGATGCATGTTTTGATTTCACAACTATGTCATCCACGTAGTCCTCCATGAAATCATGCATCATATCATGAAATATAGCTGTCATCGCTCTTTGATAAGTAGCGCCAGCATTCTTGAGTCCAAAGGGCATGACAGTATAATAGAAATTCCCAACAGGAGTTCGGAAGGCAGTACGCTCGGCATCTCCAATTGCCATTTTAATTTGATTATATCCACTGAAACCATCCATGAATGAAAATAATTCATGACCTGCAGTGACATCCACCAAGGTGTCTATATTTGGCAAAGGGAAATCATCTTTAGGACAAGCCTTGTTCAAATCTCGAAAATCCACGCAAACCCTTATTTGACCATTCTTTTTTCTAACAGGTACGATATTCGCGAGCCAAGTAGGGTGTTCGATTGGTCTGATAAAGCCTGCACGAAGCAACTTCTCAATTTCGTGCTTAATTTGAACTTCCACCTCAGGACGGAAAACTCGTTGTCCTTGCTTAATAGGAGTCGTGCCTGGGGTAATATTTAGTGTGTGCACTACAAGGCTAGGGTCCAGACCTGGCATCTCATCATATGCCCAAGCAAACACGTCTCTATATTCTCTTAACAAATCAATAAGAGGACTCTTAACTTCATGTAACAAACCTTTGCTGACAAAAATTGGCCGCGGCGACTCTCCTGGTCGCGCTAGATCCAATTCCTCAATTTCTTCATTTTGTGGCTTTATTTGATCTTGCATTTGTTGAGGAGCGGGCTGAATTTCTTGAATTGGTACAGGGTCTGAGGAAGAACAAACTTCCTTAGACCCCGGAAACCGTCATAAGAGATATACTCTCCGCCCATCTTCTCTGACGTAACTTTCAACAGCATCAACCTGCTTGTTCTTCTTTTTACCGCCTCGACAGCCACGCATCTTTCTTTTCTTTTGTTGGCCCTCTTGAACTTTTTCCCAAGTGGGTAATGGCACACCTGAAGCTCTAGCAATAGCTGTCTCACCTTCATCGGCATACTCATTGAAGAAGGTAGACTCAATGAAATATGTCTCATCATGCTCAAAAGGATTCTTCGTAGCAGGAATAAATATATCCTTCCCTTTCCAATGTCCTTTGATACATTGATGCATAGTCGACGGTACTAAATTGTGATCGTGCAGCCACTTCCTACCTATCAAGAGATGATAGGACACAGGCGCATCAATCACATGAAAAGTAACGATACCACGAATAGGCCCAATCTTAAGATCAACATTAACTCTTCCGATCGTCTTCGTTATAGTATGACTAAAGCCATTAACTGAAATGGGTTGCTTCACCAAACGATGATAGTCGATACCAGCAGCTTCCAATGTAGTCTTAGGCATGATGTTGAGAGAAGAACCAGCGTCAATGAATGTCCTCTTAACTGGGTAGCCATTAAGTATGCCCTCCACATATAATGGTCGATTGTGATTTGGACTATCTACACACATATCTGCATCGGTGAACAAGATTGCATTTTCATGCGCTCGAGCCATTCTTTTGACGGGCTGCGCTGCATTACACTCGGCATATTGTCCCTCGAAATTTGCGCAAGTGCAGTTGCTGCTGCAAGCTTCGCCTTTTCATCAAAACCAAGTAGATCAAAGAAATTTCTAAAATTAGAAGTTTTCAAAAGTGCCGCAGCAATGGGAGCACAATTATTTTCCTCAACTTCATGTTGTTTTCCTTTCGCGTTACTTGCCTCGGCAAGTGGTGCATCATTGGCTTCTACTGTGGCAGGATCATGAATAACGACGTTAACGCACCACGCTGATTATTATGGGTTGGAAGTGGATTGTTCCTAACGTCGTTATTTTCGATAACAAGCTCTCCATTCTGCACTCTTTCATTGAAAATCCTCTTCAAAGTAAAACAATCCCTAGTAGGATGCCCCACAATTCTGTGGAACCTACAAAATTTAGGATCATTCTTCTCCTCCTGAGTTGGTAAACGCTCTACCCTTGGGAGTTTGAGATTTCCATCTCTCAACCATTGATCTAGCATAGCGTGCACCTTTCCCATTGAGCAAGGATATGTTAGCACTTCCTTTGTTCTCTCACGTCCAGACTTTTCAACTCTTCGTTTCTTCTCATCTTTGAGATCCTCACTTTGAGTTGCATTCACTGACGGTCCTCTTTTGTTAAACTTCACATTTCCTCCTCTTTGTCGCATGACAGAATTATTAGTCCTTCGCGCATTCTCAACCAAAGTGGAGAATGAGGCTAAAGAGAGATTTTCCAGATGTACCGCATATTCGGTGAACATGCCTTGGATGCAAATTTTCACCAGCTCTCTTTCGTCACATATGTCTTGGATGTCTAGTGAACGTTCCCTGAAACGCTCAATATAATCCATCAAGTCTTCCTTGGGCTTCTGGCGAATCCGTCCCATATCAGTCAAGGTCACTCGTTCCTGTGTGGAGAAGAACTTCTCTAGGAACATCTTGCACATAGTTGCCCATGAATCTACTGATCCAGGGGAAGGTTAACGTACCATGTGTACGCTTTCTCTGTAAGGGACTTAGAAAATTCTTTCAACTTGAGATCATCATCAAATCCATAAACCTCTTTTCAATGAACTTCAACAAATGTTCCTTGGCTTCCTTTCTTACCATTGAATAGCATGAATTTGGGACTCACATAGTCTTGAGGATATGGCTTAGCAGCAATACGTTGATTGTATGGGAGCTTGAGATCCAATACTCCCACATCAGACTTAGCTTGTATTTCCCTCAAGTACATGTCTAGATCTTCTTTCGTGACGAAAGTAACTTTAGGAGTTGAAGTAGTAACTTCAACTGGTGTAGCTGGAGTGACAGTCTGGAGTGGAGTTGTATTTGGTTGAGCAGCAGGTCCACCAATGACAATCTGTGGCGTAGTCTGTGAGGATGAAGATCCTCCGGGTTGAACATGTACTGTAGGCTGGGAGGTTGAGGGTCCTCCTAGCTGAATTCCTGTGTTCACTACCTGAGGTACAGGCAATTGTGTAACTATAGGCTCCAACGGAGGGGCTTGCTCCCTAATTCCAATAGTGTCATGTTCAGGAGTAGGAAGAGGATCAACAGGTCGAGGTACTTGAAGAGCTTGTGAAGTTTGAGGAGCTTGAGGTGCTTGAGAAGCACGTTGCTGCGCGACAATGGCAGGGGTTGACGAAGTCGCGCCTTGTTGCGCGGCAGCAATAGCGGCTATACCAGGTAGGTATTGAGCAAACATCGCCATGAATTGTTGAAATTGTCTTGTAGACTCTTGTATTGACTGGTTGACCTGTACGGTATTTTCTTGTACAGCGCAAGATCGCAGCGTTGTCAGGTTGAGCACCAGTAAGTTGGTTAACATCTTCGAGTGCTGGCATGTCATGCTCAGCAACCTCAAGATTAGTATCAGTTTCTTGAGTCACACCCTCAGTGGGATCAGTAGGTCTTTTTCTTGGAGGTGCCATCACACAAGTATTGATTTCCCTGTCCCCAGTGGAGTCGCCAAAAATGTGTGGGTATGAATCCGGATGCAACGATCACGTGCGTGTCGCGTGACTATCGCGCTACGCGTGACCTAGGGAAACAACACGTGATAGGATGATCAAGAGAGAATCGTGTAGGGAGGAGGAGTAGGCAATCTCAATAGGCTCTAACACACGTGTGACAGGTAAGGGAGCTAAATAGCATCAACCTCACTGAGTACTATGGATTCGTGTATGTTCTTGAGTAAATTAAGTGTTTGATTCACCAAGACGGAAATCCGGCAGCACGACGGCGTTCGTCCAAGATTTCACCTTTCCAAATGAGGTAAGGACTAAGGTATTTATAGAGAATCTAGCTGTCGATATCGTCCGTCAGATGAGACAGACGACCGAGGCTAGGATGAGTCCCTCTCATTATGGATATGGATGTGGGCTCCCTTATGGACCCAGGCCCATAAGGCCTTCATTGTAATGTGTGTGAGCCAATTTGAGAAAGGTTGGAATTGGGCAGGCCAATTCCAACGGACCCTACTCCAAGCTTCTATGCCAATTCTCCCATGATCATCCCAATTGAATTGGGCCTAACTCTTTAAGCCCTGTCACATTAGCCCAAAGAGTTAAATCCAAATAAGAATTAGGCTCAAGGCCTTTGTAATCAAATTGTACATCTACAACTGTAAATAGTATGAACATACTACTTTCAATAAAAATTTCTCTATCATCATCTAAACTAAGGTATTTTCGATTACCACTAATCTAAAAAGTTAACCTACATATAAATTTATTAATATTATCATAAGGGGTTATTATACAATTTCATCATCGGACTACCCATTCCATCATCTCATCGTTAAAATATCTAATACATTACCTTCCATTATCATCTAAATCAATAAGTAATATATTGAACAATTTCATCAACAAGATTGTATGAAAGACTTCTAGGTAGTTGATATGTAATTAGCCTTAAAGGGCCTTGGTTCTTACTGAAACTTTTAGAGGGAAAAAAGGGGGCAAAACAGGAAGAAAGTAAGACAAAGAAATTACATGAAGAAGTACAAACTAGAGATCATATTGATCTTTTCGAATAAACTTTCAATTAGAAAGCAACTCCTATAAGGTTATAAATAAATTGAGTTGAGATTTGAGTTAAATTAAACTAAATCAAAATTAGAAATCTGGGCTTGAGCAAGTCTGATCTGAAGCAATATTGGATAAGTTCGAGCTTAACTTATTTAAACTCAAGTCAAATTTCATTAACATTTAGACTTAATCCAAATTCAATTATAATTCGAATAGCTCTGGGTCAACTCAATAAATTACTTAAGTAACTTGAATTCAAACTCAATTCGATTATTCTCAAGCCAAACTTGAATAACTTACAAATAGTTTGATTAGATTATGTCCCCATCTTCTCTAGCAATCAACTTGCTTTCCATTTTCAATGCATTAAAAAAGGAAAAGAAAAACTTTAAATTGGCCTGCATTAGTTGACTTTACTAATTTAATCCTAGCGTATCATTACATATATTTATTCATCTTCCACGACTCCATTTGCTTTTTCTCTAATTGGGACTACTTCTACTTCAACAGTAATGAATGAAAGAAAGTGGAAACCCGTCCAGGGATAAAATTCTCTAAGAAGGTTCGTGTGTAAGACAGAGAGATACATGAACTTGAGTTTGAATATTATGATTTTAGGTATGAATGATAAATAATATTTTAACTTTAAATGTCAAAAATAAATTGACAGCTGCCCTAGGCAGCGTGGAATCTTCTTTGTTATCTCCTCCAATAATATATTGTTATGTATAAGAAAAATAGGAAGAAAAAACAAATTAGACTAGTAATAGAGGAAAATAGTAATCGTTCCTTCGAAGCAATTAATGAACTTCATCTACGATGTTTGACGCTTAACTAACATTGCAACTTAAAGAATCCAATGTTTCTGTAGAAATATTAATTCTCTTATTTTCTGTTAATTTTATTGTTACACGGTTATACACGTGTAATATTTTGGTTGGTTTACTGTACATATATATATATTCTGTTTTCTTCCTGTACAGTTACAATACAGAAAAATTACTTTACCATATTTGTTTCTCTCTTTTCTTCTCAAAGTCTCTTTTCTCTTCTGGTTGCTCTCATGGATTGATCTGTTTTTCTTCATGGTATCAGAGCAGGCAAGATTCGATTAATCCTTTCTTGTTGTGTTCTATTGTTCTTTTACATGTACATTCGTATATCTGGTTTCAATTGAAATGAGTAACATCTCGATTACGGATACTAATCGGTTTGCATCATCTGAATCTATGAATAATGATCCACTTTTCATTTCCGGATCTGATAATCCAGGAGCAATGCTTACTAATATGTTGTTTGACGGTAATAATTTTTTTGGTTGGAGTCGATCTGTCAAGCTAGCCCTAGGAGCTAAAATGAAGTTAGGGTTTATTGATGGTTCATTTCCTAAACCAGAAGGAAATCTAATAGATATGCAGAAGTGGACCAGATGTGATAATATGATTTTGTGTTGGTTATTAAACTCTATGGTGAAGGAATTAGCTAAGATTTTCATGTATGCTAAGACTTCTAAAGAACTATGGGATGATGTTCATGAACGTTTTGGAATTACAAATGGTCCTTTGCTTTATCAGTTGCAATATGATATTGCGAATTTTAAGCAAGGAAATATGTCTGTCATAGTGTATTACAATAAGTTGAAAAAATTGTGGGATGAACAGAATGCTTTGTGTTCTTTACCAGAGTGTATATGCGGTGCTTGTGGTAATTGTACTTGTGATTTACAAGGAAAAATTCTGGAATTAGAAAATAGAACCAGGCTGTTACAGTTTCTTATGGGATTAAATGAAGTATTTGAGAATGTTAAAGGCAATATTCTTTCTTTGGAACCATTACCAAGTGTTAGTAAAGCTTACTATCTTGTCTATCAAATTGAAAAGCAGAAACAAGTAACTAGTTTTGGTGTTCATAATGATGAGAATATGGCTTGTGCTATTAGAAATCCAAAGAAACAAACAACCACAGCATGGAAAGATAAGAGAATGGGTCAAGGAATTAAGCCTTACTACTGTACATTGCAAGAGAAATGGACACTCAGTTGATAAATGCTTTGAATTAGTTGGATACCCTGACTGGTACAAGGGATCACGTGATAAAGGAAAGTTTCGGGTGATTTCAAATGTAGAGTCTACTGATGACACACCCTTGGAAACAGGATTTTATTCGAGAAAGTGTAATAATGATGCAGAAACTACTAATTCAGATTTTGTGTCTAAGATCTGTCAACAGGTGGTACAAATGTTAAAGCAAGGAAAGGATTTTGACACAAACAACTGTTCCATGGTGAACTTTGCTGGTAAGAACTCTTTTCTAGCATCTACTTTGTCTTCACATGATAATTCTAAAGAATGGATTGTTGATACAGGGGCCTCTGATCATATAACACCTTATTCACATATTTTAACCCATCAACAAACACTCACCAAACCTGTTTGCATCAAATTACCAGATGGTAGTATGAAATATGTTACTACTATAGGTACTGTTGTCATTAATGACAGTATTCGATTGACAAAAGTTCTTTTGGTTCCTCAATTTCATTATAATTTGTTATCCGTTAGTTCTCTGTTGCAAGAAAATACCTTACATGCTTATTTTACTCGTACTTCATGCTTCTTTCAGGACCTGAATACTAACATGTTGATAGCGCAAGCACATCTTAATTTTGGACTTTACATACTCAAGTCATTTCCAAGTAATAAGTCAGCAGCTTGTATTCGTCCAAATACTGTACATGCTCAAATTTCCTCTTCTCATGTTCTTTTAGAGGATGTATCTCTTGAAACATTACATAATCGTTTAGGACATATTTCCATTTCAAAGTTGAAACATTTGCCTTGTAGTAAACATCTGGATTTATCTCATTTTATATTTGATACATGTCATTTGGCCAAGTTTCATCGTTTGCCTTTTAATATGAGTACAACTACATCTGAATCTCCTTTTGATTTAGTTCATATAGATGTTTGGGGACCTTATAATACATCCTCTTTGTGTGGTGCAAAATTTTTTCTAACTTTAGTTGATGATATGTCTAAGTGTACTTGGACTTTTCTTATGAGATTTAAGCATGAAATAGTGACTGTTTTCAATAGTTTTATTCGATATATTCGAAACCATTTTAATAAAACTATCAAAACTGTCAGATCAAATAATGGAGGAGAGTTTATATCAAAAGAATGTCAAGATTTGTTTCGACATTTTGGAATTCTACATCAGAAAAGTATTCCTTACACACCACAACAAAATGGAGTGGTGGAAAGGAAACATAGGCATTTATTAGAAACGGCTAGAGCATTGCGTTTTCATGCAAATTTGCCAAAAGAATTTTGGGGTGATTGTATTTTAATGGCAACAGTTCTTATCAATAAAATGCCTGTTAAGTCTTTAGATTGGTCTACACCTTATGAAATTCTTCATAAACAACGAGCTTCATATGATGATTTAAAGACTTTTGGTTGTTTATGTTATGCTTCTACATCACCTCATAATTGAGATAAATTTGAAGCAAGAGGTAGAAAATGCATATTCATTGGTTATTCTCATGGGCGAAAAGGTTATAAACTTTATGATTTGGAAACCAAAACAGTGTTTGTTTCAAGGGATGTTATTTTCTATGAGAATTTGTTTCCTTTCAAATCCACACATTCTATTCCTTCCCCTGATCCATATACACCTTTATTTTTAGATATACATATTCCTAATTTTGATATAACCACTGTTCATGATCCTTCTCCACATCCTGTTGCTGCTGATTCACCTTCTGTTTTTTTCCCCTGCCTCAGTTCCCCATTCTGATCATTCATCTGCTAATGATTCTATTCCACATACCACTTTGCGTAAATCTTAGCGTGTTCATCGTTTACCTACTTGGTTAAATGACTTTGTACATGATGTTCAAATTAATGAGTGTGATGCTGCTACAAATTCAACATGTACTCAATATCCCTTGTTTCATCCAACTTCCTTTACACACTTACCTAAGGACTATATTGTATCTTTGGCCAATGTTTTAATAATTCGTGAACCTAGAACTTATCAAGAAGCAAAGGATGATTCTAGATGGGTAGAGGCTATGAATAATGAATTGTTGGCCTTAGAATTTAATCATACATGGGATCTTACACCATTACCTCCTAGTAAAAAGGCTATAGGAAGTAAATGGGTGTATAAAATCAAGTATAAATCTGATGGTTCTATAGAGCGGTTCAAGGCAAGGTTGGTAGCAAAAGGTTACAATCAAATTGAGGGATTAGATTTTACACATACTTTTTCTCCAGTTACTCGGCTTGCTACTGTTAGAATTCTTTTGGCTGTTGCATCTGTCAAGAAGTGGTTTGTTCATCAATTAGACATTAATAATGCATTTTTACATGGATCTATCGATGAAGAGATTTTTATGCTACCACCAAAGGGATATCAATTGACAGATTCTGGTTTAGTTTGTAAGCTTGTTAAATCTCTTTATGGATTAAAACAAGCATCACACCAATGGAATAAGGAATTTACTAAATTCATTCTTTCCTTAGGCTTTAAACAATCTAAGTCGGATTACTCTTTGTTTACTCGAAGTACTAGCAATGGTTTTCTTGCTTTATTGGTATATGTGGATGATGTCTTGGTTGTTGGGGATGTTTTGGCTGACATTGCTGATGTTAAAACTCAAATTGATCGCGCTTTTACTATCAAGGATCTTGGGGAAGTACGGTTTTTCCTGGGAATTGAAATATGCCGATTGTCAAATGGTTTTCTTCTCAATCAACGGAAATTTCTGTTTGATATTTTAGATGATGCAGGGATGACAGCAGCAAAACCGGTTATCACTCCTTTTCCGTCCCATTTGAAGCTTGATAAGGTTTCTGGACAGGTTCTTTCTGATCCTACTCTTTATCGTAGAATCATTGGACGATTACTTTACTTGACTATAACACGGGTTGATTTATCATATGCGGTCCAACAATTAAGTCAATTTGTTTCTTCGCCACGTAGTCCACATCTCGAAGCTGCATTTCATGTATTGAGATATCTTAAAGGTACTTTTGATCATGGTTTATTTCTGCCTTCTGATAGTACTTTGCAGCTTCATGGGTTTTCTGATGCCGATTGGGGAAGTTGTAGTTTTGATCGTAAATCTCTCTCTGGATATTGTATTTTCCTTGGTTCATCCTTAGTTTCTTGGAAAATAAAGAAACAGGTCACTGTTTCTACCTCATCGGCTGAAGCAGAATATCGTAGTTTAGCCACTGCTTCAAAAGAATTATTGTGGATATCTCATGTTTTACATGATTTGCATGTTGATATTTCCATCCCTATTTCCCTTTTTACTGACAGCAAATCAGCTCAACAAATTGCTGAAAATCCTTGTCATCATGGACAAACTAAGCACATTGATATAGACGTTCATTTTGTTCGTGATCATGTTACTTCTGGTTTTCTTCAGATTCATTATGTACCCTCTGCAAGTCAAGTAGCTGATCTGATGACCAAGGCTGTTACTTCTCAACAATTACAGTTGTTTTTGTTCAAGTTGGGATTATTAGCATGTCCAACTTGAGGGGGGGATGTAGAAATATTAATTCTCTTATTTTCTGTTAATTTTATTGTTACACGGTTATACACGTGTAATATTTTGGTTGGTTTATTGTACATATATATATATTCTGTTTTCTTCCTATACAGTTACAATACAGAAAAATTACTTTACCATATTTGTTTCTCTCTTTTCTTCTCGAAGTCTCTTTTCTCTTCTGGTTGCTCTCATGGATTGATCTGTTTTTCTTCAGTTTCCAGAGCAGGTCGGTGGTGTCGAATTGGATTTCCACCTCCCCACGGCGTTCCTCTCGATTGGTCTGAGAGAGATAAGATGACAAATAAGAGGAAAGAAAAGGACCACCTTCAAAGACAAGTCAACGGCTGTCCACAGACTAGCTGGCTTAAATTAGGGAACAGTGTTTATAATTTATTTAATTAGCACACCGACCATAAAATAGTTTCCTGTCGACATCCGATTTCTTGCCATTTCTTAAAACTGGTTTCACACGTTTCGTTGTGACATGAGTAAATAATCCTGTGGTAAAGGATATCAATTCGTACCTTACTCAATCGGCTAAGATTCAAATGGATAAAAAGACTCACCAGAATAGGTTACGTTTATAGTTTTTCGAAAACTTGCTCTCATGTACTTAGGATATGATTACAAGGTTTTTGAAACTAAACATAGGCATGGTTTGATTTTCGAATTAGGAATCGAATTGAAGCTTTCACCGACAGTTTCAAAATCGGATTAGTTGGTTGATTCTAAAACCAGCTATGAAATCGCCGGTTTCATGGTTCCTAAGTGGTTTTTTGGCCAAAAACTAGTAAAACCGGTGGTTGCACTTGGTTCCATTGAAAAAAAATAATAATATTAAATATAAAATTATTAATATTTAAATTATTTCATATAAATAATAAAATTTATTACTTATTAATAATATTTAATATGTTATTATCAACAACACAAATAAACATTGCTTAAAATCATATATAATTAGTTTAAATAAACTTATTTTAAAAGCGAAATTCATTCTTCTTTAATAAACTATAGGTTTTTGAAAACTTGCTCTCGTGTATTTAGGATATGATTACAAGGTCCTGTGACCTTATTCCCAAGATGAAACCTTTACTGCAACACATATGAAATAAAAGTTTCAAAGTACTTAAGGATTATTCTATAAAAAGTTAATATTAATCATTAGAAATAAATAGTAATATTATTGTTTTTGAGTTATAAAATTTTTTCCTTTAAAAAAACAAAAATAACCAAGGGCATATATTCAAAATAATAAATTGCTACCTAATTACGTAAAACATGATTTATCACATAATTGTTTTCTTTAATATTTAATCCCTTACTCATTTTCTTCCTATTTTTGTGAACTCTAATTGAATTTATTGTAATTGCCCAACTACAGCAACACATTATTACTTTCTAGGATAATCATTTTGTGGTATTTTACGGTATAACATATGTTTGTCAATTGTATGCACTTGATTTTCCATGATATATAGAAGCGTTATTTAGCTTCATAGGTTAATGAATAATAAAATGGCTTAAAAGTTTTATATTATTGAAATTTTTGACAAGTTCCATATATATATATTTATATCAGATAAATTTGTTCCATAAGTATTTGAAAAAAGTTTCAATTTTTTATATATTGCTTTTTGAATATCACATTCTAAGTTGGGCCAAAAAAAAAAAAAACAAAAGAAAAGAATATCACATTATAAGGAAGAACTTGCGAGATTAAGACATTTATTTATTTTTAATTACTTCCTATAGATGGTTTATTATAGTGATATATGAAAATAAGGTATAAAACCGTATTTATTACTATAGTATTAGATAAGCTTGATATTTAATAAAGAAAGATAATATTTACAAGTTTTTGAAGATACTCTACATCCTATAACAATTATATGATAGGAGGTAAAGAGTAACTTGAAGGTGTTATAAGGTAAGTTATTGGTATAAAATTTAATAGTTCATAAGGTAGGATACACATATTCTTATACCTACTCAAAGACGTCGTCATGGTTCGATTCGTGTTTGGAACCGGAACCGAACCACTGGTTTCCAGTTCCAATAATGGTAGAACCAAAACCGGACCCGTGGGAGCCAGTCTGGTTCCCAGTCCATAGAAATCGACGATTGCCAAGGTTCAGTTCCGAATCTAGAAAAACCAAGAATCATGAAATAAAAAAAATCAATTAAATAATTTATTTAATTTAAGTAAGAAAAAATGCAAAATAAACTTTTAACTTGAAATAATATGGAGCCTAACAATAATTGTTTATAGCGCATTAGTTAAAGAAATTCTATAATTATGTATTTATTTATATATAATCACTTGCACATTTTAGTTGTTGTACTAGCAATATGAAATAATAAATTATTCAAGATACAATAAGTTTCAACAACACACAAATAAGTCACACATTGTTAAGAAAGAAAGTTTACTTTAATTAAAAGTCTACATAAACTTAACAATATATGATTTTAAATATATTTATTACTTGTGTTGTTAATAACAACAAATTAAATATCATGAATATGAAATAATTTTTTTATTATTCGTGCAAAAATAGTTTTAAATATTTATCTTTTTAATTACAATTTTTTTAATTTATTTTCTTTTTTTTTTTTAGTTTATAGCATAGAATTGCAAGAACAGCCAGATTAAGCGATTTTTGCGATGGAACCGAAAAGAACCACCAGAATCGGTGGGTTCTTTTCAGATTCAGAGTTACCATCTCTGGGTAGGTTCCTAGTTCAAGAACCACCGGTAACAGGTTAGATTGATTTCTTGCTCGGAACCGATCCATGATAATATCTATCTACTTATCATGTAGATGTGATAAAAATCTTAATGTACCTATGATAAGTATGAATGAACTTAGATTGAGTTGCAATCTTAAATCCACTTCCCTCTCCTTCGTTTATATTCAAATTTATAAGAAGGGATTCCGATTCTATGAGAATGGCAATTTTAAAAATAACATGAATCACGATTTTATGCCTTGACTAATGAAATTATGATTTAGTTTCACGTTTATCAAACTAAAATTATATAGGTAAACCTTAAACCTAAACTCTATGATCTAAATTAGCCATGGACTATAGATATTTTCCATGAAGTTTAATATATTATATATTCTTTGGAATATCACATACTATTTAAGACTTAGTGTGTAGTTTAGAGGTCGGCGCTACCATGTAGTTATAGGTTCTCAAAGTTTGGGATTGGAGCATACCCCTATCACCCACCCAGTCAATATTTCTGTAACAATTCAAAAACGCAAATTTTATACAAAATTTAAGAGGCATTTGCAAAAGGCTAAAAAATTGCTTCATTAGTTATTTTGCTAAGCCCTTCTTTATTTACGCATAATTTTTTGGGTTGGATGATGGAATCCAAAAAATCTGATTTATTCATTGAGATAATGCAAGAGAATTTAGCTTGATAAATTCAAAATATGAATTTTTGAATCAGTCTATTTTTCACTAATCTTTCTTCGATAGGCACATCTCCTCGCAAGGAAGGCTACTAGCTCCGAACCTTTTGCAAGTTCATCTAGAATACCCCATTGCATCTATCGATCAATTAAATGATCTGACTATTACCATCAAATCCATAAGCCTATAACTACTGGTCATTTCTCCTCATTTAACAATAATTCAAAGATTAGAGAAACAAATAGCATTAAAAAAGTAATTCATGTGAATATTATACTCCATTGCTCAAGAACTATAAGATTGATACCCAAGATCCCCTTGGCTTCCTTGTTTATCACTTATGCATTTAAACACTAAAACTATCTTTCCTTCTCCATGTTAATTTTTCCCAAATCATCCCACCAAGTGTTGTCCATTCATTACTACTCTATGGCCATGTATAAAGCATAGGACTAACATAACACCTATGTGACCACTCCAAAGTAATCCCCACTATTGAGCTTGGAATATTTTTTTTTAATTTGATTTATAACAAATTCTAACTTATTCAATACAAACCTCGACTAGAAATTAAAAGAAATTCAATATTTAAAATTTTTTATGAGTCACTATCCAATTGAGATTAGAAAGAATAGCAAGTTATGATCAATAGATTAGTTGATCCAAACTTAGACATTAGTTTGTAAGAAAAACCAATTCAAAATTAATTTTTATAAAATCAAAATTTCATGAGTACAGGAGCTATATTATTAAAACTATACATCTACCACCATAAACTCTTCAATTGCAGTTCATTTCTTAAATATCCTAAAGATTGTTGATCTTTAAAATATGTACAAAGTAAAATAATATAATATCTACAAGCAGTCATTAATTGAATTTACAAGATATTAGAAAAATAAAAGTTTTTCATTTTTCTAATTCGCTATATAGGTGTCTATGCATTGCCTCGTTGGAATCAAACTTAGGTAGTTCTTTTTCATTTTATGAAGTGGGTCAATTTTTTTTTTTTAAAAGTTTCGATCTTGTTTCTCAAATTATGATTTCTGCTTTTGATGACATCTTTGAAAAAGATTCAACCATATCTTATTGTTGAACAAAATCGGCATGTATATTTCTTGTCTTTTCTTTTCTTTTTTTTTTTTTTTGTTGGAGCTTGATTATATTGTATTTAATTTGAATATGGCCTAAAAAAGTGCCCTCATTCATGGTATCCACCGTATGTAATCTACAAGATTTCACTGCAATTCTCAAAATAGTTTTAATGGCGGAAATGAGAAAGCAAAAGATCCATTTTTTTTTTTTGACTATCTATTTTTTTTCCCTTTTTCCTTTGTCTTTTTCTAATGTTATTTTATTTTATTTTGTTTAAGTTAAAACTAAGATTATTGAAACAAATTAAGCCATAAGAGTAATTTTACCTCAATGAAGAGTAATTTCTTATATTTCACGTGCACACTACTATATTAATGGTATGGTTCACAGTTTAAGACTATTAAATCGTCTAGCATAGTCTTTGTTTTGTGCTATCTATTTGATTAGTTCTTTTTTTTTTTTAGATAGAATTTAGTTTGAAGTAGAGAATTATTTGATAACTTTTATAGGATATAAGTACGAGGTGTTTAAAAACTCGTACCCCATATACCTTAAAAGTATGAATTTTAGGAATAGCAGGCAATATGAAGATATTATACCTATACACTATCATGTAGGAATAAATTATAGAAATAAGGTGTC
This sequence comes from Combretum micranthum, assembly GCA_024138025.1. NCBI lineage: Eukaryota > Viridiplantae > Streptophyta > Magnoliopsida > Myrtales > Combretaceae > Combretum > Combretum micranthum. The sequence continues at coordinate 766,104 of JAMXBD010000355.1, forward strand.
CCAAACCTATCTAATAATCTTTTATATGATTTCGAAACATATCTAAATAAGTAGGGTATTAAAAGATATAAGGTACAATGGATTTCTCAAAACTTACCAATAGTTCGTTGTCATTTGAGCTAATTTCCATTTGGGCGCTTTGCAAAATTGCCATAGAGATCCATGCGGGAAGAACTTCAACATCATTAGCCACAAAAACAGGATTACATACCGACGCAATGTTTCACTCAGAGATTTACGAAAAGTTGAAAAAAGCAATAGGTTTGATCTAATATATTTGGTTGATTCTAATAAATTTTATAAGTGATAGAATAACGAATTTCTATAAGGAATTTTCTTAATTCAAGTATTTTCATATAAATGTTCTACAACAAGGATTTACCTACTTGGTACATGCTATATGTAATGTAAAAGAGGATTATTTGGCATAAAAAATACTTTGTCGGAATGGTGGATATTACATGCCACCTATTATATATATATATATATATATATATATCTTAATCAAATTTTAATATATAATTATACAAATTATGAATAATACTTGTTTTAAAAAGTACCAATTTCACTAGTATACCTGTTAATATTTAATAAGCATTTATATGTTATATATATATATACATATATATAAGTAATAATAACTAATAAATTTTTTTTTCTTGTTTGAATGGTTTCATTGTTACTTGCCAAAATCTCCTTTTGTGCTTTCATCCTCTTTGCTATTCTTGAAATTTGATCAACTTAGTGTGACCCTTTAAGATAGTATTCGCGTGTTCCAATAAAACACCTTCTTTTATAAGGAAAAATGCTTCTCACATAAAAGGCTTTTCATTAGCCTAAAAAATTTAAGAAAAATAGAAAATAAAATGTAGTCCGAAAAAAAAAAATAATATATATATATATATACACATTTGAAAAAGAAAAATAAATAAATAAAGGGCACCTTAGTCCTTGGGTACGTGTCTGACCAAAACTTTTCAACCTCAAGCTCAATACTCGTTTGGTTACGACTTTTGAGGCTCACGTGGGACGAACGTATGACCGTTTGGTCAAAAACACTCGATGTTGAAAATGTTTTACTTGGATCTTGCTGACCCCAAAAAACATGGACCCACCGCTTTTTCCTTCAGATTCACATCTTCTTTTCCAACTCCCCCAGCGATCCTAAGGGAGAGTATTCTAAATTTTAATCAACGTTGGAATTTCATCATAGCATGACAGTCCTGTGGACCTTCCTAAGTTCTTAGAGTATTAAATCAGTATTTTAAGAATCTTTTATTTAAAAAATTTCATCATTTTATTTTTAAAGATTTTCATATCAGATCATTCCTATTTTTTATAGTTTTACAATCCCATATAATAAAAATTATACACAATATACTTAAAAAAAAAAAAGTTTATTATGTGAAGAACCTCCTCTAGATTCACACCAAGCACCAATATTGGGGGTGCTCTTAGACAGGGTATATGTAATCTGATATCCGTATTTCAGTAATTAACCCTATGCCCCTATATATATACAGTTCAATTGTATTTTACTCTATAAATTGTTTTTATAAGAAATAATAGATACATATCTATCTAAATAACTAAAGTAAACTCCCCTTTATTCCATATAATATTTGCTATTAAATCTTCTGTTTTTTCAACTTATTTAACTAGTATTGTATTATAAAGCGATTTCAGTGCTTTATACTTTGAATTATAGATTTTCAAGTCTTATAAAAAGAATTCAAAATCAAAGTATGGTTCAAGCTTAAAGATATTAAAATAAAGTGTAAACCAAGTCGCATGGGCTTGAACTAATGTACCCCACGTGATTTTTTTTCTTTGTAACTTTGCAGCCACCCAACATGCAACATCGAAACGATGATAAAAAGTTCGTGTGTCCTTTTCAAAGCCAACTTATAATATTGGAGTTGGTAATCTAACCCACCTGGCCATGCCGGGTTCCCATTTCGTCCAATTTGATGTTCTTCATAATGTTGCTTTATAGAATTTTCCGGCTTATTCAGTACACACTTCTGTATATTTTTAGCACGATACTATGTATTTCATAGTAGATAGATATTTATGATTCCCAATTCCCTATTTAGAGCATGAATTTATTAATGGGATGTAAAACAAACTTTTACAATTATATATTAAGTTCATATTTAAATATTTAAATGAAATTGACAACAACACACTATACCAAGAATCTCAAACAGTAAATATCTTAGTAACTTATTGGTACTACGATTATTTATTTATTAATTTTTCTCTTGTCATTTCGTCCCTCTTAGCAAAAATAAAATAAGATTAAGTCAATGTCAAACTACATTGATCACAGGATAACTTCTTGAAACTAAAGAAGGAAAAAAAAATTGACTTCAATAATCTTGCTAGTCAATCAATTATTTGTCACATGGCTGGGAAGATTTCATGATGAAAAGGATGGAAGACTACCCTTTACCCATCATCTATAGAGGGGTTAAGATGCAAGTAAATTATAACGGGTCAAGTTGAATGTTGGTTTAAGTTAATTGTTTCGATTGATGAAATATCTAATTAATACTGTTCATGTTTGGGATAGATCAAGAAGATCTGAACTGACAAATTTGAAAATAGAGTTCACTAAAACTGACTTGTCTAGTTTTAACTTTTTATTAATAAGTTCTTGTACAAATCTTCTACATGTCTCTCCAGCAATCTAAATAGTGGATCTAGAAAGTTTTTTTAATCTTGTTCTTTGATCATTGAAAATATCTAGTATTGAATGCTAGAGTTTGTCCATATCACATAATTCCTCCTCCGAAGGGAATTTAGATGTTAGATTTTATGGATTACCTCATATTCAAGGGTAAAGCTTTGTCAATTCCAAGGAAATGATGAGAATCATATCTCAAGTTATCATATTAAAAGCATGAAACAAGATAGGCCAAGACTAATCGAAGAAGTTGCCAAATAACTATGAGGTTTTGGTAAAAATAATAATAAAAAAAAATACGTGGTTAGAAACGTAAATTAATACCTAAGTCAAAGAAAAAATAGATTGGTTGTATTACAATTAGGATTATCAAGTAAATTCCTGAAGACTTGACTTAGTTTCAATTAGATCAATCGTATTTAGTCCAATTTTGTCCAATGTGCTTATCTTTTTCCCTATTTCATTTATCATTTGTCTTAGTGAGATTTTGATCCTTATTAGACATTATTAAGATTCCTTTTATTTTATATACAGGCATGAGTTACAATTAGCAATCATTGAGTTTATGTTACAAATGTTGTGAGACTTTGAGGTCTTGAATATTGAGATTCATCACTCTATCTATTGGAGATCTTCTCAATCATATAGATTGTGGTGAACCGTGTTATTTAAATTCCATTTATAATATCATTATCTATTAAACATCCCTTGATTATTTTGCGGGCCATCAATTCTTAACTCAATTTAATTATAGTTCATTTTTTAAATTGTGCGTCATATAGTACCTAATTATGTCAATAAAATACCAAAAATCCCATAAAAATACCAACATTTATTATTGTTAATCCTATCTTTGAATTTCACCTATTCAAAAATCGAAAAAAAATTACAATATACTTCAAATTACTATTGGAAAAGTCCGAATAGAAATCCAAACAAAGAAAATGATACCTTTTCTTAAGAATAATAGGGTTAATGTTTTATCTCCTCTAGCTACTACATATGCATTTTAACTTTCGAAGATTATCTATTGCTCTGTCCTAACTCTTTTTTTAAGTCAACTCCATGAACTATTCCATATCACTCTTTTCATAACATGTTTAATATAAGATGTACATTATAAATATGTGATCACTACAATTGGATTTTAATTTATGGGACAAAATAATATGTGTCGTAGAGTGTTAAATGAATAAATGTGAGATGAACACTTTAACCCACCATATAAGTAAAATTATCTTAAGTGACTATAAAAATTTCCATCTCATATGTCAAATCCTTTTTTTTTTTTTTTATCCTTTTTCACCAATAAGCATTCTAAATGGAATGTCTCTTATGGTGAAGTTTTTCTTGTTTAAGCTATATCACTACTGGCCATGTTAGACTTGTTGATGAAAGTTAGTTTCTTTTCAAATTACTACATTTCACAAGGAAAAAAATGGAACACATTTTTCACTTTAAAGGCCAGAGAGCCATAATCATGTCACTTCACAATTAGAGTAATCAAAATCAGCTGAATATTATCAACAAAAATTAATTGTTTTTTAGTGATTATTTTTCTATTTAAATTCTAATTCTTTTTTTTTTTAAATTTAAATCCTCAATCCTTACAAATGTTAATAAATTAGGACTCCTTATAATATTCTTAAATTTTTCATTAATGTAGATAATGTGGCATGCTTTAATTCATCCAAATAATTGTTAACAAATAGTATAATTATTTATATAAAAAAAACCATAATATTAAACCTTAAAACAAAACTAGATTAGGAATTTCTTCTATATTTTGATAAATACTTGGATTTGGATATGAAGAAAGGTTGCTACAATGTCAATGTACTTTTCTTATTTCTTTATTATTTTCTATTTCATATATATTTTTTTTATCTCTTATGAAAAATTTTTATTTCTTATATAGGATTTATTTTACTTGCAAGTTAGGTATATTTTATTGTTTTAAGAGAATTATATTTTCTATGTGTTGACGATAAATAATGGGCCGAAGTCCAACTTGATTACAACAATTTCCAATTAGGCCGAAGGCTCAGGAAAGATGTGCTGGTGCCCATGATCCCAATGAGCTCACTTAGAGTCCGCTTTACCAGGGAGCTTGACCTCAGGCAGTTCGAAGAAATCAACTGCCCTGCAACCCCAACCTTTACCTTTTAGAGAATATTATCCTCGCTTCCAATCTCCTATGACACTTCCGTTTCGAGCATGGGACCTCGAGGGGACATCTCCAATCCAACTTTGCCCCGTGGACACTCATGAGGACTTTCTTCCTTGACATGAGAAGAACACTTTGCCTTGATTCCAAGTCAGCTATCAGCTCAGGGCGAATCATAATAGAAAAGATTCAGTGTGACCCATTCACATATGATCACAACTATAAATATCCTTCCCTCCATTAAGTATGGGCAAGCTATTCTTATTTGATTGATTGCTTTATGTAGCTTTTGGTGACATACGAACTAATTTGAACATTAGAGTGGTTGTGCGGGGCACCACCCACTCCGGCACACTGCTAACCATGTTTTGTGTTTGTGGGCCTAAGACTTTACTGGTTGAATCAGTACCCTCAACACTCAGTGCCGTCTATGGGAAACCTAAAAACTTTTGATCGGATAAGACGCATATTCCCTCATAAATTCATACTTTGCAATTAACATCGACCATGTCAAGATAACAACGGATTAAAAATTGGTTTAATCCAACCCTAGCTTAGTTGACAGCTACTCTCGTTGATGGTGAAAACCTTGAACGATAATACCAAGAGCCCCCCATTGTGAACAATGTCGACTATCGAGATCCAAAACATATTTTGGATCTCGAAAGTTTATGTAGGGAGTTCGCATAGAAAAACCATGCAAAAGCATAACAATACTCAACTCTAAGGTAGAATCATAGAATTGGAGGATGTATAAAACTTACCTTTAGAGGAACAATCCTTTAGTGCTAGACAGAGAAAATCGCTTAGTCGTTCGTTACTGACATCATCTAGAACCTCATCAAGAAGGTACCTTCAATGTACTTTGCAAAGACACCCAGTGTTCCAATGCCTTGAGCGAGCCTTGACCCATCGCCGAACGAGCTATCAAGACCATTTTAAAGAAGATCATGTAAGTCCTAACTCCATCATGAGCTCACAAGGACAATGTACACCTACAACCAATTATATCCGGTTTACCTAACTCAAATAAGGCATAAGCACTTGAGGAAATCAAGGATATGATGAGGAGACTCTCAACTATCAAGGAAATTTTTAGGAATGGGTCCACCACAAAAATGGCCTTAGGAAAGACACCTTTTATGGCATTGATCCAATCCAAAGTTCTCCCTACCAGTGCAAGGCTTTTGAGTTTAGAATCATATGATGGGACTAACGACCCTGAAGACCACTTCCCTCAATTTCAATCCACTATGGCACTTCATAGCTTTTCCATATGCTATTTGTAAAGCTCTTTCGATCACCTCCTACGAGTGGCACATGTTTAGTTCAATAAGCTAATTCCAAATACCATCAGCTCATTTAATCAACTTGTCGATCTTTTCATAACACATATCATGACAAGTAAACTACCTAAGAAGAACGCTTTTGTATCTCTATATGGTTAAGTAAAGATAAGACGAACCCTTCACGATTATTTTAGCACATTTTAACAAGGAATGTCTTAAGGTCTTGAATTTGAACTGAGGGATAGCCCCCAAAGCCATAAAATAGGGATTCCTATGAGACCAGCACAAAGTGAACCTACTCACCTGACCTTACCCAATATAGGGATAAAGTAAGGACTAAAGATCATACAAACTCCATTAACCACAACAACACAAGCTCTAACCTTAAAGATAATGATAAAAGAAAGCTTTTCCCCAAATACGATGAGTTCATGCTACTAAAATTACTTGTACACGATGTATTCTCGAAGGTATGAAACCAAGGCCTCTTGCCTCCACCTCTTCCCGTGAGATCAAACACAAAGAGGAAAGAGTCCAAAGAATACCGCAAGTATTACCGAGACTATAGACATGATACGAAGGATTATTGGCAATTGAAGAGGGCCATCAAGGATGCCATATGAAGAAGCTGGTTAAAACAATATATCAACTATACTACTACAAAGCCTGAGCCTTTGACTTAGAAGTAGAGGATTGATGAAGAAGGATGCCCCTAAGGGGAATCATTCCTAAGGGCAATATAGTCGGCCTCCTACTAATAGAAAGTGTCATGGTGAGTTAACACAATAGTTTGCGAATCACCAACAACGAACTGAGTGAGGCCCAACTCAACCTTGAGCTTAGCTATCATAAGGCGAGTAATGAATTTGGAGCCAAAAAGAGCAAAAATTGACACCATTGACTCCTTTAGCAATAAAGATTTCGAAGGAATTTAGACCCTCCATCAAGATACTTTGGTCATCTTAACCTGCATATCGGGTTGAAGAGTGAAAAGGGTGTTAATAGTTACCAACAACAGTGTAGACATCTTCTTCAGCCATGCCTATAAGTAAATAAAGCACAAATTTAAGCTTAAGCTAAGATTATATGACCACAAGTTCGATAGGTTCGACAACAAACCCATGTAACCTTGAGGAGTCATAAGCCTACCCATTGAGCTTGGTGATAGAGATTGCTACATAGCACACCTAATCGACTTACTCGTAGTTGAATGCTGGTCTCCTTATGATGCCATTATAGGAAGAGTTGCTCAGTCAATCTTCGATATGGTCATCTATCAACCCCATCTTAATATTAAATTCCTTACCACAATAAGAATAAGTGTCCATAAAGGAGACCAAGAGCAATCCAAAGAGTTATATCTCAAAGCCCTAAAGGGAGACTGAGTGCACATCATAAATTCTAAACCAAAAGACCATCTTCCCCACCTCTGCGAACTAACCAACGCATGGATAACACCTCGAATCATAGAATTTTATGTTTCATGAAAATTTTCTTAGATCAACCAATCTCTAACGAAGGGACCAAGGCAAACCCCAATAACGTGGAGATAATCTAGAAAATGAATCCTTTAATCTTTGATAAAGGAAGCGAGCAATAAGAAGGTAGCCAAGAAACATTAGTCAGCGAGGTTATGCTAAAGAGTCTGGATGCAAAGGTGACAAAAAAGATAAGGTATCATGCTTGATTACACCCTAAGCCTATTAGGCCACATCAATGGGAGAGAAGTCCTTGGAAATAGGACATCCAAACTTGAAGTACTCAGCGACCAGCTCACCCCTTGGACTTGGAATGGAACGACTTCAAAAGGCCCTCCAAATAAAAGAAACATTTGTTTATATGATCTTTAGCTTTATATTTTCTTATAAAGAGTTTAAATTAGGGCCTTAAAAACCCCCCCTTCATGCTAGCAGGCTGAGCCTATAGCATGATTATTAAATGTAAGTTAAAGTGTTATACCTTTTAACTCTTTTGCCCTTTTATTTTTCCGCAAGACTCAATATGAACCCTCGAAATTTGCTAAGTACCTTTTAACTCTCTTACCCTTTTATTTTTCTGCTAGAATCAATATGAATTCTCGAAATTCGCTAAATGAAGGCTCGACAACCTCACTGGGTAACTTCGCTAACAAAGTTGCTATACATCCACAACTGCTAAGACTGGTCAGGGATTAATGAGAGCACAAAGAACTCCGATCCTTTAATGAGCTTAGGTAACTCCATAAAAAGCTTAGGTAAAACCTTAAACGGGTAACTCCCCTAAGAGCTTAGATAACGCATGCAAAGAGCTTAGGTAAATTTCTTACCGATTAACTTCCACAGAGAGCCTAGTTAACTCTCTTAATAGGTAACTCTCCCAAAGAGCTTAAGTAATTCCCTAAATGGGTAACTCCTACAAAGAACTTAGTGATACCCTAAATGGGCAACTCCCTCAATAAGTAAACCACCACCACCCCACACCCCCCTCCCCCTCTCTTAAAGAGCTTGGGTAACTCCTTAAAAGGGAAACTCTTCTAAAGAACTAAAGTAGCTCCCCTCATAAGAGCTCGAACAACGGTCTAAAAAACAACTCCTTCAACAATTCCAACTAATCTTAAGTCATAAAGCACCTAAGAAATACAAAGCAAAAGGAAAATTCACACAAGTGTTGCTATAAGCCCAATACACTATAACTTAGCACCTAAGAACAATCTAGGATGAAGAATACAAGAAAGAATACATACATTCAAGCCAAGAAGAAAAACAATAATAGAAACGGCACAAGAGATATGAGAAATCAATAAATTTCATTAAGTTAAACTAGACTGATAATAATAGTTTTGACTAGAATTTCAGCTAAGATAATTCTTAGGTACCTTCGTTAACAATTTACAAGATAAAGAATCTAACGGATATAAGAACCCAAAATCTGAAGGCCAAGGTATACAAGACAATTGCATATACTCTCTAATGCAGCAAAGTAGAAGAAAACCCCTAGCCAACCTCATAATGAATTTATCAGTAGCACCTAAAGAAGGTCTTCTCAGGTTACTAATCTCTAAATGGCCAATCGCTTCTACTAACCTAAGCAAGGAAACAACCAAAATAGGGAGCCCAACACTTCAGGGTCAACATCCTCCTCTAATGACCGAGACAAAAAGAGTAGAGGAGATAAACTTGTCAAGGGGAAGATGAGATAATGATCTCCTCCACCTTCACCTCGCCACGGTTGACACTACAATATAGGAAGGAATGGAGCTTACTTCCTAGGGTAGCTAGCACTAGTGATGTGATGATGGAGGGAGAGCATCGAGCTTCCCTCATCCCAAGTAAACCTTGCCGACCTTGTTAAACAAGGATAAAAAAGATACAAAAGCCAATGGTTATAAGCACACAAAGACTAAAACATAAAGCAAAGCTCAACACAAGTCATCATAACCTAAAAAGCTCAACACAGCTCACATTAGTTAAAGCTCAAACAATGAGGCGATAAATATAAACCCAATTAAAGGAACTATTTATAACCAAGGAAACCTATTGATTCAACAAGCATTTAATGCGACCAAATCTCTAAGAATCATAAGAACCGCATCGCAACCGTTTAATCATCTTGGGAAAACAAGGAAAAAGTCTTAGAACAAAAAACTCTGCAAGCATGTATAAACCTCCTCGACATCACTAACTACCCTAGATAGGCAATAAATCATCAGCATTAATGCAATAAATTGATCGAATGCACTTGAATCTGCCCTATAAAAAAATCACTAACTGACAAATACAAGTACAAGCATTAAATTGTGGCATCAATGACCAACTGCTCTATCCTTAACACTTCAATCTTAAGCTTATAGACGAGATTCATATACAATAAAAGGAAAGAAAGTGTAATAAAAACACAACATATAGAAAGAAAGAAGAATAGCTTGCTTCATTAAATGAAAGGTCAATACAAGAACCCTGCATAGGAAATGAGCTGAAGTGCCAGCTCAACCAATGACAAAAAGAAGAAGAAGAAGAGATATATAGAGAGAAAGACAGCATATACTTATGCATATTTTTCACAAATCTAAATTCTAGAAACACCGCTCCTAATCTAGGTTTAAACCTTTCCAAGGGTGTCAAACATCTAAGCACTCATCATCTTGATCTTTCCTCGGTCCCATAGGAATAGATGCATAAATAGGAGCTAACCTCTCTTCTTGGATACGTTGGGTTGGAACGACAGTGGAAAGAACAACCCTAACACCAACTACACCCTATGAAGCCTCGACTAGCTCTTCACTCATATCTTTTCCTTCCTCCTCATCATCATCCCTTGAGACACCCTCCTTGAAGCAAGTAGCTAAAAAGCCTAAGTACAGATCAAGACATGCCTTAAGAACCTTATCCCGAACTATCCCCATACTATCCCTTGTGATTTTTCTTTGGACCTCAGTCTACTTGACCCCTTTAGGAAGTCAACAAGCACTCTTGCCACCTGAGCTTTAAAAAAAAAAAGGAAAACAATGTCAAAAACGAGAGAGAGAGGGGTAGAGGGAGGGTACACGGAGGAAAGAAGGGCAAAGAAAGAGAAAGGAAAAGCAGTCTTGACTATCGCACCTCAAGCCTACCACAATTGGACTTAAACAACTTTGAGAATTCCCTCAATTTATCAAGCTCTAAGGTGACCTCCTTTAACTTTTAGGACAAGGAATCTCACTATCGTTCAGCCCCTCTCAACTTTGTTTGAAGGTTGTTGACAATGAGTTTTGCCAAATTCAGCTCTTGTTCAACCTTACTCACGTCATTTTAACACCTAAAGGCCTAGTCTTTAGCACTCTTCTCCATCTTAGCATGGTCATCCTAAAGGCTCATCAAATCATTCTTCAACCTCATCACCTTTTGCCTCGCATTGGACAACTCCTTCTTGAGTTCGACAACTCAAGAGTGTAACCCCTCACTTTCTCCCAAGCCCTAAAGTGAGTGGCAACAAAATTAACTAAGGTAATGGAATGTCATAAAGAAGAGTAAATAAAGAAAGGTTGATTTAGCTTTCCCCAATTCTCCGTGGCATACTTGACCGACTCAGCCATAACAAAGACATTACAAAATGAAAATGTGAAATGAGATACAAACTAATGTCAACTATGAAAAATGAAAAATAGACAAACTACCTCATAGACTTTACAAGCAGTAAAATCTACTGCCTATTCCCTAAGCTTTAATTCTCTTAATAGAATTCATTACTTCTCCCTATCTTGCAACTGAACAATCTCCTTGAACAAACTCTACTCAATAAAGGTATCGATAGACCTCAGTACCCTTTTTCCAACAACTTCGACCTCTAAGGGAAACAAAAAAACCTTAACAACTATTAAGGGATGAACTTCGAGTATATTCGATCTCCCCCTTTTCAGTAAAAGCATCAATGCTACTCTTAAATGCCTCCATCTAAGAAGAAGTTTGGATACACTTTGCACTTCAAGTGAATGAGGACATGGAAAGTATGGCAAAATTGGATATTCGATTCGATTCAGTAGCTGGGACCTTAGCAACAACCATGGTTTTCTGCCTTTTCACTTAGGGACATTGTGAGGATCCCCCATCATCCCTCCTTTGAGTATCAGCCACTTCAAGGCTTGGAACCAATCAACTTCGTACAAAATCCTTAACGATAGGCCTGTTAGCAGGTAACCCTTTTCTAATAGAGGTGTTCTTGTTCCATGATGCCAACGGCTTTGCAAGAAGCTCGTTAATAACACAAACTTTGACCTTAACACCTAAGAACAGAGCAACAAAGGTTAAACAAAATTACATATATGCATATATAATAATAAAAATACATTCTACCCAATCGAGTCAGAACATTGGGCATGATAAAGTCCCCATCAACAACAACAACACTTCTTCCCAAAAGAGCTCGACTTGACAAAAAGATTGAGGGGGGAGAAGGGCGCCACACCCAAATTCCATCACATCATGCTAGACTTCTACAAGCCGCATCATCATCGCTAGCAATGATGGATAGATTCTTCAAGTAGCTCTCCACCACCAACTAAGCATTCAAAGGCTTTCCATCTTGAAACCTCATGTATTCATCAATCCTCCACTAACCTTTGGCATCATAAGGCCCTACTCTAGGCTCATGTAGGGTCAAACAGGAGCATACTAGTTTACCTAAAAATCGAATTCGTGTCGAATGCCCTCCTTAACACCATAATCCAAAATGGACTCTTCCATCTAAAGCCCTCCAAGCTTGTGAGTCCCTCAAAGAGCTTGTATGAGCTATTAGACTGTCAACTTAAATACCATTACCCCTTACCCGACCTATTATGGGTGTAATATCTCCTGAAGAGAATAGGGTGGGCCTTATAGACATGGTCAAACACAAAGCTTTGAAAGACACCATGATACACCAAGCGTTTGAGAGTAACTAAGTAGGCCATAACCTATGATGCTTAAAAAATTCTTTCTGGAAACAAGAAAAAGGCATCCTCAAAACAAACTTAAATGTTATAATATAAAGAGAAAACCTCTTTCCTCCCAGCAAACAAACTCGATCTAACTCTAAAAGGACCATGACTTCCCATCCCTAGGACAACCTCCTATTTCCTCCGCACGAACCTTCTCAGTGACCTCCTAGGTGGTATTGCTACATAACTCAACTGGCTACTTGCCTGTAACCACCTTAGCATGTAAAGGATCAACCCTGCGCCATCATCAGCATAGTCATCCAGGAAATTTGATATGTTTTATTGTTATCTCGCAATACAATCTAAATCTAAGCTCAAACTCCTTAAAAGCCTCAGTAGGCTTTTCGCCTCTAGCACCCTGACCATCTATCAAAGCCGCTCTCTCACTAGATGATGTCATCCCTTTTCCAAACCTAAGCTTCTACAGCTAGAAGACAAACTCTCTTTACCTCTTCCAAGTGCATCGATAATCCTCTTCTCTCCGCCTCTTGAATCATAAGAAAAGGATTTAGAGTTACCTAAACTCACCATCACAAAAATGTAAAGAAATCAAGGACTTGGAACCAAAAATATGATGTTTATTCCTTCATAATCATGTGGGAATGCTATGAATGAGAAACTAGTCACAAAACCGTGTAGTTACAGAAAATAGTGAGGGAATACATAACGGTCCCTACTCCTTAGGAATGTGGCATCCAACCTCGAAAGTCAAAGCATCATGACAACACCATTATCTGTTAGATGTTAGAAATCATCATGACCTACTAGCCTTCAACTACGTCTTTTTGACTGATCTATGTCCCCTTAAATTCGAAAACTTCTCTAATAAGGCCAATTATCCTAATTATGTCTCCTTAGCATAGTCATAGATGGAGCTTGAGCATGATCCTTAAGTTCGAGTATATTCCCCAAGCGATAACTCTACGAGACCTTGGGACCCAACACTTTGCCAAAAGATACCACCACCATCAATAAGCGATGTAGCTCAAATAGCTAGAAACATCCTTGAACTCCAATTCGCGCGCCGACCTCATAGACTATGACCTAATACTCTCTTTGTCTCTCTACAACAAGAGTAGCGGGAGGATAAGTGTTAATGGTAAATAATGGATCAAAGCCTAACTAGCCCACAACAATTCCCATTTAGGCCAAAGGCTTAAGAAAGATGTGTCGGAGCCTATGTTCCCAGTGAGCTCACTAAGACTCCTCTCCACTAGGGAGCTCGACTTAAGCAATTCAACGAAATTATCTACCCAACAACCTTAGCCTCGATCTCTTAGAGAATACTATTGCCTCTCCCGATCTCTTAGGCGACTTCTATCCCAACCAGGACCTTAAGTAGACATCTTTGATCCAACTTTGCCTAGCAGACACTGATAAGAACGTTCTTCCTCGACATGAGAAGAACACCCTGCCTCAACATCAGTTAGCTATCATCTTGGGGCAAATCATTGCCAAAATGATGCAGTAGGTCCCATTATAATATTACCTCAATAATAAATTGCCCTTCCCTCCATTAGGTATGGGCAAGCTATTCTTATCTAATCAATTGCTCTATATAGCTTTGGGTGACCTATGAGCTGACTTAAGTACCGAGTGGTTGCGCCGAGCAGCCCCCCACCCTTGGCCGACGACACACTACTAACCATGTTGTGTATTTGCAGGGTCAAAGAATCTAACAATGGAAACGGTATCCTCAACACTATGAAAGCTATTTTAGGTGATGTGTTCATTTATTGGATAAGCTTCCATATGCCAAACTCTTTGTTAAATAACCGTTTTGTATCAATGAGTATGATTGATACAATTTTATTCTATTAGATAAAATTCCATCTTTTTTGAATTAATATAGACTAGGGTGACACACTAATACTACATGTGCTAAAATAGAAAAAAAAAATCAAATTTCTATAACATATAGAAAAAATAGAAACACCAAAAAGAGAAGCAATTACAATAGAGAAGAGAAGAAGAGAGAAAGAGAAGGAGAGGGAGTAAATAGGAAGAAGAGAGGGAGTGTGTGTAAAGTAATCATAATAAATATATAAAAAAAATGATAATAAATAAATACTATAGGATTGTATTTTTTTTTTACGAATTAAAAAATTCACTTAATAATAGGTTAGTAGACAATGACATGCACGTATGTGTGCAAAAAAAAAAAAAAGAAAAGAGAGAGATAACTAGCTATATAGTAACTATCTAATAAAATAACTGCTTCTATTTTATTATGTGATTTTTTTCTTACTTCATTGTATGATTTTTTTTCACTCCAAATGAGGGAATCTGATTAATAACGATATAGATAATTAAATAAGTAATAATGAAATTTTCACATGCATGGTATCTAAAACAATTATCATTCACATTTTTCACACATATTATATATTATAATTTTATTCACTTTTTTAACCAATAACTAATATTTACATATTATATATACATGTCACTTATGATTTATATATATAATTTGTCCGACAATTAACATATGTGACTCAAAGAACTGGAGATGTCAGGAAGAAGATTCCAAGGTTTCATATTAGGTCATCGGTGACGTGTCTTGACCAACGAGGGTTCTTCAATTTGAAGCTCGTTACTCGTTAAAGTTCCAACATACATATCCAGGCTCGCGTGTGATGAGCGTGTCCCCGTTCCGGTCCACAGACTCTGCGGGAAGTTGTTTTTACCGCCGTCTTGCTAACTAACCTCCAAAACAGAGTTGGGCCACCTGATTCTCTTCTTTCTCTGTGTCGGATGCCAACTGCCCTTCCCCACCGTCATGACTCCGAGCGCGAGTTTCCCTTCTACTTTCTAAAAACAAAAATAAGGGCATTTGGATGCTTGCTTACTGGGGTTATAGATGTGGTATTCTTATAACCATGTATTTTCCTAAAGAAGCAAATAAATTATGGATAGTTCCATGGATCCTCAATAAAAAAGTGAAAACTTTATTGGTACGAATTCACTACTTGTTTGAATAAGTAATATATGAGTACTAACTTTGTTTTGACAAACAAATTGTAGTGATAATGGTAAGGTTTTAGAAAAAAGCTAGTCACACTTTTAAATTTCACTAGTATTTATCTGTCACAATTTTATACAGCATCATGAACCATGAAAACTTTTATAATGTAATGATAGTAGGGGATGTGCAAGATATTCAACAATTTTCTCTTAAAATAGTAACATGTAAATCATTTTTATTTTAAGATATGTTTATGGTGAAAATGTATTTCTATATATTATATATATATATATGTATATATATAAACTCATCAATGTAAGGAAGAAGAAACTGAAAAAAAAAAGTTATGTGATTTAATTAATCCTAGAGTAACAATAAACATCATCATAGGTTGGAACTGACCTGGCTCATCACTATCGGTACATAAATCGAGAACTGGTCTAAGGATGACGGATTCGAACCAGCTAAGGACTTGCCAATTCTAGCAGGCTTAGCTAGTTCCACCCTCCAGAACTACTGACTTGGCAGCTCTGGAATAGCCAATTCAAGAACCAGTGATTCGTACTACTCGGTGATTCTTACTGTTCTATGCCATAAAAATAGAAAAAATAAAGAAAGGAAAAAAAAAGAAAATAAAATTATAATTAAAAATAAATATTTAAACTATTTTCTTTTGAATTGATAAAAATTTATTTCTATTCATGACCTTTAATGTGTTTTTGCTAACAACATAAGTAATAAATATATTTAAAATCATTTGTTGGTGATTTTATGTACTTTTTTTCTTATCAATGCAAGATTGTTTTTGTGTTTATGAGACTTATTTGTATCTTGAATATTTTAGTGTATATTGCTAACATGACAACTAAAAAAGTGCAAGTGATTATATATAAATAAAAATATAAATGAAAATTTATTTTAACTAATTGTATATAAACAATTATTACTATATCCAATGTTATTTCAAGTTGAAAGTTTATTTCTATTTTTTTCTTTCTTAAATTAAGTAAAGTTATTTAGTTAAATTTATAAATATTTTTTAATTTCACGGTTTCCTATCCTAAAAGAATCGACGATTCCCAAAAACCAAGAACTAGATCGGCTCCTACACATCCGGTTTCAATTCCATCAATTTTAGAATCGGGGGAAGCAGTTGTTCATATCCAGTGGCGACGTCTAAACGAAGCTGGCGGCTCTATAAGATATATACATACATATACATATAGATTATTTTGTTCACCGACGTCATCCTTGATTGATAACACAGTAAACGCTTATCAGTAAAGCTAAAGTAGTAAATTTAATTAAAAAAATTTCCAGCAATAGGGTTGGTTTGATTGTATGATTTTTTTCGGTACTTGTATTTACATATGATTCGTATCTTTATCTTATTTATATATTATTTTTATCATGTCTATTGATTTTTTTTAAATAAAAAAATATATTTTTTCATCTATATCTATTTCTTAACAAATAATTTACTTAAAAAAATAAAATAATTAGAATTTAATAAACCAAATAGAATCTTGATCACTATAAGAAAACTAGAATAAAGCTTTGTTGTAAAAATAATTATTACTGACTTTATTTATAAAAATATAATATTTTTTATTAATTTTTTATTATAGAATTTTTATTTTTAAAAATCAATTTTCTTACTGTAAACCAAGATGGGATTATAAAAGGAAAAATGGGGCTCTAAAGAGTTCAAATACGTGGCAAAGTTGGGTACGTCAATCCAAAGTCATTTAAACAAAATACGAAAGCGATTGGCGCGTAGACTTCGATCAACTAATGCACCCTTTGTACATTGTCTTTATTGATATGAATCAAATGAAAAAAAATAATAATAATAAGTGGTGCTTTTCAAAACCTATTTATATATTGGATTTGGTGTTCTAATTTTTCATGGCCACTATGTCCTGTTTCCCTTCCCTCCAATCTGATGTCATTCATCATGTCACTAATTAATATAAAATTCACCAAATGAAATCGACTAAACTTGCCTATAGTCAATTGTATGTTTTATCTTATTTTTATCAATTTAGTATATTATTTTTATTATTTTTAAATAATGATTTATTAAGAAATAGATACGAATGAGAAATAGATATTTTTACTCATAAACATATTAAATATGAATAAAATACAGATATATATATATATTAGATATAGCTACTTGTTTTTTTTTCCCTTTTTTTCTTTTCTGTCTTTCATATATATATATATATATATATATATAAATGAAAACTAGGCTGTTTCTTATAAGCTAACCTCTTTTAAATAGTCAATACTATTATTATTCAAATGGATGTGACAATTTCGAAATTAGTGTGTAAAACAATAAATGATGTAGATTTGAATTCAAATTACACTGTAATCACTACAAGAAGGGTTGTTTTCATTGAACAGATCAATTAAATTCATGAATTCTCAAAAAATATGACAAGGATGGATTTCATTTAACTAAAAAAATATTAGTTCAATTAGATGGGTTGGTATAAAAGAATTATAGATAAAGAATTGAGTATGAAAACCTAATGAGATAGATAAGCATATCTTTCAAGTGCATGCTCATACGGGGAACACTAAATGAATATATCTATTAAACTTGGGGGTATAATAAGTACTCAACATAAAGAGCATAATTCAACGCAAAAATAAACAAAAATAATAAAGACATAAAATTAAAAAGTTTGTCTAAACAACTAAACCAATATTTTGATAAACACAACTTTAGACTAACTAAATTTGAATATGTTAATTTATGGTGTTGGATAATGCAAATAAATTGCAAAAGGTGAAAATTATAATATAATAGTATTTGATATATAGGAAAATTCTATAATATCATCTATTTATTGAATGATAGAACCCGATCATTTAATGGTTTAGATATCTATACCCAATCGTAATACCACCATTAAAATACTTATATTATTTATAATTATGTTAATGGCCAGATAATTGATTAGAACACCATAAAAATCCTCATAGAAATATTCTCATGAATCCATATTGTTGGAACTAAAATGGTGGGTTGAGGAAGAAAAGGGAGTTACAAAGGAGGATGGGTATATGAATGTTCTCTAACTAAAGTGGTTATAAGGTTCGGGGACAAAACTTAAATAAATAAACAAAGAGGATATGAGGAAGGGAGAGGAAGAGTTGTAGTTGAGGAACAAGTAAGAATTGTGAATATATCAAGTATGAACAGCTAGCTTCATTCGGCTCAGATTGCTTAAATTGTGTGCTAAAATAATTATATGTCATGATATAAATGTGGCAGCACAGCATGACAAAATAATTGTGACCAACAGACAAATCAACAAATATATCAATTGCAAGGCAAGAACACGTCTAACTTCTTTTTGAGTTTGCACACATCATACATTAATAATTAATATTGTTAATCATCACACACTACTCATACCAATTTCCGAGGAAAAGAATTTTATTATCATGAGATTGGACATTGGGCTAAGATCCATATTGGAGTGTTACAGAATCACTCATTTATTTATTTATAAAACAAAAATTATCCTCGCATTTGACATTCCATCGGATTAAATACTACGTTAGATATTTTTGGTTCAAAATGTTTTAATTTTTCAATGATTAAGTATGTGGTTGTTATAAAACATTTTAATAGAGGTTTTTGACACCATTCTATATAGCATGTACCAATCTTTTTTAGGCTTTTTACCATTGTCCAACTTTTTGGGTTTTTTTCTTCAAAATTTTTTACAAATGTCAAGGTAAGCCAATAAAAATAAATAAATAAATAAATAATATTCAAGATACTAAATGGAATTTAGAAATAAAAATCACAGCAAGAAACTAGGTTTTAGAGACAATTTCTATCTCTAAGTTTAAACTTTTAGCACAAAATTTATCGTCATTGATTCCATGCATAAAGATATAAGGTATTTTTCTATATTTCTATTGTAGAAATTTCTACTTCTGAACATCAATTTTCTTGCGATGAATAAACGATACAAAATAAGATGAAAAGAACCTTATAGAGCATAGGTATTCAAGAAGTTGACATTTACAATATGTACACTGGATTGTAATTAAACAAGGCTATAATGAATTGATATTATGGAGAAATTGAATAAAGTTGTAATAAAGTCCGACTATGCATTACTCTGTTCACTTTGTTGTAATTGAATCGCCATTGCCTTGTTTGCTTGGATGTGTTTAAATAATGAATAAACCGTGAAG
Source organism: Combretum micranthum (assembly GCA_024138025.1). Lineage (NCBI taxonomy): Eukaryota > Viridiplantae > Streptophyta > Magnoliopsida > Myrtales > Combretaceae > Combretum > Combretum micranthum. The sequence continues at coordinate 785,871 of JAMXBD010000355.1, forward strand.
AAGAAATAAAATGACCAAACTAACCTTGTTTTAATTAAATTATAATAAAGTATTCATATGCAAAGACTAAATAACACTCTCTCCATAAAAGGAAAAAAATGAAGAAGCTTTTTCACCAAATCTAAAATCTAAAATCAAGATCGTATTCATTTCCAAAAAAAAATATTTTCCTATAAATATAATAATAATCTATTTCCTCAAAAATATTGAGTGTCATTTGTTAATTTTAGTGGGGGTATTTTAGAAATAAAATAAGCAAAATCTTTATGGAATTAAAATGCAAAAATAAAACTAATGAATGACTATTTAATATTTTTCGTAATAGCAATTCATTAATGAATAGCTATTTTGGAGCTTAAAATATAAGTGAACGTGATAATCATTTATTGGGAATAAGGCTGTAATTGGATAGTAAGTACAGTCAAGTGAATGGGCTATAAGGGATATTAGATGATGTTATCACCACTAAACATACTCTTTGAACTTCGGTGAACTCCACTAGGATTTAAGTATCATAACAATGATTGTTTGGAAGGTATGATTTCTTATATTTATATTTTTAGAGTAGAATAGTTATTTAGGGGTTCTAAATAAAAGTAATAGTGAAGAAAATTATTTAAAATAGTTATATAAATGCACATTCACTACCCTTCCTTCACTAGAAAAAAAAAAAACTATTTTTATTAAACAACCTGCTTATATGTGATTAATTTATGTAACCGTTCACCATTTTTAGCACCATGATATATGCAATTTACACATGTTTGCTAATAAAAATTTAGTTAATTTAATGTCTTTGTAAAAGTTCCATGATCTTGAATTTTTTTAATAAGAGAAAACTGCAATATATATTTATTTTATATGCATTTGAATTCCTTATTTGTAAACATTTCCAAATCTTTGAAAAAGTTTTTTTAAGATATATTTTGTCATTTTTTTAAAAGATGAAATTTTTATATGGTTAACTAAAAGTCCTCTTTGAAACAAAAAATTATAGCGTAAACAATAAGTTTTGATAATGAAAAACCAAGTATACATAGAAAATGTATAGGAGGATATAACAAGTGGTTTCTTTTTATTTAGTAACCAAAATTCCGTGGTAGTCCCTTCTCATGGTCAAAATCAAAATGTAATAATGGTTGATATGATACTTTGCCAAATTTGAAAGCTATCTTGCGTAATTTACTAGCCTTTGTTGAATAGATTATTTTATTAATACATTAATTTAAAAGCCTGGATATATTTTTAATAATAGATTATTTAAATTTATAAAATTATTAAATATCCTATCTAAATAAATTATAACTACTATTTTTACACACTTGATATTGCCATCATTTATGTCTATCAAAAATAGTCTGTTTGCCGTATCATATTTTTATCATATCTATATCGTATATACTTGATTTGTTTGTGATTATAATTATTAATTTTTTATTTATATCTATTTATTAATAAATATTTATTTAGAAATAATAAAAATGTGATGCGAACAGAACACCGATTTGATTTAACAATCCCATCAATTTCCCTGTAGATAAAGGCAAACAATGGAAGATTCGACTCCTGGGACCAATACATGTTCCGCGATTTCTCAGAACCGCTTAGGTCAAAGGTTTTGGTACGTGTAAACAGGGCAAATTCATTCATAACCAGCCATGAATCTTCTTCGGTGTCTCTATTCTTTGATATGACTCATGTCCCGCGTTTTTATCTGTTTATTTTCCATTCCGTCCTTCCTAGCCGTGTGAATGGGAGCAAAGATTTCTTTGGGACCAAACACCCACCTAAAGTCATCTAATATCATTTTCTCTATCAAATCAAAGTAAGCACCGTTGTTTTTAACCAATTTATTAGATGACCCATATTTGTAATTAAAAAAAAAAAAATTAGTGGGTCAATCATCCATCTATCTTAGATGAAGGATCTACCATATGAAAAATGGTACTGTAGTGATTCCATATACGGTACCACATACAATATCATTTTTTTACTTGGCAAACTTTCAATGAAGAGTCTACTTAAGATCGGTAGATTAAGGATCTATCTATCTTTTGCTGTTATAATACATGTATATATAAATAAATAATTAATTATTTAAATATAATATCTTTCAGAATGTCAAATTTAATATATAAACTTTATACAAAAAAACGATTTGGTACATCAACCTCAAAGTGCTTTATTCAATAGTCATCCCAACTTTTCCTTATTATTCTCACCACCTTACGAACACATTTTATTCTATTTGTTAACGTAGAATAAAAAGCTTATCAATATTAGACAATATTAGGAAAAATAGTAAAAATTCAATAGATTTGTTTCACATGAGCAAATAGTCATAAAAAGTTTGATTAAATATTAAATAAACTACTTCGATATCTAGATACTAACTTAAATTTTTATGCAAAGTTGAGTAGTAAATTTGAAATTTTCTTCCATATGCTAATGATATTTATATAAAGTTTGTAACAATCATTTAAATCATATTATTATGAAATCTATGGAACAGAGAGACCTAACGTGACACATATGCGAAAAGAAAATAATGAACTTACCATCATTTTTTAAAGTTGTTTTAACAGAGGCTTTTTAATGGGTTAATATTTTGATAATTAGTTGCTTGATACGAAGAATAACATAGAAAAAATTTAACTATTTAATGAAATAGGATTGAAAGTTGATATTAATAAATGGATACAAGATACTAAAAGCCATTTAATATTGTAAAAATTTTAAGAGGGTGGTGTCAATTCAATGCACGTTTTATAACAAGTCTGACCTGTCAACTTCTTGAGAGTCAAATGACTGCAATAAAGGGCAGCAACTGAACTTTCCATATATGTTTTAGCTTTGCCTTGATTTGCTTCTACCTATTCCTCGTTTTCCTTTATCGTTTTCTGCAAATGTACGAGGAATTCAGGATTTACAGAATGGAAATTTCCAGTAAGAACCTGTTCACTACATATCTTTTCTTATTCATTTTCATTTCCTGTTCCATGTTCTTCTCTTCCAAAGCAGCCAACAATGATACAATCATAACCGGCCAGGTTCTCCGCGATGGGGAGAGTTTGATCTCTCCGGAAGGAAAATTCGAACTTGGGTTCTTCAGTCCGGAAAATTCTACCCTTCGATATGTTGGTATATGGTACTACAACATGTCTAAACAGGCTGTTGTTTGGATTGCTAATAGGAACAATCCTGTTTATGACACAAATGGTGTTTTCACAATAGGAACCAATGGAAGTTTGGCGGTTTTCGATGGAAGTAATAATTTGATTTGGTCTGGTAACGGCAATACTTCTGTTGAATCCACCAATTCAACTGCTGTTTTACGGGATTCTGGGAATTTTGTTCTTTTTCCGAGTGGTGATGCTGGCGATCTTGCTGACAATAGCTTGGCATACTGGCAGAGCTTTCAGAACCCGACCGACACGTATTTAACTGGAATGAAAGTGGCAGTGAATCCTGCATTAGGAGAGACTCATGTATTCACTTCATGGAAATCTGCTGATGATCCTTCAGATGGGAACTTTAGTATGGGGATTGATCCGAGAGGATCGCCACAAATCGTGATTTGGAATGGATCAAATCGGTGGTGGAGAAGTGGGCACTGGACTGGACTGATGTTTATTGGTGTGCCAAACATGACTGCTAATTATCTGTATGGATTTAAGCTCTCCGATCCATCTCCAAATGGAACTAGATATTTCACTTACACGCCTACAAACAGTTCAAATATACTTAAGTTTCGGATTTTGTGGAACGGAACTGAAGAGCAACTCTTGTGGGATAAGACTAAAAATGATTGGACGGTCACGCAACTGCAGCCTGCTGATAATGTGAATTCTACAATCACTGCGGAGATTTCGGAATTTGCAACAATGAGGCATCCACCGTGTGTAGTTGCATCAAAGGCTTTAGTCCAAAGAATGAAGATGAGTGGAAACAGGGGAATTATTCGGGCGGATGCGTTCGGGATGTAGAGTTGGAATGTGGGAAGAATAATGACTCTGGCGTGTTGGCAAGTGGTGGTGGAGATGGTTTTTGGAAATTAGATGGAGTGAAGCTGCCGGATTTTACAGATTTGTTACAGCAAGTAGCCTCGATGCGTGTGAAAGTTTGTGTTTGAACAATTGTTCATGCATTGCATTTGCATATGTTAGCTCAATTGGATGCTTGACATGGGGTGGAGAATTGGTTGATGTTCAACAGTTTGAAAATGGCGCACAGAGACTGTTCGTTCGTCTTGCTGCTTCTGAATTAGGTAAGGCAAATAAACTCAGATTGTGATATGTTTCTTGCTGCTAATTTTTTTAGGTGCAGATCCAATCTTTAACTCTCAAAACACAACTACATTTACGGCACTATATCATTTGGTTGATAGGCATGAAATTAGTATTCTTCTTCTATTATCACGGAATAGCTATTCCCTTATTTGGTTTGTAAAAACTTGTAGCATAAGAAATTGCAATTCTATTCAAGCCTTATTCTATTCCAATGAATCAAACATAACATTAATTTCATGTTAATTATTTTCTCAACCATGTTCTCCTTTTTCATGTCCTTCTTGATATGTAGGTACAAACAATACTTTATCCAAGGTAGTGATTGCAGTCATCGCTGTGATCGGAACCATCTTACTTGGATTATCTATTTATTTGATATGGCACTTCAAGGATTACATCAAAGGTATCCATTTGATAGTGAAAATGACAAGAGTTCTACTTATTCCATGTTATGTCTTATTTATAGATTTCTTCCTTTTTTGATTTTAGGTTCTTTAGTCTGCTGTTGCAGCAAAAGCGAAGTACCTGTATGTGAAATCAGTGAGAGGAATGACCTTTCTTCGGAATTCTCATCAGCTCAACATGGTCTTATTGGAGATGCTAATGAAGGAAAAGGACCTGATTTGCCACTCTTCAACTTCAATTACATAGTAATTGCTACAAATAATTTCGCAATCGAAAATAAATTGGGACAGGGTGGATTTGGTCCTGTTTATAAGGTACCCCCTTACACTTAAATTATCATCATCATGAATTTGCTGGAATTATTTGTTTGTGTCACTAGTTTAATTGATTTGAACTTAATTTTCTAGGGAAAGTTGCTAGGAGGTGAAGAAATAGCTGTCAAGAGGCTCTCCGCAAAGTCAGGACAGGGCGTCGAGGAGTTTAAGAATGAGCTTGTGCTTATTGCAAAATTGCAGCATAGAAATCTTGTGAGATTGCTTGGATATTGCATTCAAGGAGAAGAGAGAATGCTGGTTTATGAGTACATGCCCAATAAAAGCTTGGATTACATTTTATTCGGTATGCTCCCTCTACGATATGTACTAAACAAGCCTCTTGTGTTTCCTGCATTGAAATTGAATTCAAATAAAATTGTGATATGAATGAATGATAGACCAAGCAAAAAAGCCTCAACTAGACTGGAAACAACGGTTCACAATTATTGAAGGCATTGCACGTGGACTTCTATATCTTCACCGAGATTCAAGGCTAAGGATAATCCATCGTGACTTGAAGGCTAGCAATATTCTATTGGATGAGGAGATGAATCCCAAAATATCAGACTTTGGTATGGCAAGGATATTTGGTGGTAACCAAAATGAAGCTAACACAAATCGAGTTGTTGGCACATAGTAAGACACATATTTAAATTGTTAGCGATGGTATATCTAATAGAATTTTCTTGATTGGTTTAAAAACAATGATTACTTTTCATTGCAGTGGTTATATGTCTCCTGAATATGCAATGGAAGGTTTGTTTTCTGTGAAGTCAGATGTTTATAGTCTTGGCGTGCTATTGCTAGAGATTGTTAGTGGGAAGAGGAATTTCTCCTTTGCCACTTCAGAATACGTTAGTCTTAAAGGATATGTAAGTACCTATTTTGGGTTTTTATAGTTTCTTCTCCTTTTGTGCCTAGCCTTATAGCAAATGATGTTTATGCCATTGGTTACAAGGGCTGTTGAATAGTTTTGTTTATTGGAATAATTACAATTCTCCTAACACCTATAGGTCATATGCATATACATCCTCAACTTGAAATGAGTTTTTCCATCCAAAAACTTTTAAAAGGTGCATTTTTGTCTTCATATTGCTACTAATGCTTCTAAACTGTTATTTCAAAGGAAAAAAAAAAACTACTGGAAGCCTTAATAACAAATTGGAGAGTTGGATGCACATTTTTTAACATTTGGGGTCTAGGAAATGCACTTACTTTTGTCTTATAGATTTTGAGATCAAAATTGCAATTTGCCTCTTGCTCATTTTCTCCCTTCCACTTTGGAAGTTTTACTAAATATTTATGGAATAAATACAGGCATGGCATCTTTGGAGTGAAGGGAAAGCAGAAGAACTAATTGATCCTTCTATCAAGGATTCATGTCCAACTAAAGAGGTACTAAGATGCATACACATTGGAATGTTATGTGTCAAGACAATGCTGGACATAGACCAGACATGCCTTCAGTTATCCGATTGATTGAGAGTGAAACTATTGATCTTCCATTGCCAAGACAACCTAGTCAGACATCAATGAGTTTGTCTTTGGACACCGATTCATTTGTAGAAAGTCATGAAATTGTGATGTCAAATGAGATCTCAGTCACAGTGACAATGGTAGGTAGATTATTATGTTCATAATTCATATTGAGTTATGTGAATATATACATTCATTAGCTTAATGAAATTTGAAGCTTGCGTATATGTTTTTCCTAACAATTCCATTCCATAGGCTCATAAAGGATTTGCAAGCAAGAAATGAAGAAATTGACAATAATGGTGATCACTAACTTTAGTTAACTTCAGTCACTAACTTTAGTTAACTTCAGTCAACTGAAATATCACAGAAGTTGTATTTGCCCTTGGCATAATGTAATATAATCCTTAACATTATGTATAAGACCTTAAATCATCTCTCATAAATTACCTCTGCTAGAGAAAGCTTGATATGATGGGTGAGAGGAGCATTGCTGTCCTTAATTCTCTATGAAGACAACAGTTTGCCACCAATTACTCAGGTAGAGTACTACTACGCTTCTAATTTTCCACAACAATGAGAGCTGCCACGTAATCTACATAGTTAGAGTAAAATAAAATAGTTTCTAAACAAACTTTAGATTCACAAAATTTTGTTATTGATTTTGAAAATGGATTGATGTGTCTATAATGCTTTGATACCAATAAGGATGATACACTTAAGAGGGCAATTGTCAGGATACCGGGATAATCTCTAACAACTAATTAATAATATCCTCAATCTCAAGATGAAATTAAGGTTTAGATTGATAGATAGATGAAGGTTTAGACTGATTGCTAGATGAATTCTTCACTTACCTTAGATATTATGCACCAAGAAAGGAAGTTCTCAAGAACACGTGTGGACATTCGATATGACTCACAAAAATTTGTTCGTGTTTGCATCTGCCACAATCAAAGAAATTTAGATTGATAAGAGTAGGGTTTAATAGCAACTGTCTTCAAGAAATAAATTTCTAATATCAAAAGCCAATAATAACTTTATGACATAAGATAATCGATAAAATAACCATGAAATAAAGCAAAATAACTAATTTGAGTTAAACACAACCTCCAATACAAGTCAAGTCATGCAGTTTAGAACTTGTGAAAATCTTCCAAATTTGGTGTCAACATAGTCCTGAACATGTGGCCATATAGACTGGTTAGGTTAGGCATAGAATGTCCCTTTCTCCCCACATTTGCTTTTGTTCAACACGACTTTCAACACCACTTGTGTTGTAACTTGTGTGGAATTTGCACTCTTCAACAATGTTCTAAAACCCTTGAAATCCATCCCCAATACTTGAATAAATCTTTATCTTTATCTTAAAATGCTTCTTAAACACCCTAATGATAAATTTCATGGTTTTGATCTCGTCATAAATTTTTGATATTTTGAGTTGCCAAATAATTTGATCTTAAAATTTTTTTAATGTTTCAAAAATTCACTTATTTAAAAATGTAACCATCATGATATATAACTTATCAAGCTTTGCTAAGGCTAATAAGTCCATCAAATCCATGAAATTAATAAATTTCAAAGTCCACAAAGTCTTACAAACAATCCATAAAACAGTCCATAACAATATATAAATTGTGATAATAAAGAGTCATAGTCTATAATCATAAAGTCTTTCTACTCGTCTTCATCATAGTCATACTTATAAATCTATTGTTATCCTAAAATCCATATCCGTATGACCAAACATTACCCACTACTACATCAATACAAACACATACAATATATAACAAGGGCTAACTTCTAATGCAATAACTAATTTAGCTGGATATAATTAAATAAAAGCGGAATCAAACAACAAGAAAGTAATCATGACCCCATATGACACAAAATAGGAATAAGTGGGTTCTAATACCATGGCGAAAATGGCAAAAAAAAAAAAACCATTGCAAAATATGCTAAAGTTTATAAGAATGGTAGGGTTCAACACCAAAAAAGTGGGTAAATTACACTAAAACATCCCAACATTTTGGGGTAAGTTCATTTGATATCGTATTTTGAGTGATTCAAAAGAAGTCTCAACGTTTAGAGAAGTAGGTCAATTAAGGTCCCAACATTTTTTAATAGTCTAAAAGAGATCCTAACGTTTGAAGAAGTGGGTCAATTGAGACTCTATTAACATGATTCAACAGAGAAATATTTAATTAAAACTCAGAAAATCATTATTCTATGAGAAATAATTAATTAAAATTCAGTAAATATTTTTTCAAATGTTGGGACCTTTTTAAACTTTTCAAAACATTGAAATTTGAAATAAACTTATCCCCAAACATTGAGAACTTAAATGAGCTTACCCCAAACCTTAAATTAATTTACCCCAAAAAGATTATATATATACATATAGATATATATAAACATTTAGGATTCATCTTCGAAACTCAAATGTCATCTTTATAATTCATTTTATACTATGTTGCCAATTGAGTCCCATAATCCCCAAAAGGCTCTTTGTTTCAATGACCATTACGCTGATGTATTCTATCTACCTATATATATATATACACACACACTTGTCAAGCCAACATTTAGGTTTACACACTTAGCTACCCTATTATCTTAGTTACTAGGCTTGCAAAATTACCTAATTCAAGGGTGTTACTTACAAAATCAAGATGATCCATGCATGCAATACAAAATTAGTAGAGAGGGTCTATATATCAATCTATTCATTAAGTTATCTCCTAGAATGTAACACAATTTAAGCATTAATATAGCAAAGCTCTTAAACCTAAAGTTAGATTATTACAATGTTTGATTTGATAGTCACTTAAGATATATTCAAGTATTAATATAGTGTTATTTAAATCCAATTATTCATTTTTTGTCCTATTGAAGTCATCATTGCTATCTATTATTTGCAACTCGATCTTTAAATTTAATCCAAGCCGATTTATACTTAGTCAATTCCATAATTAGCTCATTTATTAAGTTTAAGATCTTATTATTCTTAATGCCTTAAGTCCCTTATTGAATGAAATACCCCAAACCTTCACAAATATTAGAAATTGGGTTTAGATAGATTTGAATGAATTAAATTAATCATAGGATATAAATAGACAAGTTGACAAAGTTAGATTAGTAATTAATTAAATGAAATTCGAGATTTGAAATCTAAATTCTCTAAACAAGTTATTGAACTGTTTAGAGGATTCCTAAACTCTTGATTCTTAGCCTAAACACTAATTCCTAAATCTTTACAAAATTTGAGTTCATTTGCTTGAATAAAAATATCAGTTCTTAAACCCGAACTCAAATTAAATATCTTTCATCCAAAATAGATTCCTAAATTAAGTTCTTATTTTAAGTCCTTAATTCTAACCTATCGGTTCTAAAATTATTTTTTAAATGCTTCTATAACTAAAGATATTGATATGAAAGTTCTAAATTCGATACCCTTATTTTAAAATATCCTTTTCATTTTATTTTTTCCTCACCTGCTCTCTCTCTCTTCCTTTCACTTTTCTTTCCTTTATTTTCCTTTCCCAACCGATGCTTTCTTTTCCCTCTTCCTTTCTTCTTCTTTTCTCTTCTTTTCTTCCAATTTCTTCCACGAATCTCAAGATTAAAGCTATCTAGAAGAATAATCAAAGCTAGGAGAGAACCTAAATGAAGGAAAACAAGTTAGAAATGTAAAGAAAGATCAAGTGTGCAAGTGTTCTAAAAAGATAAGTTGTTATTTCCTTGTTATCTTTGTTGTTTATTTGTCTAATTGATGAATTGATGTTGAATTGGGTTGAAAGTGCTGTTTATTTTTGTAATTGTTGAGTTAAAGTTTGATATGAGTTGAGTTTGAGGAAGAAATGATGAATAGTGGTTATGGAGGTTGATGAAGTTTGAGATTTTGATGTGGTGAATGTGAAGTTTATGTTGTTTGAATGTTATATTGATCATATAACAAGCTTTAGGAAACTTTGGAATGAGTTTAAAGAACTTTGAGAAGTGTAAAATGCATTTAATGAACAAAGGATTTCGTCATTTTCTCGTTCCAGTGTGCACAACCTGATGCATGGCCATGCACATGCCCGTGCAGGCCTTAAAATCCTTAAAATTTTGTCTCGGATCACTTTTTCATGCTCAGCACGGCCTCGAGCACGGCCTCGAGCACGGCCATGCACTCGGTCGTGCAGCCTTCTCCTGTTTCGTAACCTGTTTGTATTTTAGCCGTAACTTTTTCATCCGACCTCTGATTGAGGTGATTCAAGTTGCATTGGAAAGATCAAAAAGATATATAATTTTTATGTTTTGAGTTTTTACAAATTCGAAAATTATCAATACTTAAATTTTGATGCTTTCCAGCTGCAACACTTTCCAAAACAAAGTCAAAAACTTGTTTTTGTTTATTAAATGTGTTTTTACTGAGGAAATCGATCTTTTTGAGCTAAAATGAGATAGATAAGTGATATTTGATGTGTGAAGTAAATTAATTCATGTAATTAAACATGGGTTAAGTAGATTTATAGATTTAACAAATAATTAGATTAAATCTAGAAGTTAGTTATAAAATAAACTTAGTTAACAAACCTAGATTCAACTTGACTAAATGAACTTGAATGAACTAAAATGGATTAGATTGTTTAAATTTGATGAATTTGGATAGGTTTAAGCTAACTTGAGATTAAGTGACTAGATCTTGGATATATAATGAATTAGTAATTAATCTAAGTCCAGCTTGACTTAATGAACTTTACTAAGCTAAAATGAATTAGATCGTCTAAGTTTAATCAACTTGACTTAGTAAATGAATCAAATGACTAATTTTAATCAATTTTGCTAATGTTAAGCTAAAATGGGTTAATAGCTATTAATTAGCTTAGATGAATGGATTAGGATGATCTTTGAATAATATGGGGAATATGTTGTTTCAAATGTGTGTTTACTTGGAAAATGAATGTTTTTGGTTTATGAAGTTAATGCTTTTGTAATAAAACACTATAAATAAAGAGAAAAGAAATTCTTTGACAGATAAAGGAGAACTGTCTATATTTTGGCGGGGCGATCTTCGCAACCATAGTGGGGTTCCTATTTAGTGTCTGATCAAATAGGATTTAATAAAATGAGTTAGAGATTAGTGAATAATTGATATAAGTTCTTGTATGAGTTTGTTGAAGTGGATGTTGGTTTAGGTTCTTATAAGAGTTGTTTCTCGAATCAGTGGTAGATATGAGATATATCTTTTGAGATAGCTTCTACTCTACCTTCTGAGACTCTGTTTGGATTTCATATTCAAGGTACGCAGTAACTTGCGTGATGATTGATAGGATAGGCATCCTAAATGGATTAAAAACTTAAAGACGGCTTAATAATTGATGAGTGTTGGTTGTGTTTTACGTCGTTGAATCCGGAACTAGGTAGCAACAACCTTGTCATGATGCAATGGCACGGTAGTTTAGGCACTTAGCCCAATCCTTTGTCATAATGCAATGACTCAAATCCATGATGCAATGGTTCACCATGATGCAATAGTGGTTTCTTTTATTGGCTAAGTGGGTAACTAATAGGGTTAACTATATCGGTAATTCTTTACTTAGGCTCGGGAGGAAATAATACGTTTTAGTTCACGGGTATGGGAACCGTTGAAATTGAACTTAATTGATGTTATAAACCGGGATAAGTGGAGTGTATAAGGAGTGTGAACCCTAGATGATGCTATTAATATTCTTTATCGGTTAGATATAGGAGATATAGATATCCGGTCTATCTATATCAACCTCCTGAGAGCTGCTGTTACTCAGGACCCCTAGATTCTCATTGGCTTGTTCCGGAGTGTGAGTGCTCTATTGCTGATTTGTTTATTTTAATGAAAAGATAATAACTTGTGGATTGATGCATTGCATTTAGTTAAGCTCGTGTGCCACTCCGTGTGTGATTGTGTTACCTTGTACTGGGCTTCCGCTCATTCTTTTTACAGGTTTTGTTGTTGATAAAGATGATGTTGATGAAGTTGATAATGATGAGTTCTTGTTGATGTTGGTAATGAAGGATGATGAGATGATGACTTGATGATGATGTGGAGGTTGTTGATGTTGTTGTTCTTATTATTATTGTTGATGTTGATGTTATGAGGATGGTGATGGTGATGGTGATGATGATTGATGTGATGATGTTTATCTCGGGCATCGGGCGAATTTGAAGATTTGGGAGATGAGTGAAATGTAATAGGACCGAGATATATTTGTATTTTGTTTTTTCTTTGTTTTATTCTATAAAGACTGGATTTAATTATAAATTTATATTTTCATTTAAGGGCTTGTTAGTGCCCATGTTTTTATAAATAAGCTTTTGTAATATTTATCAAAGTGAAAGTTTTTCCACTTTTAATAGTGAAAGTTTGAAATGCTTTTATGTAGAACGTTTTTATTAAAGTTTATTTTTCCGCTGCTAAATCCAGTTGTTGCCAGAATCTAACTAAACGATTTCACAATCTAAAATTAGTTTAGCAATGTTCAACATAAACACATTCTTTTAAGACAACCTTACGTATAATTCGTACGAGTTATACGTGGTTGGGGGCTTGGTGTGCTTAATTTGAGAATTGAGCATGTCGGGTCTTTACATTGAAGTTCCACATAGGTTATGGAATTAAGGGTAACGGACCAATGAAGTATTGGATTAAATTGGGCCCATTAGATTAATTCTTTAAACTATAAATTAGCACGAATTGATTATTCAATTTAATTATTTCATAGTCCATTTATCTTAGCTTAATGCCAAATATAAAATTGGGATAATGTCCAAATAGTACCTGAACTTTCACTAAAAGTTTAGTTAAGTCCTAAAGTTTGGTTTTAAATAATTTGGTATTTAAAGCAACTTTTCACGAACATTTTTCTTGATTAAAGTTTGGTTTTGACTCGTGGAATTTTTTTTTATATATATCTGAAGCAACTCTAATTAGGTATGAAAAAGGTCCATGAAAACTTTGTTCATGTACTAAAATTATTAAAACCAAATTTCTGATATGAAAAATGTCCACAAAGACTTTGTTCAGGTGTAAATTATTCAAAGTGAAACTTTAGGTACCTAATTGAATATTTTATGAGAGTTCATGGACAATTTTTGTCATTAATCCTATAAAATTCTAAGGTACGCCTAAGTGCAATTTTACTATGTAAAGGCCCATTCGGGTCTTAGACACAAGAGGAGGATGAACCAATTAACTTTGAAATTAGACCCATTAAGTTATTTAACTCCATTATCTATTAGCCTATTCTTTTAGGATTAATGCAATGAATGATAACTGAACTTTGACAAAATATGCAATTAGGTACTTAGATTTTAAAATTAATCAATTTAACATTTGAACTTTGAAATTGATCAATTTAATATTTGAAAAACTTTTCATACGTGCAAATAATACCTTTTTAGTTCTTTCAAGTACTAAATTGATCAATTTCAAAGCTTTTCAAGTATTAAATTGATCAATTTAAAAGTTTAGATATCTAATTGCATATTTTGTTAAAGTTAAAGTTCAAGTTCCATTCATGAGATTATCCCATTCTTTTATTATGAGCCCAACAAATAAATTCCATGCCTAATTCCATTTTATATTTATAAGGCTCATTTGTGTTTTGGATTTAAAAAGATAATTGACTCGATTGAGTTTAGAATTAGGTTTCTCAAGTAGTTATGCAACCATAGTGTATTTAGGATGGTTATATAAAATCAAAACCCATCCTAATTTCCTATAGGTTACTCAACCTAACACGTGACCCTATAGTTTTTTTTCTTTTTTCTTTACAATACCCAAACTTGCCCCATCCATTAACGCGATTGATTTTTTTTTTTTTCCTTTTCCATAAGTTAAGGCACATAATTAAGCTAACTAGTGTCATCCCACATAGTTATCAAATGAAATGGGAGTTGAAGGTACTGTGGAGTACTTCTCTAATATATTAAGATTTATTAGGAAGAAAAAGAACAAGAAGGCAGAAATAGTAGCTCTCAAAGTCAGGATGGATTACAAAGCTTATAATTCAATACATGTAATACATTTGGAATGCTTACCATAATTATATATGCATGTGTACGTATATATTGATAAGCATATTCGTTCATTGATTAGAAAAAAAATGAGTTAATGTTGTGACGAGACCTAAACTTTAGAAAAATATATAATTAAATATCTAGATTTTGACATTGATCAATTTAATACTTGAAAAAAAACTTTTCATACATGTTAATAGTGCATACTATTGGCATTTTGAACCAATGAAATGGGGGTACTATTGGTATACATGAAAAGTTCTTTTAAATATTAAGTAATCAAAGTTAAAGTCCATTTACCTGATTATATATTTTACCAAAATTCAAGTGTCGTTCACAACATTAAAATAGAAAAAAAAATATATTTAGATGTTTATAATTTAGACTTCTTAGCACTAACTATCACTTCACGAACAACTATTTCCCAATCAACAAACATGAGCATAATCTAGCACAATTGAAAGAGGGGAAGGAGTGGGGGAAAAAAAAAGGAGAATGTAAATGAGTTAAGAGTGTTAATCATTGCATGGAATGAGTAAACTTTCAATTGGAAACTAGAAGCATCTAGACAACATTGAATAAGGTAGTCCAGTCCACTAAATTCAATACCCAAATGACAAAAACACGAAAAGAAAAACAAAACAGTGTCAAAGCGAAGATCTTTAGTCACTAAAATTTCCAAACCTAGAAGTAAAAACACAAATCAATCATAAAGCTAAGACTTTTATTTACTAAACTAAATGAATTACTCACTAGATAACAAAACCCTGAAGGAAAAACTAAATAATAACATGATTACATTATCGCTTCCTAAAGAAAAATAGTAATTCCCATGAAAAATTTTCATCAAAATAGGATAATTATTATATAGTTATATACATTTAATAGGAGTTTATTAACAGGAGTGGGTTTTAGACACAAATTTTGATCAAATCTTATAAGAATGCTAATATAGTGACCTTGGTACAAATCCATTGGCAAGAACATTTTTGAAGCAAAAGGCTATAGTCGTTAAATATAGCATTAAAGTAGAGCAATTTGCATTTAATTGAACTAGAAAAGTAAAAGGTGAAAGTCATAAAAGGTGTACCTACATAAAATGTAACATGTCATTTCATACATTAAGATTCTAATAAAGGAAAGGGCATATGCACAAATTATACCCAACTTAATTTTGGTCAAGCTTGCAAATTTATTTAAATCCTATTAAAATAGGTAACACAATGCAATTATTATTACTACTATGTTTCCAACTGTAAATGGGCTTATAATTATAAATTTCCATTTAATATTTATTTGAGTTTGGTTCATGAGTTAGGTGAGAGGGCCCTGTGAGTTTGGTTCATTTATTTGGATACCTAGGAGAGATTTGACTTCTCTCATATAGGCTCATGCACATTGGATGATAGCTATTGACCTTAACTCATAGAAAGCTCATTCATAATAAGCATGACATAGACCTTACTCCATCTTATCTGTCAATCACTAAGATGATCTAGCAGTTATCATCCATGCCAACTACTTATAAATATTCAGTCTCTTCTCTTCGTTTAGAACTTTTAAAGAGAGAAGATAAACAATATCTCATTAGGGAAACACCACTCACAAGGAACAAATTGGTAACTCAAGTGATACTACTTTAATTGCTCAAGAATTGCATGATTGACTCATTAGATCTACTTAAGCTTCCTTAACTGCCACTTGTACAATCGAGAAACTAAGATTACTTGTTTCTCCTCCTCCCCCATCATTCTCTTCAAGACATCCTATCATGCCTCAAAATGAAGTCAAGGCGTACCCAGCCTAGCCGTGCATAATACATAAGCATTACACACAAAGCTATTTAAAAAGATATCGTTTATTATGATCATTTGCTAATTAGTTTTAACTTTTGTAGCTTATAAATAGATTCTAGGAACAACTGGGTCAATATAGGAAAATAAACTTTCATAATTACATTTCCATTAGCTACTCTCTTGAGTAGATCATCTTACATATTTACAAATTCATATTAACCATTAAGTAATTAAAAAATGAGTGTCACGCCCCAATGGATATCCTAAACATGGCAGTCTGCCATATACAGTATTAAAGCTTAAGAATAACTTTCCGAAGTTACGCAAAAGTTTCGACACCATATGTAAGGTATCCATCACAACAATAAGAGACACAAGTGGAAAGTGCAGTTTGAGAAAGTAAATATAGCATACAAGAATCTAAATAAACATTATCTTCAAATTCATAAGAATATAGTCTTTTACATCATCTTAGGGGCATTCCCCCACTAAATCTTCAATATTCAAAATATAGTCGGCTCTTACATATAATAACAAATATAACTATAAAGATTTTAAAGGAAATCTATTTTAAGATCTTCAAAGGATTTCCCTGAAAAACTTCCTAAAAGTGTAAACTTACTTGGATAAACTGAGACCTCGATTACAAGAGATATTGGTCTTTCGTCAACAAAAATCTATTGGGGTGTAAGCTCAACTAGTTTAGTGAGAACATTTCCAAATTAGCGTACTAGTATCAATAAAATCAATAAGTTTTTAAACATACATATTGTAATATAAAGAAAATATTTTATAGTGAGGAATCAGTGTAATATATAATTGTTTAAAATGATATTTTTGTCTTGGAGAAAATGAATTTGGACACGGGGATGTTATACGCGAATGATCGGATGATTTTAGAGTAGGCCGGCATATAGGCCGTCAGCCTACAATTCAAAGCTGCCAGCTTAAATACAAAAGACGATGGTCTAAACACCAGCTTAGAGCTTCGGAGGAAAATTTTTGCGAAATGGAAGAATTTGGCTGTATACCGGCATTTAGGTCGTTGGCGTACCCAAGAAGGTCACCGGCGTGCCTAAGAAGGCCGCCGGCGTAAGTGGCGATGTTGGATGATTTGGAACAACCCGAGACATTTAAGCCGCCAACTTAGTTTCTTATGCGTCCAGCCTATATTCCCTAGAAAATTAACTCTATAAATACATCCTAAATTCAACCCTAACTCTCATAACCTCTCCTAAACATAAACAAACCCTAGATGGCACTCTCAAGGAGGATTTCATCAAGGAATCGGGTAAGTAACCTCTCTTAATCCTTTAGTGTCACGCTTCAACGGGTACCCTAAATGTGATAGCCTACCGTACGCAATATTAAAACTTAAGAATGACTACCTCAGTCACTCGAAAGCTTCTATATGGTACAAGGCATACATTCACATCAAAAGGAGACCGATGAAATAATGCATTTTAAGATATTGGCAGCGGAACATGCAAAATAACACTTAATATATTTCATTGAAATAAAAAGTCTTACAACTTCTAAGGGGCATTCCCCAGATAATTTTATAACAACATGGTCTTGCTAAGATAAATAACAAAAGCTAGAAGATTTTAGAAGAAATCTACTCTAAGATTTCAAAACAGAATTCCTCCAAAAGCTTATCAAAATAAAGATTCTACCCGGGTGATCAAGATGGTCTCGGGTGCAAAATGATAATCATGCAATATCAAAAGTCTATAAGGGTATAAGCATAACAAGCTTAGTGAGATATTCCTTACACAAAAGTACTCATAACAAGCAATCAACCAAGTTTATTAATCAAGCATATGAAATGCAATAACCATATGATCAAACAGTACATACGACTATCCGGTTTCGTATGTGTGATGGATTTACCCCTCCATTGGTGGTTAAGGAATGATTTGAACCAGGCCCAAAAAACCTCCTTAAAGTTGCGTGCGCGTCTTAGGGTTCCAACAAATTGTACTACTAGTCCCCGGGCTTTCCTTACCCAAAGCGATCGATCCGGCTAGGCTACAACTCTAGACCATATTCCCTGAACATCCTAAACTCTCAAGATGTAGCAAGGCAGCTTACCTTTCCGGTCCCACGTTGAAGAGTAGTAGCAAAATTTCGAAATGATATTCTAAGTGATATGCATGAGCAATTTATTATTTGGGCTTCCAATATGACATTAAATCATTTGAAGCGATCAAGCAATATTTGCACACATAACAATACATACATAGAAACATTTATATCAATCACAAATCGGGTTCCGATATACTTATTGTTCACTGATCGCACACAACGATTCACATACATAATTCCCATGATAACCCACATACATATCAATTTTATCTTTTCCTAACATCTAGTGTTCTATTCTACAAGCACATGTGCGAATACATAAATGTAAGGGAAACTCACTCGTCCATAGCAATCTTCTATGAGTCGAAGTAATCCTCAGGAAAGAGAAGATCTTGATCCTCAATACCTAAACACAAGAAATACCCGAAGTGAGTATTTCATCCAAGATCTACTCAATTTCTCTAATTCTATCTTATTGAATTCGTCAAAAATCGAATGAATGGAAATCCCAACTTAAAATGGCCATAACTTGCTCATTTTAACTCAGAATTTTGCATATTATATACCGATTTCTACCTACTCGAAAAGATCTATCTATTCCTAAGGTTATTTTTTATCAAAAGAAGTCATTTGGGTCTCAAAATAGTAATGTACAGAATTGATACGAAAATTCGAGATTTCAAAACTAGAGTTTTCAAACTTTTCTTCATTCAAGAATTCTTGTACAAAAATATAGATATTTTGTGTGGCTGAAAAATCCTTTGAATATATATACAGACTCAAACTATATGCATGAATTTAGTGGTGTTGTCTCGACAATGTTTTTGCAAAACAATGTGTCTTAAAAGTGAGAAAAGTTAAGACTTGAAAATCTCTTTTTTAGTTTTGTTAGGAAAATTTCTTAATTTACTATAAGTGAGCATCTCCTTCTTTTAACTCCATTTCTCAATATTGAGAATAATTAAATTTTCAAAAAGTAATTTTAATCTTTTAAGATTCCCATAACTTTATTTCTAGTGGTTTGGAAAAATGTAGCTTTTCTAAACATTTCTTGGTTATGTGTTTAAAGTTTTTCTAAAGTTTGATCCCAAGAATAATATCAATGATCTTATAAGTTATTTATTATTTTTATTTCTAAGTAAAGCTCATCCTTTAGAAAGGTTATTCTTTGATAATTTTGTAAAACTTATCTAAACCTTAATATGTTGATAAAAACTTTACATATGAGTTTAAGAAAACTTTTTGTTTAAACAAAGAATTAGGTTTAAAGAAACTTTCTTATTTCATTGGTTTGAAAAGAGAGTTTGTGATAACTTTATTTTATTGATAAAATCGCATATAGTAGTATTACTAAAACTTGAGCTAAACTTATCTAACTTTAAAAATATTTGTTAAGATAAAACTCTAAGTCTAGATAATTTCTTATGTGACAAAAAAAAAAAAATATATATATATATTAAAGAGAGTTCCTATATTTATTACTTAAGAAAACTCATTTCATTATGGTTGAGACAATATCAACATGTTCATGCATGAATAAGAATATGTAACTATGAGAAATATAAAAAAAATAACATAATAATATAATAAAAGCATAAAAGTAAAGTCAAGTATTGAGAACCTTAGCTTCATCAAGGTATCCTGGGACTAAGAATAGACTAGTCCCAAAAAGAAAGGAAAAGAAAAGAAAGAAAAAAATTGTTTTGACTTGATATGGACAAGTCCAAGACTAGAAAGACTAGTCTTAAAACAACATGAAAGTAAATAAATTACAAGGTAATAAATAAATTGCAAAGAAGGTAAATAAATTGCAAAACAAAAGAGATTATATGCTGTAAAAGATATATATAGCTACATAGATATATTTAGTCAAATATATATATGAAGGCAACATAAAAGAAATTAGATTCATGAACAAAAACAAAGTATGAACTTATTGTTGCTTTCTTTAACCTTCATGGTTTAGAAAACACACACTAAACTCATACTAAGTAAATGAATATAAAGGAAACTTGAAGAAATATTACCTATGAAAACTAAACTTGAGAGAATTGAGAGAGAACTCTTGTAGATTTTTGAGAGAGTGATTTTAGTATATGGAAGGTGTGAAATAAGTGGAAGGAAGAGGAGGTATTTATAGGAAAAGTTGGAGAGAAATTATAGTTAATTAAATAAATGAAAAAGAAAAGAAAATTGATGACATGAAAGAAAGAGTAATTAAAAATTAATTTTAGAAGAAAAGTGTAAGAGAAGTTTGGTAATATGTGGTGTAGAATTTTCATGAGAAAAGAAAATTGTAAGAAATAAGTATATAAGTTATAAGAATAGGTAGTAGAAAAAGTAGAGATAGATAAATAGTGATGAATAGTAGAAAAGTACTATGAATAGTAGACTAGCAAGACAATTAATATGCTGATAGTAAAAAAAATACGCGTAAGCGGCCTATATCTAATACTTTTAATTATCGAAAAATTCTAAAACTAATATTTTTGAAAACCTTATATTTTTACAAAACTATTGGTGTT
Organism: Combretum micranthum; assembly: GCA_024138025.1. Taxonomy (NCBI): domain Eukaryota; kingdom Viridiplantae; phylum Streptophyta; class Magnoliopsida; order Myrtales; family Combretaceae; genus Combretum; species Combretum micranthum. The sequence goes on from JAMXBD010000355.1 coordinate 806,807, forward strand.
GTCAGAATATTTTCATTATCCGGTGCACCAAGGCACAGTTTGTGAAAACTGATCCCATTCGGATTAGAAAAACACTAGAAAATTAAGAATCTGATATTTTTAAGCTTTCGTATATTATTACGAACCATATTCCACATTATCTTAATTTCGTTTTCTAGGGTTTAAGAACACGGGATTGCCGGATCTAGATTCACTAGACCAAACATAGAACTAGGTTAACTTTAGGGTTCCGATTTGACTTCCGGTTCTAGGGTTTTCTTATATTATTGAAAATCTAGGGGCTTACATTTAGTTTGTTCTAGAATGTGTTCTTTCTAACATTTTATTGTGATTTGATGAAGGAAATTGATTGTTGGTGGAAATTGGAGGAAAACCCTCAGTATAGGAATTGGGGATTTCATATCTACAATCGATTGAAGAAGTTAAGGCTCAAATCGAAACTATAATTCATAGATCTTAAGTATTAGGAGAATTTGAATCATACTTGTTGTTGAGAATGATTGTAAATATATGAACAATGATGAACAAACAATCTAAGGAATTAGAGTTTCATTATTTCTTGGTGTTGATTGGGGATCTGGTGATTCTACAGATTTCACAAGAGAAAGGTGTGTTGGATATTGTAGATTGATGAATTAGGGTTTATGATTTATATTTCTTATGCTGCGGTTAGTAAAGACCATGCAAAGTGTGATACTAACGCTGGCAACCTGATGATCTATGTGTGAGGTTATCCCGAGTGGACTCGTGCATAGAGATGATTCCGGTAGTTTAGGAGTAGTGTGAGTACGACACCCGGGTGTATGGAAGATTCCCAACACCATATATGTATTATATTACCTATTTTGTACTGCTTGTTTTCAAGGAGTCGAGATACTCCAAGTTTAAGATTAGTCGCGGATGATCTTGAACTATGTTGTATGCTGGATTAATGAAAAGATAATAATTTGTGTTTGCTACATTAGATGCTAAGTTGTGTGTGAATTGTTTGATGTATGATCATATGCTTATGTTTTTGGTTTGGATGTACTAGGCCTTTGTGCTCATTCTTTTTATTTTTCAAGAATAGGTAAAGACCAATAGTGTATGATTTATCTGGTTTTGATGTATTTATAGAGATTGAGGAGGACGATATGGACCTGATTACCCAGCTGATGTGTAGATAGCTGGAGTGGAGTTTTATTTATCATATTGAGTAGTTAGATTTTCTTTAGGATTCCAATTGAAAAGATTTTATAAGTTATCAATTTTATGTTTCTTATGAGGATTTTATCAGTTGGCTTGATTTATGCCAACTTAAATGTTATTGAAGTTTTATTATCAGGATTTTCATATTGAGTATCCCTTTATGTGAGTTATGGAGTTATGTGATCATATATATTGTGGTTTAGATATTTATAGCTTTTGCATGTGCCTTTGAAGAGAGAACATGTGGCGGGTTATAATGCCTTAGTTTAGGGCGTTATACATATAGCAAACACATGAGCAAGCAATACATATGATCAGCCGGATATATATGTTTGAATGGATTAACGCCCTCCATTCGAGGTTAAGTGTTCCAAGTTCTTTAAAACCGAGCTTTATCATCCAACTTGTAGTACTTTCGAGCTTCTACTTGCTCCATCCTGAAATAGTTTTTTGGGGCTCCTATTCACCCATCTTGGCAGTCTTGCGGTTCTTGCGAATACCTCAATACTATACTCTTGTCCCATCGAGGAAATAGTAGTTACATGCTATGTGACGTACTTATGATATACATGATTCAATTAATATAATTCTTGTTATGTGATTAAGGTATTTTAAAGGCGATCATAGAATTTGTAGACACTCCATCATAATAATAGAACAAGAATTTAATTAATAATAATTCATGTTTCGATATACTTAGTATACTTTTAGCCAACATTATCATACATATTCCATTTTCATCTTTTCTTACTTCTAGTACCTCTAACTATAAGCACAAATAAGTACATAAAAGTAGGAGATAAACTCACTTGGTCATTTGCCAAAAATCCTTTACTCATAAAAGTCTTCCCGATATAGATCTTCGACTCCTCATCACTAAACGAAAAAAATACCCAAAATAAGTATTTCATGAAAGTTCTGCTCAAACTTTCTAATTCTATTTCACTATTTTTGTCAAAATTCGATGAATGAAATTTCCAACTTAAATTGGCTACAACTTGCTTATTTTAACTTGGAATTTCGTATATAAGATATCATTTTCTACTTACTCGAAAAGATCTATCTATTTCTAAGGTTATTTTGAATATTAAAAGCCATTTAGGTTTGAAACGGGTCGGTATAGAATTAATGAAAATTCCAGCCCTTAAATTGTAACTTTTCAAAATTTTACTTCATCCAAAAAGTCTATAACAATGCATAGATATTTATGTATTTGAAAAATCCTATAATATTAACATATACTCATATTATATGCATGATTCTAATGATGTTATCTTAACAATAATTTTTTATAAGACAATTTACTTATAGAATTTTGGAAAATGAAGTTGACAAAATCTTTCTTTAAGTTGTTAGAAAAATCAAAATTTTGGGTTTGTTACTGTTAAAGGCTTACTCATTTAAAACCATCATTTTTATATTTCTTAATTTTATAAGGATAGATTTATTTTTTAAAAAACTTGGTTCTTTAAGTTGTCTAACCATTTTTATTTTCTTAAGTGAATGTTTAACTAGTAATTTAAATTTAACTTGATTTAGAAAACTTACTTTGTTCTTAGTATTTTTGGGATGTTGATGTATTCTTATAAATAAGTTTTTAAGAAAATATTGTATAGTAAAGAATATCAACATTAAAAATTTATGATAAATTTTTTTTATTAGTTTGAAAAGGATATAGTTGAACCATTTTCTCAGTTATATGCATTTTATTTTTAAATGGGTTTTCAATTAGTGAGTTGATTTTAGACTTTGATTTGGAAAATTGTTTTGCTCTTAGTGTTTATCAAGGTTTTAGCATAAGCCATATAAATAAGTTTTTTAAGAAGATTTTTGCATAACAAAGAATTATCAATATAAAATTCAACAATAGATATATTTTGAAAATGTATAGTTGAACAATTATTCTAAATCTTAGTGGAAATTTCTCCTATGAGTTAAAAATCACATTTCTTTAGAGATTAGTCTTATCTTTTATATGAAAGAAAAATGATTCCTTTTGTTGTCTTGAAATTTTCCATTAAGATAACAACATCGTCCTAAGGTCATGCATGAATACGAATTTAGTTGTTATGTTATGAAAACATATTCATGTAGAACATATAGAAGATAGAAAATTAAATAATCATATAAGAACAAAATATGGAAGTCTTAGTTTGTATCAAGGGCTCCGAGACTCAATTATCACTGGTTTATTAATAAAGCAAAATAAGAAAATTAGGAGAAAAGGAAGATTTGGAGTCTTAGTTTATATTCAACGCTCCCGAGACTTAGAACGGACAAGTCCCCATTGTGTTTGACTTGATAAAGATAAGTTTAAGACTAGAAAGACTAGTCTTAATAAATTGCATGATAAATAAATAAACTGCATGAGCATAAATAAAAGTTATATTAATGAGCTTATATGCTCTAAGAATATATATACATAAATATACTTAATAATATATAAAAATTAGATTAGGAGCAAATAATAAAACATGATAATATAACAACAATAGTAATATTACTTGAACATTGTTAAATAGATATGAATATATTTTTGTTTTCATAATACCCATGAGTTTAGAAACACATAATATAGTCATGTTATATTAACATAAATATAAAGATGGTTTTAGGAATTTTTACCTAAGGATTATTTATTGGATGAAAAATAAATAAAGTATTGGTAGTTGTATATGGATGATAGTTTTATGGAAAGAAAAGAAAGAGTTAGGAAGAGAATTTTGGAGAGGGAATTTTATGGAGAGAATTTAAGAAAGTTTTGTAGAAAAAATGAGATGTGTGAAAGAAATAGGGAGATGGGTATTTATAGATAAATGTGAAAGGATTTTATATGTATTAAAATAAATTGCAAAAAAAAAATTGAGAGGAAAGAAGGGGGTAGCACGGCCATGGGGAGAAGAAAGAGAGGGAGAGATTAAAAATTGACTTTTTGTAAAGAAAAGTAATAAAATGTAAGAGAAGTTTAGTAAGAAGTTGTATTGGAAATGAAAATATAAGATATAAGTGTGTGAGTTGTAAAAATAGGTTGTAAGGAAAAACAAAGATAGGTGAATATAATGAATACAAAATATACCATGAATAGTAGAGTAGACAAATAAAATATCTGTAGTAAGAAAATACGTATAAACAAGCTATTTCTGATATTTTTAGTTATCCAAAAATTATGAAACTGATATTTTATGAATCTTAATGAAATTGCGAATCTATATATGTTATCGAAATATTTTTACTATTCCAAGCTCTGTGACGCATTTTTCAAGAATTGATCCCATTCGAATCAGAACGAAAGATTTTTAGGGTAATATGATCTTTTTAGACTTCCTCATACTATTCTGAACTATAATCCACTTTTAGTTCATTTCAATTGTCTTCAAGTTTCGAGCACGGGATTGCAGGAGTTAAAATCACTTGTTGGTTTGATCATTGTTGACTTTTGAAGTTCGAGTTTAACTAGTTAGGGTTTTCTCCAATATTACCCTAATTTTTGGGGGTTTACAATGAGCATAGAGAGTCTAGTCTCTTAATACATAATAACAAGTTAGTATATTAAATTATAGACCATAGGTTATAAATAAGCCTTTGAAAAAATATATAAGTTTGAAAGATATGATTAAAGTTTTAACAAAATAAAATACATTATGTCCAATTATCTTAATCGTCCCACTCCTTGAGGAACTCTTGAATTGTAGCATAACCCATGCTGTATAGGAGTCATCATCAAGATTATCAATACTTAAAAACGAAAATATAATTCGAAGCCTACTACAACAGTAACACAAGCACACATAAATGACCATATACTTAATTTAATACAATGCAACATCAATAAATTATATCTTCAATTTTGAGTGTAACAAAGCAACAATGGAGTACTAATACTCTGAACAACACGCCATGGGAATTTGGGAGTCTTGACTAGTAACAACTACTAAGGGGGTTGATATGAGTAACCCAAACACTTATATCCCCTATACGAACATTTGCAATAATAGCTTTGTTTAAGGTTCACAATCATCATGCATATATGCTTATCTCAATCCATAATATCATTTAATTCAATCGACATCCGTAGTCGTGAATTAAACCATATTTCTTCTCTCTGAGCTTAAGTAAACATTACCGATATCATTTCCCTATCACTATCTGTTGAGCCAAATATGAATTATCATTAACAATGATAGGAGATGGCATAAGCACCTAGTACCATGCTTGCATTGGCTAACAACATTGTCGTTGCTCGGACTTAATTAAACAACATAAGCACAAATAAGATAATCATTTAGTAGGCCATGTTTGGTATTTAGTTTATTTAGAAATATCTATCCTAACAAGCAACAATCATGTCATTGCATACCTAGTTAAATTGATATATCTTGCTAAATATCAAAAGATACACACAATCGAGTAAGGGGATCTGTTCCAAGAAAATCTTTTCATATAAGGTCAAATATCAATCCATAATTTAAAGTCAAAACCACATTCATTTATTCAACTTAAGTAAGATTTTAGGCAAATACTTAAATTATTATTATATATATTTAGTTATTCCTTGTTATTATTTATTTTATTTTTATTCATTTATCTATTTTTAAAACGAAAAGGGGATTTGTCACGACTACTATGGAAATCGTGATACTCATCAGGTGTCATATCACACCCATGGTGAAGGCCATTACATGAACTGCAGGCAAGATCATGCCACGATCAAAGGCCTTTTATTTTTTAAAAAGTCACAGAGGAGATTACGCATGGCATCATGATTGTGATCAACATGCAATTGAAAACAGAGAATATCATGGGCCAAATCATGCCCATTATCATCTAAAAACGATAATGCTTTACATAATGCCCATGACATGAGAGTATTACCCTTATGTTCTTTGTTTCCAAGTTTTTTGAAATTTTACACACACTAGCTAGTTCATATAGTCTATTTCCAGCAAAAACATTCCAACATCAACCCATATTCTCAAAATCAACTTAAACAAGTTCATATACATATTACATATTACCCTTTTCTATTAAATTATAGAAACTTACTTAAGCTTAAATTAAAACTAATTCTCAATTCTAATCTTCAAACATACCTAAGAATTTATTGAAATAACGATTGATTTGGTGGAAGAAATAAGCAAATTAATGAATAGAGAAAGTAAGTATTACTTTACCTAGATTGAACTTGACTTGAAATATAAGCTTGAGGAAATTTTTAGTGAATTTTGAAAGAAAAATTGATGAAAAGTATTAGTACTTTCTTGCTGAAAATAGCACTTGATATAGGGTGTATTAAGAAGTTGATTTTGATGTAATTTTGCATGGATAATTATTTTCTAGAATTATATAAGGTGATCTTTGACTTTTGCACCTTATTGAAATCATTGAGTGTGTGTTGGTGCATAACAAAGAATAAACTATGGGTCTTGAGCTTGTGTTTAAGTAATTGAGCTTGGCTTTTATATTTTGGAAATGTGCTTCTTCAGGATTTAGAATTTTAGAAACAATAAAGATAAAATTAGTATAAGGCTTAGCTAATTTGAATTGGAAATTTATTTAAGTAAAAAAAACTCTTGAAATGATTTGTGATAAGATTCTTATGGATTTAGGAATTTAAGTCCACATGCGAATTTGGAAATAAAGTGGTTAAATGAAATAGTAGACAAACTAACATGAATAATTAGTTTTATAATCATATACCTAATCACAAACTAATATTTATATAGTTCTACTCACTAAACTATTTGTAACCAATTTCTATACTAATTAGCCAATAATATCTTTCTAGTTAAGTTTAGAAATTTAGGGTATTTCATTCTCCCATTCTTAAAGAAGTTTCATTCTCGAAACTTATCTCATTGAACCTTGATGAAGGAGATTATCTTTCTTCTCAAAGTTTTATCTATTCTTTTTAGAATCTTGATAGGTGTTTCTATCATTGTCAAATTAGGTTGTATTTTCATGTTAATTTGTATTAATGATAGCATCAGGATGATATATACATTTCCTCCACTAATACACATGAAACACATCATGTATACTTGATACGTTTGGGGGTAAAGCTAGTCTATAAACTAATGGCCCAATCTTCTCAAGTATCTCAAATGGTCCTATATATCTTAGATTTAAACTTTCTTTTAAGTCCAGATTTGAACACTCCTTTCTTAAGGGATACTTTGAAAAATACATGATCACCAACTTCAAAATCAAATGATTAGCATCCCATATTTGCATAGCTTTTATATCGATCTTGTGTTGTTTTCATTCTTTGCTTTATAATTGGAATCTTATCGATAGCATGTCGTACTAGATCAGGACCAAGCAAAGTTCTTTTGCTAATTTCATCCCAATGCAAAAGTGGTCTACACTTTTCTTCCATACAATGCTTCATAAGGAGCCATTTGTATAGTGCTTTGATAATTATTATTATATGCAACTCTCCTAATGGTAAATGGTCATCCGACAACCTTCAAAATCCAAAGCACATGCTCTCAATATATCCTCCAAAATCTGTATAGTTCTCTCTGATTATCCATTAACCTAAGAATGAAAAGCTATACAAAATTGCAATTGTGCTCCTAATGCCTCATGCAACCCCTTTCAGAAGTGACTAACAAATCTTGGATCTCTATCAGACACAATCGTCACTAGCACACCAATTAATCTTACAATCTCATGAATATAAATTTGTGTTATCCTTCCGAGTGAACATCCAACTCTTAAAAGAATAAAGTGTGTTGACCTCGTTAACCTATCCACAATCACCCATACTATTTCATATTTAGTTGGAGTCTTTGGCAATGCAATCACAAAATCGATCGTCACATTTTCCCATTTCCACTTTAGAATAGGCAATGACTTTAATTCACTACTAAGCCTTTGATGTTCAATCTACACTTATTGACTAAGGATGCAACCGATCAGGTTTTGGATGGATCATATAAACTATAACATAAGAAAATTATAATGAACTCTCCCTCTGGGATTTGATCCTTTGATCCAAGTGAAAGGAAAATGCTAAGAGCTTCTAATTAACTAAATCACAAAATATAAACAAAGGAGTTGAAACTTACCAATAGATGTAAAGTATTTCTCAAAGAAAAGCACTCTTAATTGCAAGATTTCCCTAAAACATCGAATCAAGACAAAACCAAAGAGGATAATCTAAGGAAATTCATAGCAAAGGATGATTTATCTTCAATTTTTTATAGTGACTAAATGAGGAAAGAGAGGAAAAATAGGAGGGGAAAGGTTGTATTATAATTATTATATGTGGAACTGTAAGACTGAAATTAAGCATAATTGTTGATTAGCTACTTGAGTGCCTTTTTGATTCGTCGTTTTGATATCGTTTTGGTGTGGTTTTAGTACCAAATAGATTCTGAATTGATACTAAACCGATGGAAAACTAGCAGTTTTACTCATAAACTAATCAAACTGAATCAATACTGAAATGATACCGATATTGAATACCGAACCCATACTGATAAAAAAACTAACAATCAAATATGCCCATTCAATAGCCTCTATTTGATTTGTTGATGTGTTGATGTTGCATCGTCATTTTAATTTAGACTTTTTTATCATGAAGTAGATCAAATAGACAAAATAGAGATAAGATAATATATATATATATATATATATATACACAAATTTAGATAGAAATAAATGAATATCGCACGTAGGATTCAGCTAGGGATGCAAAAGAGTCGAGCTATTCGTAAGCTACTCGAGCTCGACTCGTTTCAGGCCTGGCTCGGCTCGGTTTGTTTAGCTAAACGAGCCGAGCTCCTGAGTTTGTCTTCAAGTTTACGAGTCGGCTCTCGAACAGGCTCGTTAAGGGCTTGCGAACCAAGCTTATGAACAGATTCATTAAGGGCTCATGAGCCAAGCTCGTGAACGGTCTCGATAAGGGCTTATTTAATATATATATATATATCTATAATATTGATATTATATTATTAATATATATTAATATAATATTCTATAAAATTATTTATATTAATTTACTATTATAAATATAATTAAAGAATAATTATATACTAAATGAGTCGAGCTCAAGCCTATTTAACTAAACGACCTAGGCCCGAGCCGAATTCAAGCTTGAAAAAGCTTAATGGACTCGGGTCCGAGCATGCATATTCTAGGCTCATTAAAATCCCGGCTCGACTTAAGCCCGTTAGAAAATAAATGAGCTTAGCCCGAGCATGTGAAAGTCCAGCTCGGCCTGGTTCGTTTACACCCTGGGCTCAGCGCATCAATGAACTCGGCCGAATTTGAACTTCTGTTGAAACTCAACACAGACCTGTAGGGGTGTGCAAAAAAACCGAATGTTTAGGATAACCGAACCGAAACCGGAAAACCAATCCGAAAAAAATGGTTAACCGATCCATCGGTTTCGGTTTAGGATTGACATTTTTAATTTTTTCGGTTTTCGGTTTCCGTTTCGGTTTTTAGATTCTAGAGACCGATGGATTCGGTTAACCGATCCGTAATTATAAATATATATAATTTATAATATACCCATATAATTATTTTTTAGTATTATCAATATGAATTATGTTGAAATGAATGATTTAGGTAAGAAAAAACAAATGTATATATGTTTGAAAATTGGAATGGTAATGTTTGATTATGATTTTGTATTGAGCTCAATTAATCAAGGTTGATAAGAACATATGAGTAAAAAGCTATTATAATGATTATCATGATGGAACCTATATATATTAACAACTATTTTACATGTCTTATATTCTTAATTTATAATTTTTAATATAATTATACAAAAAAATACTCTAACTTTTTTACGGACATATTGAAAAATATGATAAACTACAAAATTTGTATAACCATTATGCTAAACAGTTAAAAACCGAAAACCGAAAAAATTAACCGAAAGAAACGGTTAACCGTTGACGGTTAACCGTTCATAATGGATCGGTTTAGGATCAGGATATTAAAAATCCGATTATTACGGTTAGGATAGAAAAATAGAGCCACAGATCAGTTAACCGAACCGTGAACACCCCTACAGACATGCCATCCTTCTCCCGTTGCCCACACCGCGCCTTCTGCACAGTGGCCGTGGAACCTGCCGCCGCCGCCACCTGAGTCTCCATTAAACAAGCATTCACTACCTCTACAATGAAGGTCACCTTAGACTGATGGTCGAAAAAACTACTAAGTTTTCAAGCCAAAACTTATTACTAGATCGAGTACGCTGTCCGTCGCTCTGCTTCCAGCGAAGTGCTTCAACCAAATCGGACGGATCCTCCGAACACTAAAACAGTTACAATCACATCATAAAGAATAATACATCGCATGTATCATGAAGCTATGCTGAGAATCTGTTATGCTGGATCATGGACAGAAACTGATCGATAAAATGCCCAAAAGAAATAAAACACGTACCGTGTTCTTTCTCAGTGCACCTCTTTGTGCTTGTGTTGATGCAAGGAGGTTGGACAAGTTGGATGAATTGTCTAGAGAGTTGCCTAAGCTGTTGTTGATTGTCCGGGATGTTGTTTGCTATAACATGAAGTTGATGGGATTAGTTTCAAAGAAGAGAGTGAAGGAGATGGTTCGCTTGATACAGTGATGTCTTTAAACCGGATTTGCTTAGTTTGACGGGGCTTATTGAGGATAGGCAGCATGAAGAAATCGAAAACAGTGAACCCTGATAAAATGACTTTTAATTTAATTGCTCCATTGCCTGTGAGAAGGGTGATCTAGATTTGCACTAGATTTCTTTGAGTAAACTTCTGACGTAACGTTGCAATGTGTGGTTGATGATTTGGTACTTGTGTTGTGGATGGTGGAAGCCAAGAGCGTCATGAAGCTTGGGAAGAAGAATAAGCTTTGTTGCTATTGAGGATAACGCAGTGCATTTGTGTTATTTGTTGACGGCTGGTTGGAGCCAGGAAAATCCAGGATCAACCGTTTTGATCCACGCATATGTGGAAAATCTTGCTTCTGCATCAGATAATTATCAGGTTAGTTATGCTCATTATCTTTCTAATTAGCATTGGTCATTTGAATGGTCAATATTTAGTAGTTTATTTAAGGAATGCCCCCTCTCTCTCTGTGTTTTTTTTTTTTTTTTGCTATCACCTGATAATGCTGGTGTTTGTGGTTTTAAAGAATTGTAGTCATGAACTGAATGTCACTTTTTTGTGGTGCCTTTAATTTTAGGGAGGTAATTTTGGTCAGGTGCTGTGTTTTTGTTGGATTATATGGGACTCATCGTGTTAACAAATTACATCAAACATAACCATGCATTTGACTAGCAGGCTATGGTACATTACCCCAGTTGAACCATTTATAGAATGCTTGTCCCTGTGCCAACCACTTAATACATTTAATTAATCAGTTGGCATGACACAATTTGCCGGAGATGACAATAGATGGCTCTTTGTTTGTAACATTAGTTTATGTGCCTTTAGTTATGTTGTTTTATTTAAAGCTCAAGCCTATACAGCATGCATAATTAATAAAGTATATGCATCAGATAGTTATGATAGAATTCTATATGAAGTACTATAATCATATGTATAATTGTAAATATACCGTTAGCTCTCTGCCACATATAGTTAGACTTCGTGCGATTATATGTATGTCTTAGGGTTCTACTTATTACAATCCATAGATGTAAGTATTAAAGCCTCTAAAATTAACTTATAAGTCATAATTTTTCAAACAAAAATCAGCTAGGGATATCAAATTCCAAACATATATAGATATAAATCCTTCCAACATTTTCTAGAAATTGATCTCCAAATTAAATAAGAGTAAATTGGGTCACAGTAGCAGCATGTTTGGATGACTTCACAAGATGTGATAGAACAGATAATTTTTCTCCTACAAACCCATTCTAGCATTTTGTTCTCAAATCAATTATTTCACAAAACCTGCAAAACAACTATTTCACAGAATAGCTACTGATATGCAAGGAGGAATTGCAATTATTTACATGATCAAAGGAATAGATCAGTTATGGTGTTTGATAATCATGTGCCTTCTATATGGATCAACGCCCTTCAATAACTGAATCGGTCATGGTGTTTGAGGATATTGGGCTTTCTTCATGCAACTGGATTTCATTGTCATTCCAGCTATGGCTTGTGAAAGTAGGCTGCTTAGGTTGTGGAAGGTCAGAATCCCCACAAAGCATTAGAACTACAGTTGACATGCTTGGCCTGTCGGTTGTGTGGTCTTGCACACATAAAAGCCCAACATGGATGCATCTCATAAGTTCCAGTGGGAAGAGTTACCAACCAATGTTTCATCAACCAGTTCCAGTTCTCTACCTTGGCTCCGAAGTTGCCATGCCTAGGATCACTTTTCTGTTTAGCAGGTTGAAAATGACCAGAACAAAAAATGAGTATGAAATCTTTAGGAATTGAAGGTACTTGGTGCTTACGTAGCAGACAAGATTTAGATTTTCGCCTCGATCCTGAAATAGCGAATTCTTTTTTCCAGCAACAATCTCTAGTACCAATACTCCAAAACTGTAGACATCTGATTTCTCTGAAAATATTCCCCCCATTGCATACTCAGGAGACATGTAACCACTGCATTAAGCATGTGATGTATTAATAATTTCATTATCCTACACATGCCAAGTTCTTTGTTCCAAATCATACAATATATTCTAAGAGGAATGGGCTAAAATCTAAGGAGAAAAAGTCCACAAGATGAGGAATCTTGTTGAAAAACTGTATTTATAGCATATATATGGTTATTGTTTGAATATCTCAGTTGGCTTCATAAAAATTAAAAAGTAATATCTCATAAGGTTTCATCCTTTTCTTTTGTTTATTCAGTAACCTTCATCTTTGGTCTTTTCACTTATTTATTGTAATAGGGATAGAATTTACTGACTTTTGTAGCCAAGTTGTGCTTTTGCATAAGCTTATACTTATTACCATATTAGAGACTACTTACAATGTGCCGACTACTCTATGAGTATTCACAAGAGATTGTGTGTCTTGAAACATGCGGGCAAGCCCGAAGTCTGAAATTTTTGGGTTCATTTTTTGATCCAACAGGATATTGCTAGCCTTCAAATCTCGATGTATCACGCGTAAGTAAGATTCTCTGTGAAGGTACATGAGCCCTTTAGCTATCCCCTGGATGATGTTGGATCGTTTGTCCCAGTTAAGCTCTGATTTTCTTCTTGAATCTAGTAATGCACCACACAGTAAGTAAGTTTGGCATGAACTTGCATGTAGAATATATATATATATATAAATCAATGTTGAAATGAAATAAAAAATAGCTTTTAGAACAAGAGTCACCAAAAAGAAAAGTATCCAAGCTTTTGTTTGGTAAGAACTCGTATATTAAAATCTTCTCTTCTCCTTCGATGCAGCAACCCACTAGCTTGACGAGATTGCGATGTTGAAGCTTAGAAATCAATACAATCTCATTCTTGAATTCTTCTATGCCTTGTGTGGAATTACTAGACAATCTTTTCGCTGCAATATCTCTTCCATCTTCCAGCATTCCCTATACATGAATAATTACTCTTTACTTTAGTATACTTTGAACAATCAATGGAACATACATTGCTTTGGAGTAATAATTACCCAATAAACGGGGCCATATCCTCCTTGTCCAAGCTTGTGTGTGGTACTGAAATTTTTGGTAGCAACTAATATGCTATCAAGACTGAAGAAAGGCAGTTCAAAGTTATTTTCATATTTCAGTTGCTCCCACAAAATTTTCTCTTGCTGCAATTCTCCCTTGTCATCAATTACATTGTCTGAAGCAAAGAGGTTTTGGCATAAATCCAATTTTTCGATATAATAGGAAATTGCATGACGAAACGAGCATCAGCATATGATAGAAAAAACTACCATTTAAAAACTAAACATTTAAAGACAAAAGACAGAGGAATCTTAGAAGATCATAATAGCTAAACTTTGTTATCTTGGAGAAATAGACCAAGATTTACGAGGTGAGATCAAGCAAATTGAGTTTTATCATTGTAATATAACCTTCTTCTATACTGTGGTTTTCTTTATTTTTTTTCTCCTTGTCTTTTCTTCTTTTTTGTATCGGGCTACTATTAAATTTATCTGTGGTGAAGATTAGTTAAGTATTGATTGTCATTTAGTAGCTATGATCATACTCTTTTGGGTTGCCCTTCGCTTGCATAGACAGTATGTGACAACTCCCACAATGACGGCAATTAGAACAGCCATAAAACTGAAGATAAGCTTTCCTATTGGCTTTGCTCCCCCTAAATCAGGAAATCGCAACAAAATTGTAAGCAACAGAAAGGTCAGTCAGACTTATCCCTTTGTCAGAATATCATAACATATTTATTAAAATTGTATACCTGAATGTGTGAGGCGAATAAAGAGATCTTCACCTGATGAATTAAATATCTCCGTGTCTATGGGCGGTTCTGTCCAGATCAGACATCCTATACTATCAACATAAGAATAAGCTTGGCAAGAACAGTTAGCTAAGCACGAATCCTGACATTCTTGATCATCTGTTTTCTCTGGCAGATAATTGCCAAATCTGGGAGTTTCACACTACTCAATTTCCAGAATTTATCTTTTGTGGATGATGTGTTTATGCTTCTTTGACAATTCAAAGTTCCTTGCCTAATGCATCCTCCAGTCCAGTTTCCTCTATTCCATTCTTCATAAGACTTAGGTACAAAACCTCTCAAACAGCTGCAGATGGGTGAATTAGATGCTTTACAAATCCCAAATGGACCACATGCACCATATGATTCACAAAGATTTAATGGTGCTTCCCAACATGTCCACCAATTTTTTGTACTGTTTTCCCAAATAATAATATTTAATGTGCCGTTTGATGATACGAACAATGTCACAGGATACAAGGGAGGGTCTTTCACAATTGAGAGATATGTGCCCACCTTAGGATCTTGTTCAAGACGAAATATGCTTGTATATGTTCCATCCATGTCTTCGACTCCAATAAATTTCGCTTTATCCCACTGTCCTCCTCTCCAGTAGGGAAGTGACTTTTTCCAACCCATAACCTGAGGTGGTACCTCTGGTGTAATACCGAGAATGAAATCTCCAGGTGCAGGATCATTGTCACTTTTCCAGGATACAAGGTAATTTTTCTCTCCTGTTTCGACATTTACTCCTAATTTCATTCCCGGTAGAAAAGCATTACAAAGATGTTCAAAACTTTCCCACATAATGTTGCCAGAGTTCCTATCCTTTAGGACTAGGTCACCATTGTCCAAAAGCTCCACCAGAGAGTTGTTAGGATTGGCAGTTACATTTGTTGACCAGACTTCATTTTGATGCCCATCAACTAGCTGCAGGTTTCCATCAGTCCCTTTCCTTAAGCTTGCTGCTTCTTTGGCAGACATGACAGCCTTCTCCCTGTTGGCCACCCATACTATTTTTTTAGGAGAAATGTTTTTATACCATATCCCTGCATAGAGATGTCCACTTATACCTAGAGTAAAGAATCCTAGTTCGAGTGTTTGGTTTGAAGAGATTAGTGTCTCATTTTCGTGGAGTGGTGCTGAGGAAGTTATGTTGTAAACTGCAAGGCAATGGATGGTATGAAGCCAAAAGGAAAAGACAAAGAAGAAACAACTTAGAAGAACTGTTACAAGCATGGTGAAGAGATACCACTCTGTATAAAATGAATTTGGGATAAATTCTCTTTGAAAGATTTGAAATGCATCCTGGATTTTGATGATAAAGTTTTATATATGACTTGTTTGTCAGTCAAAGTCAAATGGCTATTTCCTATATTATCTTATCATCCAGAGAAATTTCATGTTAATTAAAAATAAAGTAGAATAAAACGAGAGTCTCTGCATCTGGAAAGAATTACTTAGAATCAATATTAAACCTGTGTATTAAACTACCGGCAGAAAAAGTAAACCAATAATGATGATCGCAATAAGGATGATCCATTTCATTATGATCTATAATATTTTCTTTTCCAAACATCAGAAATGATGTCACGATGCTAGTTAGACGTTGAATAACCGTGTATTTTATATCTTGATATTGACAATAAGTAGTAGTGCAAGACTGGTTCAAATAGTTATTTCAAGAACGCATGATTTCTATTGGGAAAAGACATCCTGAATTAAGTTTTCTTCTAAGCTGATAAATAAACCACAACATTCTTATTCTTTCTGCAACACCACACCAACACACACGCACCACCACACACCGCCACCCCCACCCCAACCCCAACCCCAACGAAATGCTATGGTTATTGACTATCCAAGTAAAAATTACACAAATACAAACTATGTATAAATAATTACCTATTTACTAATGTTAAATCGTGTTGTCTAGAAGCGATTTAGCAATTTTTACAGCTCACACATGAGTCATTTGTGTTACATTGTATCTAACACATGCAATTCATATACAAGATAAGTGAGTCGCAATTCTTAGGTACGATTCACGTAGGATTGAACGGCAAAAGTTATATGTGATTCATGAAGGCTAAAACTTTGAGAATATATTTATACATGAATCGCAACTTTTATATGTAATTCATATAAAATATACACGAATCGCATCTATAAGATGCGATTTAATATTATAGCATTTTCACTAAATTGTATCTTGTATAAATGTATTAGGTATTTTGGTAATTATTTTTATATAGTTTGTATTTGTGTAATTTATTTTTTAAAAGTTGGTAGAAATGTGTTTTATCCGTGTTTTTGACATTTAACCATACTTATAAAATATGGATAATTTTTTTTTTTTTCCTTTTAGAAATTACCTACTATTTTTACCACGAATGAGATTATGATTGGTATTGTGCGAATGGGGGTGGGGTGGGGGTGGGGGTGGGGGTGCACCACCTACTGTGATTTCTATTTTCCTTTTTTTTTCTTTGTCTTTTCAGTATATACTGTCAATTTAATCTTTATGATTGTGAAGTCAATTCTCATAAATAATGGGTCAAAAATTTTTGGTCATGTATGCAAGAACATCTGGTTATATAGAATTTGTCTCGCAAGTGGAAATATTCCAAGCACTAGCTTGGTCAGCGACATCCCTATCAATTAATACATCATTATATAATTAAATGAATACTGTTCAACCCATTGCTTTAATTACATCATATATATTATGTATATAAGTGGGGAAATGATATATGCACATCCATTTAGGATGCATACACCCTCAACCAACGAAATAATTGAAAGCATGTTGGATGTAAAAATATTACAATCTCTGTTCTTGTCATAAAAATGACAACATAGTAATATGTTGTAAGCATATATTAAGGAATTTGTATCATATGATATTATTATTATGAGCCCCTGCCTTTATGGAGGTGCAACATCAGTCATGATTGGTTTTCTTTTTTCACTGAATAGTACAGGTATATGCTGTGTTTGGCAACAGATAAAAGCTGCAATGGTTGAAGGAGGGAGACCAAAGCGAGACGAAATCGGTGGTAACGTTGTGTTTGGGTACTATGGAAATCCATGAAAAACGTCGGAAATGACATGAAAATGGTGGACAACATGCCGCCTTCTTTTCTTCCCACATTTGGGCTGAAATCAGGTGAAAAGGGGCAATTTTGTTAATTATTAGCTTCATTTTTCTTCTGTTTCTCTCACTTCTTTTATAAATTACCAAATATAAATAAATATCCAAATATTTTCATTTTCTTTTTTACTCTTTTCTTTGTACTCGTTTTCACAGTTTTTCACATTTTATAAAGTTGCCAAACACAACATTATTTAACAAAAGTTTTGTTGATTTGGTGTTGCTATTGAAGATCTGAATTGAATTTCTACTAAAAGTAGAGATGCAACCAAGGTGAGTTTGGGACGGGTCATGCAAAACCCAAACCCAACCCGATAATGACGAACCCGATTTTGATCCGATAATAGAAATGTTGCTTTTTTTTTTTTTTTTAAAGTTTACATTTAAAATAAATGTATCAACTTTTTTCTTTAGATAATTTTCTTTATAATTGCATATTTTTAATTTTATAAATTATATTTCTCGACTACCACCATTTTCAAAATAATTATAATAAGCTAAAGATATAAGAATTCATCCAAATTGCAGGTTTCCATCCATGGTATGAAATAATTGAAATTAAAAAAAAAAATATATATATACTGATAGTTTTTTAATCATCGATTTTTAAAGCATATAAAAACTAAGTGCGTGGATTTTAAAGATAAGTTTTAGCGGTAGATATAATATTCAAAATGCTCAACAACTTTATCCCATCAATTAAAAAAATAAGTAAAGTGAATTCATGGATGAGCATGATGGCACAGGTAAACTTTTTTTAAAATTTTATAGAATATTATATGTGTGTTCTATAAATTTGTGTATGAAATGTGGTTAGGGTTAAAGAAGGATTGTGTGTGTATATCTGTATTATTGTTAATGTTTTGATTTTTTTTTTAAATTTTATCGGATCGGGTTGGGTTTATATACTTAACCCGAAACTCTATAGGATTTTTAATGGATTGAACGAATCGGATATCCTCTAACAATCCGTCCAATTGCATCCCTAGCTAAAAAGCATTGATGAATGTGGTTTTCTTTATTAGGAAATCCCAAAAGGCAGAAGTTTGGAGGGATACACACATCTACTAGCAGATGTGTGCATTCTCTATGTATGTGCAAAATTAAATACATCTGTATAATTAAAGTTAAATAAAACTGCCATATTAATCAATTATATATACAACAAATGATTTAAGGAGGAAAACGACAAGCTTTGTATGAAGACTCCTAGAAATATGTGAAAAAATTGTACATCTGCGGCTATATACTGTAAGTCCGTACCATATATGTTTACACGTTCATATTTTATGGCATTTATGTCAATTTAAAGTGGATATGAGTAGAAGGAAAAAAATGGTAAAGGAAAAAATAATGATATTTTAATATTTAATTACCAAAATATATTGAAATGAAAATAATCATAATTTTAGGTAATTAAGACGAGTTTATTAGTGATTGAACTTGTCTCTTGAAGGGACGAGATTGATGAAATTGCATTGACCTCGTATTTTTAATAGGCACGTTTGGCCAAAAATAATGAAAATTAATAAGATATAAATAAATATAAAATATAAAGTAATACAAAAATTCAAAAAAGTATATAATATTAAATGTTTATATTGTTTTTAATGTGAATAAAAATTGATTAATATTCATTAACGATATTAAATATGTTATTGATAATAACACACTAAATAAATGTAATTTGAAGATATGTTTATTTGCTATATATAGAGTATCACTAAAAAACAATCCCACTTCTAAACAATGTGGAACTTCTTTTTTCAGAAGTGGGATTGTTTTTTTTTTTTTTTTAATGGTACTCTATATATAAGCATGTCTTATTTTTATTTTTATTTTTATTTTGTTTGCAATTTACAATGAGCGAGGGAAATTTGAACCTGAGACTTCTCACATGAGAGACGAAAGATATGCCACGAGGCCACAAGGCCATTGACATATGTAGATATGTTTTTAAATTACATTTATTTAGTTTGTTGTTATCGATAACATATTAAATGTTGTGGATAGATAAAACTAATTTATATTTACATAAAAAATATTATAAACATATAATATATATTTTTATTTTTTTGCATTGTTTTTTGTTTTATATTTATATTTTATTTGATTTCTTATTAATTTTTTTTCTTTATTCGCAACCAAACTTTTTTTTCTTTAGGATATGTCTTTTCAATTTTCCATATTTGTTTAAAGGAAAAATGAGATAATTATTGAAAAACATATTCCTTTATCATGGAAAATATTGATTAATTCATAAGAGCTTTATCTACCAATCATTTATTATCTAAAGATATTTATTATTAACTTTTAAATATTTTTTAGATTTATTTCTCATTATAGAGTATGTATTTTTTTATATTTAAAATATATGAGTTATCTTAAAGTTATATAAATAGAGAAAAACTATTTTCATAAAATTAGTCAACTATTTAAAATTATGCTACTTTTAAGGAAAAATTTTTTGAGGAAGAACATTTTTCATTAACAAATAAATTTCCTCAAACAAATGTGGCATAAAAATGAGATTATTTTCGTTTCAGTGGCATTTTTGTAATTAAATATTAAAATTTTTTTTTCCTTTTCCTTGAAAAAGAGTATGACAAAAAACCATTTCCATATTACTGTGACCCTAATAAATTTCCTCTTACCATCATTTTAAATCAAAATTACTATATTCTGAAAGTGTAAATTATCATTATTACCCCTTTATGTTTGTCACAATGATAGTTACTTTTAGTCTTGTTAGACAAATGTTGGTGCCAAAATAGTCTAGCCCAAAGAGCTCCTAGTTATTATTGTAGAACTTTTAAAAGGTAGGAATATGTATTCACAATGCCATTGTAAGATTTAATTTGATATGTATGTAAATTAAAAATTAAATTTGTAAAAGAAAATTGTATAGTTTTTTGCTAGAAAAAAAATTATATATGATATTTGTTAGAAAAAAATGATAAAATTGTTAGATTAGTGATTATAATATCAATGATAACAAATACATATTAGAACACTCTTAAAAATGTCTGCATTTTCGTAAACTCGCAAACAAAAGAGGTAAGTTTTGTCTCTATGTCACATGGCATAAGTCAATATTTTTACTAGTCTATGCAGGATGTGTATAAGATATCTAATATAATAAGAAAGATGAATTTAATCACAAGCATCAAACACGATTATTATTGCATTAAGATTATATTTCATTAATTATCTCCTTTATACTTTTACAATATATTCTGTTTGAATGCACCGAATTTTTTCCTTTTGCAAAGTCAAGGCATATACATATATCCATTTCTATTTTGCTAAGATTTCAAATTAAGTTTATTATTTATTTCTTTCTGATTTCATTAGTACAGACTTTATTTTATTTCCCACTTTCATTTTTTTTATATGCAATTTTTCAAGATCAAGATTTTCACAAATTTGTTGATGTACAAGAAGTTTAATGATTTAATTATGAGGTAATTTTACTTTATATAGAGACGGTCTATATATTTGCAAATATATAATCTATAAGCATACATTGTGTGTGTATATTATATTAGAATATATATGTTGAAATTTTTTTTTATCAAATTAGATTCTTTTTTAAAATTAATAACTTAAATAAGACATCAAGAAAGCTAATTACATAAATGATTCACCGCATCCGCATCTTGGAGACGTGTAACAGGGTGTACATAATTCTCGCACCTTCAACAGTTACACACATTAAACATGTGGAACGACTGAACCACACACGCATCTTCATGGTGCAAAACATGTTTTGATAATTCCGATTTTTTACATGGGATGTGCCCTGTGTCTCCTTTCCCATAATGGATTAGACTGAGCTTTCACCCTCCATAGATTATATATAAAGCAATGTGTAAGCCATACATATATATATATATATTATATATTGCAATGTATATCTTGATGCGTTCCTACATACGTGTATAAATAAATCTCTCTTTATAAATATAACACATCAAATTCAAGAAGGTGTGAGTGAGTATAAATAAATCTCTCTACATAAATATAACATATCAAATTCAAGAATGTGTGAGTGAGTGAGAGAGAGAAAGAGATCTATTTTCCCTCTCCAAAAAGTTGTAATACATAAAAATTGATAAAAAGAAAGACATAAAAATTTAAAATTTAAAATTACATTCTATCCAAAATTGAAATACATGATTGAATAGGAGTCTTAGTTTATATATATATAATATATATATATATATTTCCAACCTCTCACTACAATGGGGAAAATATCATGGTCCTATTATGTGTTTCACAGGTACCAATATCGTAAATTATTTAGTGACTCGGATTTATACTCAACCATTTATTCATATTTCTGTATGTAATAATGGGAGTTGAGTTCTAATTTAATCGGAATGAAACAATGACTATCACATATCTATAAAAATGTTCACTTAGTATAAAAAATAAATTAAGCTTATTGGAGTATGTATAATGCACTTCGTCTTTATTGTATAGGTGATATTTTTATATCTATTAAAGTGTTCACTTAATATAAAAAATAAAACATGCTTATTGGAGTATTATATAGGTGATATTATCATATCTATTAAAATGTTCACTTAGTAAAAAAAATAAAACATGCTTACTAGACTAAAAGTAAAAATATGTACCATGCCTTTTGTCTTTATTGCATAGGTGATATTTTGAAGACAATAGTATTTATGAAAAAAATTGAAAATTGGTGATAATAAATACTATATTATTTTGCATAATAACAATTCATTATGAACTGTCATTTCCCTTAACTAAACACCAAATAGCAATTTTATACAAAATATTATTGGCATGTTTAATATGCAGGAATGGGCTGGAATGGAATCGCAATTGAAGCTTCCATTCCCTTTTCTAGTGTTTGGAAGTATTTTTAGAAGCTGGAATCGCGATTCCTTAGAATCGACAATTCCGACTTTGAAGAGATGGAATCGCGATTCCATTCCACTCTTATTAATTATAAGAATGTAATTACTTTTTTATCTTATTATGCATTAATATTATACATTTATTACTAAAGGCATTCTCGACAATTACATTTTTAGTCATTTCTGAAATAGCCATGAAATTCCTAATTTTTATTTTATAAGTGTATTATTGAATTTAAGCATTATATTATAATATATATATATATATTGATAGTGAGTTTAATTTTGATGAGTATTACGATGTGTGAAAGTGTAGAATTATTTAAATATGTTAGATTAATTATTTATTGAGTTTGTAAAATATTAATATACCTTAGAGTGTGTTATTTATGCTTAGAATAAGTGAAATGTATATATATAAATATCCTTGGGTAGCAGAAAAATAGGCTAAAAACTTAGCCATTAAACCTCCATTATGTGCCTTAAGACAAAGATATTAATTAACCCAAAACAAAGTTATTAAGCCTTTAATATCCTCATGCCCTTAAAGTCAACGTAGGATAAACTTAAACTACTTAACCTCTAAAAATTCGGCCAAAAATCCCAAACCAAACCAAAAGCCCTCTATTTGCCCTAAAACCTCTTCTTCTTCACTCAAAAAAGGCTCCCAAGGTTAACCAAGTTTGAGACTTGATTTTCTACAACATCCACCATCAAAAGCTTGATCTAGAGTCATTAAACCAAGCCTTGAAGTTCTTGTGGTAAGTGTGTTCTTCAACTTTCTTTTCTATGCATGAATATGTAGTCTTGATGCCATATTTATTTAAATTCATGCTCCATGATGTTTTGATGGTATATGATGTGTTATAGGACTAGAGTGGTTAGTTTTATGTGCTTAAGGTGAGTTTTGAAGTGTTGGAAGTGTTGGTGAGTGCATGTGGTTGGATGACCTAATATTGAAGATGATGTGAATTTGAAGTGTAATTGATGTTTGATAAAAGTTGGAAGAAGATGATGAATAGTGATTTGGAGTTGATGAAGTTTTGGAGATGTTTGGTGTTGTTTGAATGATGGGATGATCATATAACAAGTTTTGAGAAACTTTGGAATGAGTTTAAAGAATTTTAAGAAATGTAAAATGCATTTAAGGAACAAAGGATTTCGTCATTTTTTTGTTCCAGTATGCACAACCTGTTGCGCGGGCGTGCACATGGCCGTGTAGGCCTTGAAATCCTTAAAAATTCTTCTCGGGTCATTTTTTTTACCCAACACGGCCTCGATGCACGGCCATGCACACGGTCGTGCAGACTTCCCCTGTTTCGCAGCTTGTTTGTAAAACAACCATAACTTTTTCATCCGACCTCCGTTTGAGGTGATTCAAGTTGCGTTGGAAAGCTAAGGAAAAGATATAAAACTTTAATGTTTTAAGATTTTCCAAATTCGAAAAGTATCAGTGCTTAAATTTCAATTCTTTCCAGCTGATACACTTTCCAACAAAGTTTAAAACTTATTGTTGTTTGCTAAAAGTTGTTCAAAGCTTGATAAATGGTCATTTAAGTATTTGTTGAGTATTGTATGATAATATATGGTATCTAAATGCTATGTGATGATGTTATAATGATTTATTTGAATTTCTTTGGATGATTATACTTGAGCTTTGATGAATATATATACTTGAACTAAGTGTGAGTTTGTAATTACTTCTTTTTGCAGTGATTGATTCCCTTTTGTTATTCCCATTGACTCTCGATTTAGTACAGGTACGCAGTAACTAGCTTGTCTCTGTGTTAGGATAGGCATTTATGAAAACTATATATTAAGAAAAACTTAATTGTGAGTGTTGATTTGTGTTTTACGCCGTTAAATCCAATCCCTGTCCAAGGTGGCATGAGTGCCTAGGGGCCCCCTCACAGATTGGGTGCTTGGGGTGGAATTGGTATCCGGTTCGGGGAGCGGCACCCTGCTCAGATTGGGCATGGTAGATTTAGGTGTTTTCTGTAAAATATCTAGAACGGTATAAGTATCCGAGCTACTTATATCAACCCCCTGAGCGTCAAGGTTGTTACTCAGGATCCCCCACTATCCTTGTTACCCGGAGTTTGAATACTCCCATGTTGAATTACTAACTAAAGACTAAATAATAATTGAATGGTTGTTGCATCTTGCATTTAGTTCAGGCTTGTGTGAATCATCTCGCTTTTGTTTTCGTTACTTGTGTACTGGGCCTCTGGTTCATATTTTATCTATTTCAGATGAGGATCTTGATGAGTCTTATGCGAGCTTGGGTTATGGTCCTGATTTTGAGGATTTTCTGGAGGAGTTTGAGGACTAGAGATGGCCCAGGACTGGTTGGAGCCCAATCTTTTTGTAATAGACTAGATATATAGGTTGGATAGTTGTTTATATAGTTCTTGATGAACTATATGTTTTGTTGTTTTGCCAAGGCTTGTAAGAAGCCTTTTGGTTGTAATATATATATGTATGTATGTATGTACCTAGCTTGTATAACCTGAGCTATTTTCTTATAATGTTTGTATATATATGGTATTGTGTTTTGAAAGTAAGCTATTAAGTAAATAATTTTCAAAATGACTTATGTTGTGAAATTAGACAAACAATTCATCAAACATTTCTTCTCGGACAACCTTACATATAATTCTGCAGATTATATGTGGTTGGGGACTGTTATCACTTATTTTAAATTTAGGGGTGATAGCGGGTCCTTACAATTTCATTCCGTGTAATCTTCCAAACATAGGAATGGATTTGCCATTCCCAAACTCATTCCATTCTAAATCATTCCTACGTAGCAAACATGACATAAGGGAATGAATAGCTATTAATTATAGACCATGATCTCCACTGATAAGAATTTTTCAACTTGAAAAGACTATTAATATATCACATGTAATGAACATTACGGTCTAGATCGCGATTGCTGCGAACAATGTGATCTCCGTTAATAAAAATTTTCCAACTTGAATGACCTAGCCTTATAGTGAGCCTTACTGATCACCCAATTGCCCTCACCTCACTTGTAGCTCGGCACGAATGGCTTAGTTAGACAGGAATCCAAGTAATGGGCTCATGGGCTTACCTTATGTCCTCCACTACTACTGCCTACTCACTTATTATCTTATAATGTCCATAACCACCAAGTTGGTCACCTATAAATACTAATCTATCTCTTTGGAGATAGGTAATGTTGTACTCAACTCATTTCACCAATCTAACCTATAGGCTTATTATAACTATCTTTAACTTAAGTATTAGAGTGATCATTATGGGCCCATACCTTGTGCTCCACTAACCAAGTTTTTGTCTTTGCAAACCTTACAGCCAACATTGATTCAAGCCTAGATTTCTAAGGCCTAACCTTTACTAGATTTGAGCAAGCAAGAAGGTCCAATATGGTTGATGGCCTAAAATGGCTTTGTTGGTTAAAATGAGCTTATTAACATTTTTAGGGTTCATTAGCTACCTCTAAGCCCAATTAAAATAATTGAGCTTAAAATAGACTTCTTAAACTAAAATAAGCTTACTTATTTGACTTAAATAACTTAAAATGTACTTCTTTAAGTTAATAAATTAGGTTCCTTAGTTAATTTTAGGCGTAAATTAAATAAAAGGACTCACGGTAGGCTTTTAAATATTGAAATACCCTAAATCTTAACTTAAATTAGAAATATAAATTAGACAGTTTAAATGGATCAAATAAGTAAACAATAGAAAATAAATAGACAACTCGATGTAATTAAATTAGTAAATAGATTTGAATTGAAATTGAGATTTGAAATATTTTACAAAATCATCTATTTTCCTTAATAACTTTTGTTAATAAATCGAACTATCCAATTTTAAACCAATTCTTCATTTTAAACTCCTTTTATCCCAATTTCAAATTCCTAAACCCTAATATAAGTATATTAAACGTTTTGTAAACTCCTAAACCTTTTCTATTTTAGTTAATTTTCATTTTCTTGAATCCCGTTAATTTTTTTTAAATGATAGCTTGTTTAAAAATACCAGTTTTAAACTTGAACCCAAATTAAACGTTAGATTTTCATAAGCTAAACTTATGAATTGTGTTTTTGTATCAAGTTATAGATTTCTAATATATATGTTCTTAAATTATTTTTCTAGTTAATTATGATTCTTAAAATAATTATTAAAAAGATTTAAATCTAATACCCTATCTCAAAAATATCTTATAATTTATATATATGTAAAATTTGTGATAATAGCGATAAACCAAAGATGTATGAGCATGTTTGTTAAAAACCTATGGTGTAGATCAAGTATTTGATGAAATGATTTGTGGTTATATGATATGTATATGTGTGTGTGTGTGTGTGTGTGTAGAAGTGTTTATAGGTCAAGTTTGAGCATGCGTAAGCTAATAATAAGTTGTTATTGTTTATGTATGTTGAATTAAATAGTTAAAAATTAGTGTAAAAGACAAAGGAATAACATAGCATGATCCTCCTGCAACACGACCGTATCATGGCCCGTGATATATGCAAAAAATAAAATTTAGAAGGATAGAGGGCGTGATCTCTTTTGATCAAATGATAAAATATAATAACGGGGGTATTTTTACATGTAATGAACATCACGGTCTAGATCGCAACGACTGCGATCTCCACTGTATAGCTATTCCCAACTTGAAAAGACTGTTAATATATCATATTTATTATATTTATTATAATGGTCAGATTGATTAGATAGTCCTAGGTCCTACAAGTCTCCTTGCAATTAATAAGGTGTAATAAACGTTGGAATATAAATTTTTTACTTATTCCTAACAAGTATCATTTATAAAAGATGACTTTTTTTATTTCCTATCTAGTTTATTTCAAGAAAAATAGAAATCGTTATTTTACAAAGGAATTCATTAGCAAAAACACGATATCAGACGTTGGATAAATTAAGATTGGAAGATGTATAATTATCCTGCATTTTCATGATAAAGGCATCTTATAGAACAGCTTTTTTTAAGGTATTCTGAGTTGAAGACACAATGAAATAAGGGGATAATTACTCCAATAATAATGAAACCACCGACGGTAGTAGCATATCCACATGTATTCTCAGTATCTTGCTCTTGATCTTTCTAGCAAAGACAATTTTTTTATGTGTCCTACCATTTGAAAAGAAGGAAAGAAAAGAAATAAATAAATAAATAAATAATTAAAAGAAAGTAATAAAATATACATAATACAGATTCTAAAGGTAAAATAATGGAAATAGATCTTTGTATATGATTTCAGAAAAATATTTTTATATTTAACCATTATTGTCACCTCTAATCGATGATTTATATTATAAAATATATATATCTAATATTAGATATTCAAAAATTTAATCCAAGATAATCCCGATTTTTAATAAACTCCAAACCTAATCTGATTTTTATATTAGGAAAGTCAGCGTGACCATCCAACGCAACACCTCTCTCTAATCCTATTCCCTTCTTTCTCAAACTTCAGGGCAAGACCATCCGCAATGGCCAAGCATGACATTCAAGCTGATCGTTTTTTCAAAATTGGGTCCAAGGTTGAAATCACCAGTCCACTCCACCGATTAAGAGGCACATTGTTCCCTGGAAAAATCGTGGGCATATCACGTAAGAAGAAAACGTACACGGTTGAATACGAAACCATAATGATACAAGAACATGGCTGCGTGAAACCCCAGAGAGAAAACGTGAGTTTAGGCTTGTTGAGGCCTTTACCACCCTTAGAGAGCAAGAAAGAATTCAAGTCCAATGATGTCGTGGATGCTTTCTTTAATGGTGGATGGTGGGAAGGAGTTGTTACTAAAGAGTTGGAGAAATTTGAGTACTTGGTGTATTTTAGGTGTATTGGGAGGCACTATCGGTTTGAGGCTTCACAGTTGAGGATACATCGTGAGTGGGTTAAGGGAGTTTGGGTTCCTGCATTGAAGGACAAAGATGGAGTAGAAGAAGTTGTAGTTAAAGAAAAGGTGGTAAGTATATGTTTCTTGATTCTTGCTTGTTGGATGTTTTACTCTGTTGATTTTATAGTTCTTTCTTGTTAAGATCTATCAATATTTTCTAGATATATATTCATCCATCCAATGTCATAGATGAAAATAGGGAAAAAATTACACATAAGAATATGAATATTTAAGTTTGATATTTTATTATTTTCTTTCGTTTTGGTTAAAGAAAGTTTGAGATTAAGTATATAAATAAATAAAGCCAACAGATTTTGGTAAAAGAAAGATATAGTTCCACCTCAGGTATAATTTTATTAGATATATGTAGTGTACTAGCAACATATATCTAAAATTGTTCATCTCCTTTCATTGCTATTGAAAACCTTCACCTTTTATTTAAACTAGGATTTACAAATCTATCCTTTCTCTTAAAATATAATCGGGGATCATTGCATGTCAATTTTAATGTAAAAAAACTATTGTAATTAAGGTTTATGCACAACTTTTGATAGAAATTTATAGAAATTTCTTATTTCAAATTATTTCAAAGTGTATTGATTGTTAGTTTGCTTTTTGTTTTCAATATGTATATCCTAAATATGAAGCATGGAAAAGATGTTGATTCTGGTCTTTCTTAATGTTTATGGAAATTGCGTGAGTAAGGATAACTCTATTGGATATCCAGATCTTACATTAGAAATTACTTGAACTAACAACCAAACCATCTGTTTAAAGGATTATTCTAACAAAAATTTGATGTTGCATAATCATGTATAAATTTTAAGACATACCCTTTTCCCTAAATTATGAGGGTCATCATGTTTCTTCTATACAATTCATATTCTATTTCTAATGGCACAAGTGGTACCTTTTGCCAAATATATAAACGATTCTTAATGAGGCTTAAATGAACATGTACTTATTATTGCCTTTTTTTTTTCTTTAAGTTTGATTTGATGCAGGATTCCAAACAATTGAAACTCCCAGCAACAAAAATTTAAAGGGTTCATTTAGTAAAGGCAATGTAGTTAAAGTCAAAAGCAATGAAGAAGGATTCGAAGGTGCTTGGTTTGCTACTACTATTATCGATAGGTTAGGAGACAAGAAGTTTCTAGTAGAGTACCTAACTTTGGCAGCAGATAACAATGAAGGCATCCTAAGAGAAGAGGTGAAATTAACACAATTAAGACCACGTCCTCCTAAAATCACCATCACAAAATCATATCCTCGATACAAAAAAGTTAATGTTCTATTCAATGAGGGGTGGTGGGAGGGTAAAGTCATAAGAGTTCTTGATGGAAAGAGGTACCTTGTGTATTTTGAAGGTACCAAAGATGAAATGGTGTGTCTTCGCGATGACTTGACGCCACACCAAGATTGGGTTGATGGAAGATGGGTGTATTCTTGATACTCTTTTAGAATCATTTTTCATGAAAGTCATTTAAAACTAATTCTAAGGATTAATCCCTAATTTCAAGCAAATTTGTCGTACAAATTAGAATATTAGCATATGTTTCATCTATCATATCCTTGTTACAATTATTAGAGCGGAAGAGTAAAAATAGTAAAGAAATGATCATTCGAAAAGTAAATTATTTATTTATATATTTTAGCATTGAAAATTTCTATTCCTATTCCTATTAATTTCTATTTTGGTTCGTCCTTTTAATCCTTTATTATTTTGGCACTGTTTTCAAACATATGTTTACCAAAATAACATACCAAAAAGATAAAATTATTAGTACATATATAACCTTTACAAAATTAGATATTTACAAGTCTACACAAAGTTAACCTTGTTTATATCATCTATACTATTATATTAATTTTAAATCATCAATTTATGATGTTAATATATATGTATTATTTTAATTTTCATCAATAATATAAATTTTAAATCAAAATCTACATGTACTATTATATTAAATGTTAATCACTTAATTAGACTCCACAAGCTATAACTTTTTTCTCTTTGATTGTCAATTACCTCATTTAATATTTCTTATTGAAACTGAGAGTTTCTTATTTCTCATCAACCACTATCTATGCCTTAACACTATCAACCACTATCTTTCTTGTGTTATCCATGAATGTCTTGTATTTAACAATGGTTAATCATTAAAGTATGTTTCTATGTTTCCGGAAAAAAATTAAAAAAATAAAAAAGTAGGTTGTGAGTCATTGGTGAATACTGTTGAAATCCATAAAATGATATGAAAATTACAAACACCAACACCAAGCTGAATCAACCAGCATGGTGAGAAATGACCTGTAAACCCTGAGAATTTTTCGTACCGGTAAAAATAGATAAAAATATAAATATAGAAAATAGATGGTTACTATTAAACCCAACAAAGACTCTAAAATAGACTACTAGTAGTAATGAGCCTATATATAGTTTTAAACCCTAAAATAAGGATTCATAGATAGTATTAGATACTACTAATAAGATTCCATAGTAGGTACGAAAACTCAAGATATAAGAATAACTTAACTAAGATATTAAGTGCGATAAACAATAAACAACCAATTACACTTATAGTTAGGAAATGATAACCTAAAGATAAACCATTAGGGTTATAAATACACAATAAAAACATAAACAGATGTACAACTAATAATCTTGACTCTAAATAAATATTCATATCACACCATTATTTTAATTAGAGTATTCTTAAGCTATTAGAGCCTAAAACGAAATTAATCTATTAAACTTAGAAAACCCTAATAAGGTGAGACAAAAACTAAAAATAATTAATCCCATAAACTTTAAACCTAAAGTTGAACTTAATAACAATCTAGAAATTTGTAGAACTCTATATAATTTTTTGGAGATAAAACTCTTGAATAATTGTCATATTTATACCCGTTTAACTTAACAAATTACCCTAAAATTTGGATAATTATTAACTAACAATTATTATATTAATATATAAATATATTATGGTGCAAATTGCACCAAATTGATGGCTAAAATCTTCTTGAGACGTGTTAGTCGAAAATCTGGAGAAATTGGGTCAAAAAGAGCAAACTAAGTAACAAAAACAACTCCAAGAGCCAATCAAAACCATCCAAATAAGGCAAGTAATTAATGCATGAAGATAACAATCCTTGCAACTTGTTTTCAGTGGAACTCTCCCTTTTCATGTCTAAAAAAATGAGCTACCATACACATATATAAATAACATCTTAAAGAGCAAAACAAAAAGTAATTAAACCTCAACTTTAGCAGCCATTAAGCCTTCCAAACCTCAGCTAAATTCATCCCAAACAAACCACCAAACAATCAACAGCCCCAATACAACACCAACTCCATTAAAATACAACTTCAAGCTTGGAATAAGGAGGAACAAGGTAAGTTGATTAGTTTATAGTTAGTTTCTTGTTAAAACATTGTTCTAAACCATGTTTTGATGGTTTTAGGATCGAAACTAGCACAAGAACAAGTTCCAAAACATACATATAGCTCCAACAAGGTAAGTTCTTAAAAACCCTAGTTACACCATTTAAATTCGTAAAACAAGGATCATGGACATGTTGGAGTGTTATGAGATGATATATGTGTATATAACATATGTATAAACACTTAGGAATGCTTTAGAAACAATTTGGACGTGGAAAAACATCAAAATCGAATCAAACACCACGAAGAAGATGATGAATAGTGGATTTCCAGAAGAGCACGGGAAGAACACGGGCGTGGATCTCCCCCGTGTACCTCTCAACGTGGAATTCATTCTCTTTTGAATTATAGAGAAACACGGCTAGTACACGGCCGTGTATCAAGCCTTATTCCTCTCGGCTCCTAATAAAAAAAATTAATTTCAAAATCTGTTAATCTGAATATTATCATCATCATCATCATCATCATCAACATTAATATTATTATTACTACTATTATTATTATCACTAATGATATTATTATTATTAATCAGATTATTATTAATGTTGTTGTTATTATTATTATCCTTATTATTAATGTTATAATTATCATTACTAATGTTATTATTAATAATATTATTAATGATATTAATTTATTATTACGGTTATTGTTATTATTAATATCAATTATTATTGTTATTATTATTTCATGATGATTATTATTATCATTATAATCCATTATTATATGATTATTACTATTAATGATATCACTACTATCATGATTAGTACTAGTGTTGTTGTAATTATTATTATTATGATATGTATTATTATTGTTGTTGTCACTAAGATTACTACTATTTTAATATAGTTATTGAGAAAAATAATGTTAGTATTACTAGCATATACTTTACAATTATCATTATTATTATTATAATATTATTATTATTATTATTATTATTTTATTATTATTATTATTATTATTATTATTATTGTTATTGTTGTTGTTATAAATGAAAAAATTATAATAATTGTAAAATACTTATTTTATACATAAGAATGAAGTTTAAATAAGCTTTAAATAAAGAAAATTACATGAAGTAGACCAAAAGAAACACGATGACACTAAACAATAGTAAATAAATACGAGTTATTATAATGGGTAAGATAAGGAACGATGTAAAAATAGCAATAATAATAATTATAAAAATATAAGCCTAATAGATACCAAATTTTTGAATACTCGATAAAAACAAAATAAAAATAAATATTAAATAATAATTTATTATCATAGGATCATCTAGTAATAGAAAAAAAAAAACCCAATACCAATATAAGACACTTAGACACTCATAGGAGTTTAGTTCTATAATTTATGTTTATTGATGAATATTTTATTCATCTCAATAGGTGATATTGAAACTATAGAAGATTTCCCAGCTGACTATTATGACTAACCAGTATGAACGGGTGAGTAACTCAATCTTATTACATTGGATATGCTTGTAGCTTAGTTGACCTTTAATGAAAGATCATAACTTGAATTTACTGTATGGGTTTATAGGATTGTTTGTTGTAAGAAATGTTGATTACCAAGTTACTTTAATAATGATGATGATAATAGAATTCTATATGATTATATTGCTTGTATAACATGTTGCTTGTATGTGTAATGATTGATCGCCTTAAATCTGATTAAAAACGACTATTACCATAAATGAAATGAACATGCATTGCATGATTTGCATGAGCAACATTTGAGTAAGTGATAGCCTACTACGTGTTAGTGTTTTGGATCTCTAATAATGCTTGGTATATCTAGGCAAGGAAGTTATTAGTTATTCACAAGATTACCTGTTCTGTTGATACCATAAGAACTAAATGGTAAAAAAATGATGCCACTTATAGTATTACTTGAAATGACTAACACTTAGTGGAGTTTCTAAAGCTAAAGCAGGAAATAAGTGTGAAAAACATGATAAATTCAAAGTGATAATTAATGTAAGTATTATTGTTTTCTTGTATGCTTAGTCTTTCCTGGATAGGTAGGCCATAGTATTATATTCCTTCAACTCGGTGAGAGGGCGTAAATCTTCATATTGCTTTGGATTCTGGGTTATCTAGGCTTGTATTAGTGCATATGATTGATTGATGCATTTCATATGATTATAATAAACTTGTTTGATATGTGGTAAGTTCTATTTATTCACTGAGCCCATGGTTTCGCTTATACTCCTGCAGTCCTTTTACGTTTACACTTAGGCCATGGCTGGTCACTTCCAGGAGTTTAGCTCCGGTAAGAACTTCAAGACTGGAAGTTTATGGAAGATTATGGGATAAGTTATTTACTTTTATTTTAGTCTAAGCTAGTTAGTATTTAAATTTATTAGTTCTGTGTTTATAGGCTTTTAGAAATACATTATGGTTTGTAATATTATATTTAAGCACCAAAATAATAGTTATTTACTAATTTATGACTTACATGTATTTGTTATTTCTTATCAAAGCAAATAAAATATCTTATTGTTTGAAAACATTTCATTCTTTGAAGGTAATCTAATGATAGTATTTAAGTGTAGCTTGTTTACTAACACTAGGGTACCCTCGGGGTGTGACATGACCCACGACCCCTAACAATTGGAGATGTGAATTATACAATTTCAATTTTTTTCCTTTATTCTATAATGAATCCAAGGCCAAGAGGTCATGTTCCGTTACTAGAAATTTGCTTTTTCACGGCCAAACTGTCGCAAGGACAAACTTTACACATCTAATTTATTTTTATTTTCTTTTAATTTTTTTTTGTGGGACAAGATCCCCGTGGTAGCATTACAAAAATATAAATATATTTTATATAAAATTTCCATTTATTTAAAATACTAGAATAGGTTGTTATACTTCCTTTTTCTTTATTTTTTACAAACAATTGCCCTATTGTAGGGACCATACCACTTCATCATATTGACGTAGCAACGCGATCTTGCAATAGGATGCTGTTAAAAGATAAAACAAAAAAAAAATAGGACATAAATATCGTATGGGAACATCGTAGCATTCATGGATTAGGTGAAAAGCATGAAAATTTTGAGAAATATAAAAAGATGAAATTAATGACATCAAGCATTGCTTTTAAACAAAAAACAACAGTAGTCACGTCTCTAGGGAAAAACAACAATCCAACTAAGTCATTAATTGGTTTAAATAAGTGTCAAGAAAGTTTAGATTCAATATATCTTTTATATATAATTGGATCAATAGATAACTAATTACAAATAAATTTTTACCTATAATAAACATATGAAAATAGATCTTTCTAGATTTTTGAAAGATTTCATGATACTATTCTTACTTTTTTTTCACCAGAAATCCATATTTACTTAATAATAAGAAAATCTTCTAATGCATTTAAAGGAGAACCACACTATTCGACTCCATATGTTTTAACATATATGTAATTTTCTTTTTCTTTAAAAATTAAAATTCAAAACCTTTAATCCATGATATTAGGTAGCTAAAAAATTTCAATTTTTTGTTTTTGTTTTGTCTCTCTCTCGCTTAGTCACTTTCCATCATTTTTGTTTTTCCTCTTTTTTTTTCCCTTCACTCACTACGATCCTATTTGTCTTTTACTAGAAAATATTAAGTGATTGGATAACTATTTGTAGATTATATAATGAGAAAGTAATCTTAACTAACAACAAAAAATAATGAAATTAACCCTATGAAACAACTAAATAAGAAAAAAATTAACAAAAAACTAAATAAAAAAAATCTCAACAAAAAATTAAATAAAAAATTGAAATCTTTCCTAAAAAAATTAAATCTTCCAGCTTCTGTGTCTATCAAGAGACGTAATTTATTTCAATAATTTTTTTCCCATATTTCATTAATATCTTAATGAAATTTTCACTCAATGCTATCTTATTAGTTTTTTTAATATGAAGGGAATATATTAAGACTATAGTCTAATAAAAAATGTTGTTTATTTCATTAATATTGTAATGACATAACCATTTTTTTCACCTAATATGTATAACCGTTTTTTAATAAAAAGATTAAAAATGGAAAACCTATAGACACAATATTTTGCAATTTAAAACTAAATATAAAATTTTTATTGTTTTTTTTTTCAATCTCACTTTTCATCTATTGTGTTTTTCATCTTTTTTTTTTTTTTATCTCAACCAATATTATGAAGGAAAGAAAAAAGAAAATGTTTTAGCTGTTAAGTAATTAACTCATGATAAATAAGATTATAGTATATCATGAAATATTATTTTTTAATTAATATCTTAATAAAAAAATCTATTAATACTTCAATTTTTTTTAATCTATCAATACAAAAGAAATGACATTAAATTATATTTAATAATGAAGAAAAACAAGAACCTAAGCGAAGTAATTATTTTGTTTAATTTTATGAAGAAAAGCATAGTCGATTTAACATCGTCTGTTTGTTTCATCATTTCTTGATCATTTTTTGTATCGTTTTTCTATTATTTTCAAATAGATGTTTGTCAACAAACTGATATCAATGAAAAACCGATAGTTTTACTTGCAAATTAACTAAACAGAACCAATACTAAACAAATATAGTTACGATACAGATAAGTTACAAATATTGATGTGATACAGATAAAAATCTAACCGTCCAAAGAAATAAGAATATAGTTTGTTAATAATACAAATAATACATTATAAGTATAATCATATTTTTTCTCACAAATAAGGCAAAACATATCATGAAGGAAAAAAACTATTGTAACAATTTTAGTATTTATTTTTCCATAAACTACTTTGTGAGGTAAAATGAGTTTAATTAATAATTTAAGGTCAGTTGATGGTCTATTCTAGAACATAGGGCCACCTAAGCCGAGCCCAGCACATTAATGGGCTAGATTAGTATGCTAGGCCTAGATTCAATCGACAAACCCCACGATGAATGACCTAGCCTTCCAATGAGCCTTAATGATCACCCAATTTCCCTTACCTCACTTATCGCTCGACTGAATGGCTTAGTTAGATAAGAATCCAAGTAGTGGGCCCGGGCTTACCCCACGTCCTCCACTACTACTACTCACTCACCCATTATCTTACAATGTCCGTAACCACCAGGTCGGTCACCTATAAATACTAATTTATCTCTTTGGAGATAGGTAATGTCGTACTCAACCACTTTCACCAATTTAACCTATAGGCTTATTATAGATATCTCCAACTTAAGTATTAGAGTGGTCATTCTGGGCTCATACCTCGTGCGCCACTAACCAAGTTTTTGTCTTTGCAAACCTTACACCCAACATTGATTTAAGCCTTGATTCTAAGGGCTAACCTTTTCTAGATTTGAGCAAGCAAAAAGGTCCAATATGGTTGATGGCCTAAAACGGCTTTATTGGTTAAAATGACCTTAGTAACATCTTTCGGATTCATTAGCTACCTCTACACCTAATTAAAATAATTGAGCTTAAAATAGACTTCTCAAACTAAAATAAGCTTAGTTGATGTTTCTAGGTTTGATTTGACTTAAATAACTTAAAATGTACTTCTTCAAGTTAATAAATTAGGTTCCTTAGTTAATTTTAGGCGTAAATTAAATAAATGGACTCATGTTAGGCTTTTCAATATTGAAATACCTTAAATCTTAACCTAAGTTAGAAATATAAAGTAGATAGTTTAAATGGATCAAATAAGTAAAAAATAGAAAATAAATAGACAATTCAATGTAATTAAATTAGTAAATAGATTTGAATTGAAATTGAGATTTAAAATATTTTACAAAATCGTCTATTTTCCTTAATAACTTTTGTTAATAAATCGAACTATCCAATTTTAACTCAATTTTTCATTTTAAACTTCTTTTATCCCAAATAAAATTCCTAAACCCTAATATAACTATATTAAACGTTTTCTAAACTCCTAAACCCTTTATATTGAAGTTAACTTGCATTTTCTTGAATCTTGATAATTTTTGAAAATGATAGCTTGTTTAAAAATAATTTAAACCGAACCCAAATTAAACATCATATTTTTATAAACTGAACTTATGAATTGTGTTTTTGTATCAAGTTATAGATTTCTAATATATATGTTCTCAAATTATTTTCTAACTAGTTATGATTCTTAAAATAATTATCAGAATATTTAAATCTAATAACCTATCTCAAAAATATTTTCTTGTATATATATGTAAAATTGTAATAATAGTGATAAACCAAAGATGTATGAGCATGTTTGTTAAAAACCTAAATATATGTATATTAGTATAGATCAAGTGTTTAATGAAATGGTTTGTGGTTATATGATATATCTGTTATATAGAAGATTTATAGTCAAGTTTGAGCATGAGTAAGCTAATATAAGTTGTTGTTGTGGATGTATGTTGAATTAAGTAGTTAAAAATTAGTAAAAGACAAAGGAAAAACGTAGCATGATCCTCTTGTTCAACACGACCGTATCACGGCTTGTGATATATGAGGAAAATAAAATTTAGAAGAATAGAGGGCGTGATCTCCTTTGATCAAACGATAAAACATAATAACTAGCGTATTTTTTTATGTAATAAACATCACGGTCTAGATCGCAGCCATTACGAAGGATTTGATCTCCACTTACAAGAATTTTCCAAAGGAAAAAGCCTATATCGGCCATGACAAGGGATGTTATCTTCTTGTTACGGGTGTGACAAGGCCATAATGGTGATCACTGCTTTCATCACAGGAGTGATTGTTGCCCTGAAGCTATTCATAAAAAGAAAAGAAAAATAAAAAGAAAGAAGGAAGAAAGATAAAATGAAATAGATTAATGGTAGATTAAATAACATGTTAGTGCTTGTACAATTAGGTATGAATTAATGAATTAATAGGATTAATTATTAACTCAGGTTAATATAGTTTCTAAGGATAAAATGAACTTAATTAGTAAACCTAAGTTCAACTTGGCTAAATGGACTTGAATAAATTAAAATGAATTAGATTGATTAGGTTAGATTATCTTAGCTTAGTAATTGAATTAATTGATTAACTCTAATCAATTTGGCTAAGATTAAGTCAAAATGAGTTAATACTTAATAGTTGGCTTAGAATAATGAGTTAAAATAAACCATCATTAATTAACATGAGAGATATGTTGTTTCATATATGTGTTTGCTTAGGAGATGAATGCTTTTGAGTATGTATGATGTGATGATGCTTTTATAATAAGAGACTATAAGAAAAGTGAAAAGAAAATACTTTGACAGACAAAGGAGAACTGTTTGTATTTTGGCAAGACGATATTCACAGCCATAGCGGGGTTCCTATTTAGTATCTAATCAAATAAGGATTTAATAAAAGTTTGAAATAAGTGAATAATGGGTATAATTTCTTATGAGTCTAATAATTATTAGAGCTATAAAAAGAATTGATTGAATCATGAACCAAACCAAACTGAATCGAATGGCATCGAAATTTTAGTCTTTTTTTTAAACGGTTGAGTGAAGAGTAAACAGTATGCGGTTTAGTTTGAGACCTGAATTGAATTGAGTCATTTTACATATTTAAAAATAAAATTCAAACATGATTTTTTAATTATTTAATTAAAATATTAATTATTTTTGAAAATTTTGACTTAGATGTGTATCATTCATGAGAGTAAAATTAAATTAGTCACATTAAATTTTGATTGTTGTTGTGCGTTTACATGTAAGATAGATTTTAGCCTCTAGTGTTATGACTTCTAAACATTTTTTTTATCCTTTTTGTCTTACTAATTAATCCACTTTTGTTACTTATTGGTTTATATAATTAATAATGTATGAGCTAGAAGCATACAACGAATTAACATTTGTGCCTCATATTGGATGAAATTTTCTCCCTTCCTATAAGTTTTACATGTTTGTTTGGTAAATAATTAATTTTCGATAATATTATTTTTAATTGTATTGGTGATATGAAAAATATGTAATTAAAGTTTTTCGATAGAGCACTTTGAGAATAAAAGTGGTTTGAACCGCAAATCGAACCGATTTTTTCAGTTCGAAAAAATAATGAATTGAACTAACTGGTTAGGTTTAAGTTTAAAAAAAAACCAAATTGTAGTATATGGTAAAGTTCGGTTCAAGGGTGAACTGGATCGAAGCACAATGTGCAAACCCCTATCCATTGTCTCAAATGAGTCATTCAATTTATATATGGTTATGGGTAATTTTTGGAGCCAACCTTCCTAACACCGAAGAAGTATTAGTGGCTTGTGATTTTCTTTTGATAATTTTTTTTTTAAATTTTGAAATTATTCTATATGTAATATTATGTTTTATTTTTATTTGTTTGTGAATTTTTTATTATTATTACTAGGTGTGAAATGTAGATTATATAAAGTTTAGACAACATGTAAAGATTTGAATATCTATTAAAAATACAATAATAAATATATTTTTCATTGAGTATAATATGTGAGGGAGATTC
Source organism: Combretum micranthum (assembly GCA_024138025.1). NCBI lineage: Eukaryota > Viridiplantae > Streptophyta > Magnoliopsida > Myrtales > Combretaceae > Combretum > Combretum micranthum. Next base: position 847,196 of record JAMXBD010000355.1, read on the forward strand.
AAACGTAATCTATATTTGAATAAGAATATAGTGTTCATATCATTATGCTGTAAGCCCTTGGAAGAACAATAATAGTTATTCCAAGAATAACGAAACAAGAATAACTATCCATATTTATTGAAAGAAAACTTCTATCATGGCATGGTAAACCATTTAACCCATCATCCAAAGTGGTTATAAGAATTAATGTAAACAACAATTTTATCTAATTTAATATGTTTATAAATTTGAGTCATTCAATAACTTAATCGTCTAGTATTATATCAAAATGGAAGGGGTATATAATTTTCCTTAATCAGCTTTCAAATTAATGTAACTGACATGTCATTGGGAGATGGTCAAAAAAAAAAAAAAAAAGACATGTCATTGGGTTGATCAGGTTGAAAAGAATAAGCTTTTAGCAAACATAAAACTCTTTTTTTTTTTTTTTAACTCAACGCAAGAAATATTTCCCGACCAAGAGTTTTGTTAATATTTTTTAATCTTTTTACAATTCTAAAACAATCATCTTGTCATTATTTTGGGATTATTTATATTTTTCGCGGAAAAGTATATCGTATTTATATGCATCAATCCATATAAATAATGTAGTAGTATGTCATAAACATCTATGTGAAATGTTATGTCATAATAGCGTTCATACCATAAAATATTATGCAACTTGCAGAGCTATAATTTAAAGGATAATTTAAAAGACAGGGTATCTTTTAATTTGGGTATTGTTCTTTTATATACATACATAAGTATATATTATTGACTGCTTTTACTTTCTCCTTAAATGTGAGCACATGAAGAAGAACCTTAAAAGCATTGAACAAACAATGCAATAATAGTAATCTAGCACAACATTAGGGCTGGAATGCAAGGCATGGATGGGAGCAAACAATAATAGGTGATTTGATCATTCTAACCTTGCATAACTTCTGCTTTAATTATTACAAATGCTTTAAACACTACCCTAAGCATATGATCATAAATAGATCCTACAAACTAAGTTACCAAATCAACATCAATTTATTCTATCAGGACATCATTAAGTATTGTGGATATCTTTATTTTTATTAATCCAAAATACAAAACCAGGGATCAAATTTCCATAGTGATGGATCATACCAAGGTTTAGGACTAAGTTCCTCATGTTCATTTCAATGAGAAGTCACTTAATATACTAAATCACTCCTTTCCCATAAAGCTCATAAACCAAAATATAATTTCCTCTTTTTTTTTTTTTTTTCATCATCATAGGTAGAGGATTTATCTTGATGGATTCCAATTTCTTTTGCTCTTTAGTGTGCCAACTGCTCAAGGACCAAAACCAGGGTTTTCTTCAACTTCTAAGCATTTATCTAAATTTATATGGCCCATTATTAATTACAATTAGGGTCAAACCCACTAAACAAATTTGAACTCAAGAAAATTAGAATTAACTCTTCCTTCGGGATTTGATCTTTTGATCCAAGTGAAAGGAAAATGCTGGTAGCTTCTAATTAACTAAATCACAAAATATAAACAAAGGATTTGAAACTTACACAACATGTAAAGAATTTCTCAAAGTAAAACACCCTTAATTGCAAGATTTTCCCTAAAAGACCGAATCAAGACAAAACCAAAGAGAATAATCTAAGGAAATTCATAGAAAAGGATGACTTATCTTCAATTTTTCAAAGTGACTAAACAGGGAAAGAGACGAAAAATAGGAGGGGAAAGGTTGTATCATTATTATATATAGAGCTGTAAGCTAGCAAATAAGCATAATTGTTGGCTAGCTACTCAAGTTTAACTTGCTATAAATTCAATTTAATAGCCTCTATTTTATTTGTTGATGTGCTGATGGTGTACCGTCATTTTAATTTAGACCTTTTATCAAGAAAGCGATCAAATAGACCAAATAAAGATAACATATAAACAATATATAAATTTAGATGAGATATAAATGAAAATCAGACCCGTCGGACTCAGCTTATCAATGAACTCGGCCAAATTTGAACTTCTGTTCGAACTCAATACAGACCTGATGCCATCCTTCTCCCGTCGCTCACACCACGCCTTCTGCACAGTGGCCGTGGAACCGGCCGCCGCCGCCACCTGAGTCTCCACTAACAACCATCCACTACCTCTTCAATGAAGGTCAGCTTAAACCGATGGTCGAAATCTCAAACTACTAAGTTTTCGCGCCAAAACTTATCTCTAGATCGAGTACGCTGTCCGTCGCTCTGCTTCCAGCTAAGTGCTTCCAACAAATCGAACGGATCCTCCGAACACTAAAACAGTTACAATCACATCATAAAGAATAATACTTTGCATGTATCATAAAGCAATGCTGAAAATCTGTTATGCTGGATCATGGACAAACTCATTGATAAAATGCCCAAAAGAAATAAAGCACGCACCGTGTTCTTTCTCAGTGCACCTCTTTGTGCTTGTGTTGATGCAGGGAGGTTGGACTAGTTGGATGAATTGTCTAGAGAGTTGTCTAAGCTGTTGGTGATTGTTTGTTTGGTATAATGTTGTTGTTGTCATAGGGGAGATGTGAAATAAGCTGTTTGGAATGTTTTTGGCAGTGTTTCATGACATCAAAGAGTAAGGTTTAGCACATTGACCATATGCAATGCGCTTCTTGTATGACTACGGGGTTGATAGGCTTTGCTGATGGTGAGAAGATTTGGAATGTTGTAGAGGAGAATGGTAATGTGCCGAATTTAAGGAGCTATAACATGAAGTTTCTGGGATTAGTTTCAAAGAAGAGAGTTAAGGAGGTGGTTCACTTGATACAGTGAGGTCTTCAGCTGGGCATCAAACCAGATTTGCTTAGTTTGAAGGGGTTTGTTGAGGATAGGCGACATGAAGAAATAGGAAACAGTGAACCCTGATAAAATGACTTTTAGTTTAATTGTTCCTTTGCCTGTGAGAAGGGTGATCTAGATTTTGCATTGATTTCTTTGAGTAAATTTTTGACGAAACGTTGCAATGCGTGGTTGATGATTTGGTACTTGTATTGTGGATAGTGGAAGTCAAGAGCCTCATGAAGCTTGGGAAAAAGAATAAGTTCTGTTGCTATTGAGTATAACGTAGTGCATTTGTGTTATTTGTTGACCGGTTGTTGGAGCAGGAAAATCCAGGATCAACCGTTTTGATTATTGTAACAATGACATATTCATGCTGGTTATACTTTCATTCCACGCATATGTGGAAAATCTTGCTTCTGCATCAGATAATTATCAGGTTAGTTATGCCCATTATCTTTCTAATTAGCATTGGTCATTTGAATGGTCAATATTAAGTAGTTTATATAAGGAATGCCCTCTTTTTCTTTTTTTGCTATCACCTGATAATGCTGGTGTTTGTGGTTTTAAAGAATTGTAGTCATGAACTGTATGTCACTTTTTTGTGGTACCTTTAATTTTAGGGCAGCAATTTTGGTCAGGTGCTGCGTTTTTGTTGGATTGTATGGGACCGGTAGTGTTAACAAATTAAATCAAACATAACCATGCATTTGACTAGCAGGCTATGGTACATTACCCCAGTGAACCATTTATAGAATGCTTGTCCCTGTGCCACCCACTTAATACATTTAGTCAATAAGTTAGCATGACACAATTTGCAGGACATGACAATAGATGGCTCTTTGTATGTAACATTAGTCTATGTGCCTTAGTTATGCTGTTTTATTTCAAGCTCAAGCCTATACAGCATGTATAATTAATAAAGTATATGCATCAGATAGTTATAATAGAATTCTATATGAGCTACTATAATCATATGTATGATTGTAAATATACCATTATCTGTCTGCCACATATAGTTAGACTTCGTGAGATTATATGTATGTCTTAGGGTTCTACTCATTAAAATCCATAGATGTAAGTATTAAAACCTCTAAATTAACTTATAATTTTTCGAACAAAAGATCAGCTAGGGATATAAAATTCTAAACATATATATATAAATCCTTCCAACATTTTCTAGAAGTCGGTCTCCAAATAAAATAAGAGTAAATTAGGTCACACTAACAGCGTGTATGGATGACTTCACAAGACCTGATAGAACAGATAATTTTTCTCCTACAAACCCATTCTACCATTTGTTCTCAAATCAATTATTTCACAAAACCTGCAACACAACTATTTCACAGAACAGCTACTGCTATGCAAGGAGGAATTGCAATTATTTACATGATCAAAGGAATAGATCAAGTATGGTGTTTGATAACCATGTGCCTTCTATATGGATCAACGCCCTTCAATAACTGAATTGGTCAAGGTGTTCGACGATATTGGGCTTTCTTCATGTGACTGGATTTCATTGTCATTCCAGCTATGGCTAGTGAAAGTAGGCTGCCTAGGTTGTGGAAGGTCAGAATCCCCACAAAGCATTAGAACTACAGTCGACATGCTTGGCCTGTCAGTTGTGTGGTCTTGCACACATAAAAGCCCAATATGGATGCATCTCATAAGTTCCAATGAGGAAGAGTTACCAACCAACGTTTCATCAACCAGTTCCAGTTCTCTACCTTGGCTCCAAAGTTGCCATGCCTAGGATCACTTTTCTGTTTAGCAGGTTGAAAATGACCAGAACAAAAAATGAGTATGAAATCTTTAGGAATTGAAGGTACTTGGTGCTTACATAGAAGACAAGATTTAGATTTTCGCCTCGATCCTGAAATAGCGAATTCTTTTTTCCAGTAACAATCTCTAGTACCAATACTCCAAAACTGTAGACATCTGATTTCTCTGAAAATATTCCCCCCATTGCATACTCAGGAGACATGTATCCACTGCATTAAGCTTGTGATGTATTAATAATTTCATTATCTTACACATGCCAAGTTCTTTGTTCCAAATCATACAATATATTCTAGAGGAATGGGCTAAAATCTAAGGAGAAAAAGTCCACAAGATGAGGAATCTTGTTGAGAAACTGTGTATATAGCATATATATGGTTATTGTTTGAATATCTCAGTTGGCTTCATAAAAATTAAAAAGTAATATCTCATAAGGTTTCATCCTTTTCTTTTGTTTATTCAGTAACCTTCATCTTTGGTCTTTTCACTTATTTATTGTAATAGGGATAGAATTTACTGACTTTTGTAGCCAAGTTGTGCTTTTGCATAAGCTTATACTTATTACCAAATTAGAGACTACTTACAATGTACCGACTACTCTGAGTATTCACAAGAGATTGTGTGTCTTGAAACATGCGGGCAAGCCCGAAGTCTGAAATTTTTGGGTTCATTTTTTGATCCAACAGGATATTGCTGGCCTTCAATCTCGATGTATCACGCGTAAGTAAGATTCTCTGTGGAGGTACATGAGCCCTTTAGCAATCCCCTGGATGATGTTGGATCGTTTGTCCCAGTTAAGCTCTGATTTTCTTCTTGAATCTAGTAATGCACCACACAGTAAGTAACTTTGGCATGAACTTGCATGTAGAATATATATATATATATATTGAAATGAAATAAAAAATAGCTTTTAGAACAAGAGTCACCAAAAAGAAAAGTATCCAAGCTTTTGTTTGGTAAGAACTCGTATATTAAAATCTTCTCTTCTCCTTCGATGCAGCAACCCACTAGCTTGACGAGATTGCGATGTTGAAGCTTAGAAATCAATACTATCTCATTCTTGAATTCTTCCATGCCTTGTATGGAATTACTAGACAATCTTTTCGCTGCTATATCTCTTCCATCTTCCAACATTCCCTATACATGTATAATTACTCTTCACTTTAGTATACTTTGAACAATCAATGGAACATACATTGCTTTGGAGTAATAATTACCCAATAAACAGGGCCATATCCTCCTTGTCCAAGCTTGTGTGTGGTACTGAAATTTTTGGTAGCAACTAATATGCTATCAAGACTGAAGAAAGGCAGTTCAAAGTTATTTTCATATTTCAGTTGCTCCCACAAAATTTTCTTTTGCTGCAATTCTCCCGTATTGTCAATCATATTGTCTGAAGCAAAGAGGTTTTGGCATAAATCCAATTTTTCTATATAATAGGAAATTGCATGACGAAATGAGCATCAGCATATGATAGAAAAAACTACCATTTAAAAACTAAACATTTGAAGATAAATGACAGAAGAATCTTAGAAGATCATAATAGCTAAACTTTGTTATCTTGGAGAAATAGACCAAGATTTACGAGGTAAGATCAAGCAAATTGAGTTTTGTCATTGTAATATAACCTTCTTCTATACTGTGGTATTCTTTATTTTTTTTCTCCTTGTCTTTTCTTCTTTTTGTTATCAGGCTACTATTAAATTTATCTTTGGTGAAGATTAGTTAAGTACTGATTGTCATTTAGTAGCTATGATCATACTCTTTTGGGTTGCCTTCCACTTGCATAGATAATATGTGACAACTCCCAGAATGACGGCAATTAGAATAGCCATAAAACTGAAGATAAGCTTTCTTGTTGGCTTTGCTCCCCCTAAATCAGGAAATCGCAACAAAATTATAAGCAACAGAAAGGTCAATCAGACTTATCCCTTTGTCAGAATATCATAACATATTTGTTAAAATTGTATACCTGAATCTACTTGTGCGAGGCGAATGAAGAGATCTTTGCCTGATGAATTAAATATCTCCATGTCTATGAGTGGTTCTGTCCAGGTCAGACATCCTATACTATCAACATAAGAGTAAGCTTGGCAAGAACAGTTATCTAAGCACCAATCCTGACATTCTTGATCGTCTGTTTTGTCTGGCAGATAATTTGCCAAATCTGGGAGTTTCATATTACTCAATTTCCAGAATTTATCTTTTGTGGATGATGTGTTTATGCTTCTTTGACAATTCAAAGTTCTTTGCCTAGTGCATCCTCCAGTCCAGTTTCCTCTATTCCATTCTTCATAAGACTTTGGTACAAAACCTTTCAAACAGCTACAGATGGATGAATTAAATGCACTACAGATCCCAAATGGACCACATGCACCATATGTTTCACAAAGATTTAATGGTCCTTCCCAAAATGTCCACCAATTTTTTGTACTATTGTCCCAGATAATAATATTTATTGTGCCGTTTGATGATACGAACATTGTCACCGGATACATGGGAGGGTCTTCTACAATTGAGAGATATGTGCCCACCTCAGGATCTTGTTCAAGACGAAACATGCTTGTATATGTTCCATCCATGTCTTCGATTCCAATAAATTTCGCTTTATCCCACTGTCCTCCTCTCCAGTAAGGAAGTGACTTTTTCCAACCCATAGCCTGAGGTGGTACCTCTGGTGTAATACCGAGAATGAAATCTCCAGGTGCAGGATCATTGTCACTTTTCCAGGACACGAGGTAATTTTTTTCTCCTGTTTTGATATTTACTCCTAATTTCATTCCCGGTAGAAAAGCATTACAAAGATGGTCAAAACTTTCCCACATAATGTTGCCAGAGTTCCTATCCTTTAGGACTAGGTCACCATTGTCCAAAAGCTCCACCAGAGAGTTGTTAGGATTGGCAGTTACAATTGTTGACCAGACTGCATTTTGATGCCCATCAACTAGCTGCAAGTTTCCATCAGTCCCTATCCTTAAGCTTGCTGCTTCTTCAGCAGACATGACTGCCTTCTCCCTGTTGGCCACCCATACTATTTTTGTAGGAGAAATGTTTTTGTACCATATCCCTGCATAGAGATGTCCAGTTATACCAGGAGTAAAGAATCCTAATTCGAATGTTTGGTTTGAAGAGATTAGTGTCTCATTTTCGTAGAGTGGTGCTGAAGAAGTTATGTTGTAAACTGCAAGGCAATGGATGGTATGAAACCAAAAGGAAAAGACAAAGAAGAAACAACATAGAAGAACTGCAGCAAGCATGGTGAAAAGATACCGCTTTGCATAAAATGAATTTGGGATTAATTCTCTTTGAAATATTTGAAATGCATCATGGATTTTGATGATAAAGTTTTAGATATGACTTGTTTATCAGTCAAAGTCAAATGCCTATTTCCTATATTATCTTATCTTTCGGAGAAATTTCATGTTAATTAAAAATGACATAGGATAAAACGATTCGAGTCTCTGCATCTGGCAAGGATTACTTAGAATCAACTACGGCAGAAAAAGTAAACCGATAAGGATGATCCATTTCATTATGAACTATAATATTTTCTTTTTCCAACATCAGATATGATGTCACGATGCTAGTTAGACTAGTGCAGATAGTTATTTCAAGAACGCTTGATTTCTATCGGAAAAAGACATCCTGAATTAAGTTTTCTTCTAAGCTGATAAACAAGCCACAACATTCTTATTCTTTCTGATCCCCTCCCACGCAATGGACATATGGTGTGTTTTTAATGGAGAAATTAAATGGTTATTGACGGCTCAATTAAAAATTACACAAATATAAATAGCATTAAAATAATTACCTAAATACTGAGGTTAAATTGCGTCTACTAGACGTGATTTAATAATTTTTACAACCAATACATGAGGTGCATGTGTTACATCACATTTAACATATGTAATTTATGTACAACACAAGTGAGTCGCAATTCTTAGGTATGATTCACGTAGAGATGAATCATAAAGTTTTATGTGATTCATGAAGGCTTAAACTTTGAAAATAAACTCATATGTGAATCGCAGCTTTTATATGTAATTAATATTAGATATACATGAATTGCATTTATAAGATGTGATTTAACATTATAGTAATTTTGTTAAATCACATCTTGTATAAATGTATTATTAAGAAAAATATGAATAGCAATTCCTACGTATGATTTTGCATTGGTATTTTAGTAATTATTTTTGTGTAGTTTGTTTTTTAAGGTTGGTAGACATGTATTTCACTTATATTTTTTTACATTTAATCTTATTTATAAAACATGGATAATAAATTTTTTTTTCAGAAATTACCTACTATTTTTACCACCGGTGAGATTATGATTGGTATTATATATATATGGTGTGCACCATCCACTGTGATTTTTTTTTCTTTTTTCCATTTCAGTTCCTACTGTCAATTTAATTTTTATGATTGTGAAGTCAATTCTCAGAAATAATGGGTCAAGACTTTTTTGGTCATGTATGCAAGAACATCTGGTTATAGAGAATTTGTTTCGCAAGTGAAAAAATTCCAAGCATTATCTTGGTCAGCGACATCTCTGTCAATGTGTACATCAGTATATAATTAAATAAATACTGTTCAACCCATTGCTTTAATTACATGATATATTATGTATATAAGTGGGGAAATGATATATGCACATCCATTTAGGATGCATACACCCTCAACCAACGAAATAATTGGAAGCATGTTGGATGCACAAATATCAGCATCTTGCCATAAGAACATCACCAACGCTGTTGTTTGGCGTTGGTACCTAGGCAAAGGATCTTTTCTTAGGTTCTTCCAGAATGAGATCGGTAGGAATGCAAACGGGATAGGTATACTAAAACTCGAACTTAATACTTAATAGGATTTTCAAAATCCGTCCCAAACCTTATAGGATTTTTATTCATTAACCCAAAACCCACTAGACAAATCCTATAGGGTATCTGAACCCGAACACGAAATCCAGTATAAAATTACAATCATTACAAGATAGAACATTTAAAAATGTCATAATAAATGTTTTTTTTTTATCTTTTTCTATTTCCAATCCGTTCCCACTTTACAAGCCAAGAAAAAAACTCTTTATCATTACTCATGCAATCCTCTTTATAAAATCCCAATCATTTTCATGAGAAAAAAATCATTGAATGAAATAGTGTGGCAACAGTAGTGAGAGGCTTGAATTTGAGAAAAGTGGGCCAAGACCAAGATTGAAAGTGGAGACCATAGAGTATTAGTTTACTGTGTTAGGGTTTTTTACTTTTTCTAAATGATTTAATAAAAAAGAAAAAAAATAGCTTTACAATTAATGGAGCACTGTTGGTTAATTTCAGAGACTGAAGCTAAACATAATATATATTATATATTTTAATGAGTTCGGGTTTCATAGGGTTTTATGCTCATCTCAAGATCCTATAGGGTTTTATTATTAATCTCAAAACTCATCCCAAACCCTATAGAGGTATTTATCAAATTGGGTGGGTCGGATACCCTATAAAAACCCGCCCGCTTACATCCCTAGAGACTGATGTATGATAAAAATTGGGATCCTCTAATAAGGATTCAAAAATGTAAGGACCCGCTATCACCCCTATATTTGAAATAAGAGATAACGATTCACCAACCACATATAACCCCTAAGATTATATGTAAGGTTGCCTAATAGAATTGTTTGAGTAATTGTTTACTTAATTCCATAAAGGTATTATACAATAGGAGACATAAATTTTTTTTAAAAAAAAAAACTTAAGCAAAACAATACTACCACATATTTGGCAAAGGAAACAACTTCTAATTAGCTAAATACACCCATATATATATATATATATATACATATATATTACACCTAAAGGCTTCTTACAAGCCTTAGCAAAATTCTCAAAACACAACTCAACTAATACTATATTTACATTATCAACCAAAAAGAATCTTATCTAATCTATTACATTCATAGGGTCCATTGAGTCCATGGTAATCTCTAATCCTCCAACCCATCAAGAAAATCTTCAAAGTCGGTTCCGTACCCCATACTCATATAGAACTCATCGGAATCATCACCTGAAATAGATAAAATATGAGCCAAAGGCCCAGCACACAAGTAACGAATACAAAATGCGAAGTGAATCACGCATTCTTAGGCTAAATGCATTATGCAACAATCACTTATTCATTATTAAGTCTTTAGTTAATACGACAACATGGGAGTATTCAAACTCCGGACAACAATGATCTAGTATTACGTCCGCCTCCCTGAGTGGTCCTTACTGTTCATACAGACTAGGCAGCCCCACCTTCCGGTGTAGCCCGTAATACTAGGGGATCCTGAATAACACATCACGACGCTCAGGGGGTTGATATGAGCAGCTCGGATACTCATATCTCCTAAACAATTCTATCCATTAACGAGAAGTACCTTGCCCCTAATCTGAGCAGGGTGCCGCTCTCCGAACCAGATTCAACGACAAACAACGACAATCAACATTCATATATCAATAGGATTTTCTTAATTTAAGGTAACTTAATTTTGATGCCTACCCTAGCAAAGAGACAGGCAAGTTACTGCGTACCTGATATAGCTCGGGAATTAACGGGGTTGACTGGGCGAGGATCTATCACTGTTTAATCAATATTAAATACACACTTAGCTTAAGCACTAATTAACTAATACAAAATATAAATATATCAAAGAAATCCAAATAAATTAATACAAAGTCATAATAAAGCATTTAAGCATCCTATTATATCCTAGATCGCTTAACAAATACGTAATGGATCATATATCAATCTTCGGAAAATTTTAAAGAAAGTTTCTAAAATTCTAAAGCACAGGGAATACGCCAGCAGCCAAAGCCGATGGCTTTGAGCCGGTGTTCGATGTCCTGAAAATTCACACTGCCAACGCTAGCAGTGTTCAAGGATACACCAACTGCCTTCATTCTACACCGGCGGCGTTAAGCCGGCGTAGGATCCAAATTCAAAATTTTTCAAAACGTCCAGAGAGATGTAAGCCGTCCGCTTACATATATACGCTTGCAGCCTCTCCATATACGCCGACGGCTTTGATTCCTAATAGCCGGCGTACAATGTAAAAGGATGAACGCCGGCTGACTTTTCCAGCGAAAGCCGGCTGCTGTCGGTCAGCCTTAAGAAATTTGATTCTATGGGCTTTGAACATCGCCTTTAGGCCGGCGGCGTAGAAACCCCACATGCCGGCGTACGTTCAAATTTTAGTCTATACGAAAATTGTTTTTGATTTCCCTTGTCTTACTACACTTTGTTCATTTCTCAAAATTTCTCCAAACTGAATTCAAACTTTCCAAAGCTTGTTATAGGATCCAAACACTATCCTAACAACATGTATCCTACTTCTAAGCATCAAAACTTTAATCATACTTCCAATTCACAACTCAACTACTAAATCCTTCAATCTCCCATAACATTCATCCCCTCACAACAATACTCCTATAAAATACAAATTACCACTCCATTAATCACATAATCTCATCCAAACTATCATCAATGCACCAATTCAATCTCATACCAATTATCACCTCAAAATCATATATATTCTAACATTTACAAACAATTCAACATAGAACATAAAACTAAAAGATAGAGTTTGTATTAAACTCACATGATTGAATCTTGGCTTGGAAAAATATTCAAATCTTAAAGCTTGTAATAAGCCTTGGCTTAGGGTTTAAGATTTTGGGATGAGAAAAGGAAGAAAGAAAGAAGAAAGAAAAGAAATGAAATGAAAATTCGTATGAAAATAGGGCTGCCCAAAAAGAGGTCTTAACTTGTTTAAAATCAAGCCAATACTCATCCAACAATTGTCATTAAGGGTATATTTGACCTAAGGTTAATTTAGGCAAATTTCAAATGCATTTGGGTTGAATTTAAGCTCAAAAAGTGGGTTTAAAATTGGCCAAAATTTCTGTCATACATCTAAACATTTCAAAAGTGAATTTACTAAATTCTAAACATAACACATGCATATTAATTTGAAAAAGACACACACATTCATTACACTATACACACATTTATAGATATCAAACAATAATATTAATTTCATAAAACTATTTACATATAAAATAACACATTCACTAATTATATTAACTAAGAACACACACACATATATATATATATATATATTTTTTTTTTTTTCATTCCAATAACACCTTAATATGAAATTTAAGGAATTCATGGCTATTTCAAAAAAGCTGCTATAGATATTTTTTTTTAATTTTTAAGTATGTTTTGTATATAAATTTTATTATGTGGATCACTTAAAATTATAAAAGTTGTGAAGAATCATTAATGAAAAAATAGTAACATCTTTTAAAAAATGTATTTAAAATACTGATTTGATACCTAAGATCGTTAGGGATGTAGATACTCTACCTAGGATCATATAGTAATATTTAAGGAATTTACCAAAAAAATAATATTTAAGGAATTTGTATTATATGATATTATTATTATAAGCCCCTCGCTTTATGAAAGTGCAACTTTCAATCAAATAATTGGTTGTCTTTCTTTGTCGAATACTGCAGATTTATTTAACAAAAGTTTTGTTGATTTGGTGTTGCTATTGAAGATTTGAATTGAATTTCTGCTAAAAAGGCATTGGCGAGATGTGGTTTCCCTTACTAGGAAAGCCCAAAAGGCAAAAGTTTGGGGGGATACACACATACACTAGCAGATGTGTGCATTCTCTATGCATGTATGTGAAAAAATTATATACATCTATATAATTAAAGTTAAATTAATCTACCATATTGAATCGATTATATATTATTGATAATAGCACACTAAATAAATATAAGTTGAAAACATGTTTATTTGCTATATATAGAGTAGTACTAAAAGAATAATCCCACTTCTAAATAATATGGGACTTCTTTCTCTTTTAACTCAAGTGGAATGTGCTTGTTATAGAACCAAAAGAAGTTCTAGAGATTTTCTTTTTTATTTCTTTTATGGTACCTATATATAAACATGTTTTATTTTTATTCTTTTACAATTTACAATAGGCAAGGAGGGAGTTAAACTTGAGACCTCTTACACAAGAGATCAGAACAAATGCCATTAGGCCACAAAAATATTGGTATATATAGACATGTTTTTAAATTACATTTATTTAGTTTGTTGTTAACAATAACATACTAATTGTCGTGAACAGATAAAACTAATTTCGATTCGTGCGGAAAATATTATAAACATATAATATATTTTTTAAATTTTGCATTGCTTTTTGTTTTATACTTACATTTTATTTGTATCTTATTAAATTTTCTTATTCTTTATTTCCAATCAAACTTGTCTCTTCAAGAGTCGAGTTCAAGTTGCTTAAGAGCCCATTTATTTTAATGAAAATGCTTTTTAGTAAATGTGTAAGAAAAAATGAGATAATTATTGAAAAACATATTCCTTTATCATGAAAAATATTGATTCATTCATAATAACTTTATCTACCAATCATTTATTATCCAGAGATATTTATTATTAACTTTTAAATATTTTTCTTTGGATTTATTTCTCATTATAAAATATGTATTTTTATTTTTTATATTTAAAATATATGAGCTATCTTAAAGTTATATAAATAGTGAAAAACCATTTTCATAAAATTAGTGAAATATTTAAAATTGCTCTACTTTTCATGAAAACCTTTTTATGAAAGAACATTTTTCATTAACATATAGATTTCCTTAAACAAACGTGGCATAAATTTGAGATTATTTTCATCTCAGTGGTACTTTCTTAATTAAATATTAAAATATTATTTGTATTTTGGTAATTAAATATTAAAATATTATTTTTTTTCCTTTTCCCTAAAAAAGAGTATGACAAAAAACCATTTCTCTATTATTGTGACCATAATAAATTTCCTCTTACCATCATTTTAAATCAAAATTACTTTATTCTGAAAGCCTAAATCATTATTACCCCTTATTTTTATTTATAGTCTTGTACGCCAAAATAGTCTAGCTCAAAGGGCTCCTAGTTATTGCTGTAGAACTTTTAAAAAGTAGGAATATGTATTCACAATGCCATTGTAAGATTTAATTTGATATGTATGTAAACTAAAAATTAAATTTGTAAAAGAAAAAGTGTATTTTTTGCTAGAAAAAAAAATTGATATACACTTAGATTGAAAATAAAATTTGTAAAACAAAAATTATATATGATTTTTGTTGGAAAAAAAATGATGAAATTGTTAGATTAGTAATTAAAATATCAATGATAACAAATTCATATTAGAACACTCCAAAAAATTGTCTACATTTTCATAGACTTGCAAACAAGAGAGGTAAGTCTCGTCTCTATGTCCCATAACACAAGTCAATATTTTTACTAGTCCAAGTAGGATATGTATAAAATGTTTAATATAATAAGAAAGATGAATTTAATCACAGGCATCAAACACGATTATTATTGCATTAAGATTATATTTCATTGATTATTTCCTTTATACTTTTACAATATATTCTGTTTGAATCCACCAATCTTTTTCCTTTTGCAAAGTCAAGGAATATACATATATCCATTTCTATTTTGCTAAGATTTCAAATTAGGTTATTCATTTGTTTCTGATTTCATTAGTACATACTCTTTATTTTACTTCCCACTTTCATTTTTGTTTTAAATGCAATCTTTCAAGATCAAGACTTTTACCAATTTGTTGATGTACAAGAAGTTTAATAATTTAATTATGAGATAATTTTACTTCATATAGAGAAAATCTATATATTTGCAAATATATAATCTATAAGCATACGTAGTGTGTATATATTTTATTACAATATATATGTTGAATTTTTTGTCAAATTAGATTCTTTTTTTAAAATGAATTACTTAAATAGGACATCACCAAAGCTAATTACGAAAATGATTCACCACATCCGCATCTTGAAGATACGTAACAAGGAGTATGGTTGTTAAAATCGTGATTTTATTATTCATTTGGGCTTGTAGAATTAGTAGAACCGTACAAAATCGTGCAAAACCAGTAAAATCGTAAACATATAGAATCGTACATTTAAATTTATAATTCTACCTTAAGTTTACACCTTAATAATTTTTTATCTATTTTAATTAAATAAATAAATATATAATCATAAATTCATAAAATCGTATATTTGAGTCACAATTTTGACAACCATGATAAGGAGTACATGATTGTAGCTCCTTTAGAGTGCGCAATTGAAATAGCCATGAATTCCTTAAATTGCATATTAATGTGTTATTGGAATGAAAATATATAAATGTGTGCTTAGTTAATATAATTAGTGAATGTGTTATTTTATATGTGAATAGTATTATGAAATTAATATTATTGTTGATGTGTATAAATGTGTGTGTAGTGCAATGAATAAATGTGTCTTTTGCAAATTAATATACATGTGTTATGTTTAGAATTTAGTAAATTCACTTATGAATTTGCTTAGATTATGACAGAAATTTTAGCCAATTTTTAAACCCACTTTTTGAGCTTAAATTCAACCCAAATGCATTTGAAATTTGTCTAAATTAATTCTAGGACAAATATACCCCTAATGGTAAGATTTGGATGACAAATGATTTTAATTGGACTAGTTAAGCCCTCCTTTTTGGCAGCCCCATTTTTCATACGAATTTTCACTTCCTTTCTTCTTTTCTTTCTTTCTTTCTTCCTTTCTCATCCCAAAATCTTAAAACCCAAGCCAAGATTTATTACAAGCTTTAGGATTTGAATATCATTCCAAGCCAAGATTCAATCATGTGAGTTTAATACAAACTTTATCCTTTAATTTATGTTCTATATTGTGTTGTGTGTAAATGTTAGAATAGAAATGATTTTAATGTGATGATTGGTGTGGGATGGATCTGGTGCATTAATAATAGTCTAAATGAGATTATGTGGCTAATGGAGTAGTAGTCTATATCTTATTTGAGTGTTGATGTGTGGGGATGAGTATTTTGGAAGATTGAAGATTTAGTAGTTGAGTTGTGAATTGGGAATATGATTAGAGTTTTGATGCTTAGAAGTAAGATACATGTTGTTAGGATAGTGGTTGGATCCTATAACAAGCTTTGGAAAGTTTGAATTTAGTATGGAGAAATTTTGAGAAATGAACAAAGTGTAGTAAAACAAGAGAAATCAAAAACAATTTTCGTATAAGCTAAAATTTGAGCATACGTCGGCATCTGGGGTTTCTACGCCGCCTGCCTAGAGGTGGTGTTGGAAGCCCACAGAATCAAATTTCTTAAGGCTAACCGAACGCCGCCGGCTTTCGTTGGAAAAGTCAGCCGGCGTTCATCCTTTTACATTGTACGCCGGCTATTAGGAATCAAAGCCATCGGTGTATATGGAGAGGCTGCCAGCGTATCTGTGTAAGCGGACGGCTTGCACCTCTCTGGACGTTTTGAAAAATTTTGAATTTGGATTCTACGCCGGCTCAAGGCCACCGGCATAGAATGAAGGCAGTCGACATACCCTTGAACATTGCCAGTGTTGGCAGTGTTGATTTTCAGAGTATTGAACACCGGCTCAAAGCCACCGGCTTTGGCTGCTAGCGTATCCCTTGCGCTTTTGAATTTTTAAACTTTCTTTAAAATTTTCCAAAGTTTAATATATGATCAATTACGTATTTGTTAAGCGATCTATGATATATTAGGATATTTAAATGCTTTATTATGACTTTGTATTAATTTATTTGGATTTCTTTGATATATTTATATTTTATATTAGTAAATTAGTGCTTAAGCTAAGTGTAATTTAATATTGATTAAACAGTGATAGATCCTTGCCCAGTCAACCCTGTTAACTTCCGAGCTATCTCAAGTACGCAGTAACTTGCTTGTCTCTTTGCTAGGATAGGCATCAAAATTAAACTACTTTTTAATAAGAAAATCCTATGGGTGTATGAGTGTTGATTGTTGTTGTTTACCGTTGAATCTGGTTCGGAGAGCGGCACCCTGCTCAGATTGGGGGCAGGGCACTTTCTCGTTAATGGATAGCATTGTTTAGGAGATATGAGTATCCGAGCTGCTCATATCAACCCCCTGAGCGTCGTGATGCGTTACTCAGGAACCCCTAGTATTATGGGTTATGCCGGAAGGTGGGGCTGCCTAGTCTGTATGAACAGTAGGGACCACTCAGGAAGGCGGACGTAATACTAGATCCTTGTTGTCCAGAGTTTGAATACTCCCATGTTGTCTTACTGACTAAAGACTTAATAATAAACAAGTGATTGTTGCATAGTGCATTTAGTCTAAGAATGTATGATCCACTTTGCATTTTTATACGTTACTTGTGTACTGGGCCTTTGGCTCATATTTGATCTATTTCAGGTGATGACTCCGATGAGTTCTATACGAGTATGGGGTACGGAACCGACTTTGAAGATTTTCTTGATAGGTTGGAGGATTAGAGATGATCATGGACTCAATGGACCCTATAAATGTAATAGATTATATGAGATTCTTTTTGGTTATGGTGTAATTATAAGTGTTAGTTGGTTGTGTTTTGAGATTTTAGTTAAGGCTTGTAAGAAGCCTTTTGGATGTAATATGTTATATATGTATGTATTTAGCTATTTAGAAGTTGAGTTTGTTTCCTTTGCCAAAATGTGTTGTAGTATAGCTTTGCTTAAGGTTTTAAAAAAGAAAAATCTATGTCTTTTGTTGTATAATATATTTATGGAATTAGATAAACAATTACTCAAACAATTCCTTTAAGCAACCTTACATGTAATCTTAGGGGTTATACGTGGTGGGGAACCGTTATCTCCTATTTCAAATATAGGGGTGATAGCGGGTCCTTACAGTTGGTATCATAGCTGAGTTTGATTAATTGTTTACCTAATTGTAATGATTATTTAAGACTTGACCTAGACACAATTAAGTAGTATAGAAAAGAATTAAGTTATCCAAATAGTTGTGTGTGATTTCCTTCTTGCTTGTTTTATATATTTGTTATTTGTTTTCTTGTCTACTAATTGCTTATTGTTTGTTGATGTCTTGTTGAATTGTTTGTTCATTTATGTATGAATGTAAATGTTAACTTGATAAGTTTTGTATGTGATTAGGAATTTAGATACATGTGTGAATGTGTGTTGAATATATCTATGCAATTGTAAAGATGGACAGGTTGAGGAGGTCTACTAGGCAACATTCTGATAGAGAAAGTATGCCACCACCACCACAGTCATCGTCTACATTTGCTCCTACTTCATCTTCTACACCGAGCAGTGAGACTACTCCATCGCCTGCATCGGCTTCAGCTTCACAAGTTCCTCCACCGACTCAGATTCCTCCACCTCCACCTATGCCACCCATTCCTCCTATGTCACAAATACCAACTAGTGATCCGAACTCGATGTACAGTATGATGAGGGATATGATGGCCATGATGCAGCAATATCAGATGATGATGTATCAACAAACTCAGCATCTCATGCAGCAAGGTAACCAGCAAGGGATGAGATCAAATGAGGCTGCTCCTGTAAATGATCAATCCAATCAAATCAAATTACATGATTTTAGCAAGATGGTTCCAGAGTTTGATGGTATTAGTAATGACCCTATAGCTGCTGAAGGATGGATAGAGGAGCTTGAGAAAACATTTGCAGCCAGTAGAACCCCGGAAGATAATAAAGTGGATTTAGCGGTTTACATGATGAAGAAAGAGGCTTATAATTGGTGGAGATTAACAAGTGGAAATCTACAACTACCCATATCATGGAATGCATTCAAGGATATATTTTTCATCAAGTATTTTCCGAATTCAGTGAGAGAGAGAATGATAGCCGATTGGTTGAACTTGAGACAAGGGAGCAAGACTGTAGATGAATATCATGGTGAATTCTGTAGAGTGTTGCGTTTTGCTAGAGATGATTACTGGGATGAAAGAATGAAAGTTCAGAAATTTCAGAATGGACTGAATGAAGAAATCCAAAGTGAAGTGAAGAAATTTGAGTTGCATACCCTATCAGATACGGTGGCCAAAGCTTTGCTAATGGAGCAAATTCAGAACGATAGTAGAATTAGAAGAGCAAAGAGAGCTGCATTTCTGGGAAAGAGACCCGCTTCCACTTCATCCTATGATAATTATCGGTGTTGGTAAAGGAAAGAAGCCTTTTATGGGACGACAAGGAAATCAAAAGCCGACATATCAAGCTTCCACACTTGCATTTGAAAAGAAATGTTTTAGGTGCTATGGTCCTCATGAGTTGTCCGATTGCAAGTGGACTCCCAATGCATGTTTCTCATGTGGTCAAGTTGGGCATAAGTCTAGAGAGTGCAAGAATCCAAAACTACCACCGGTCTTTTGTGCATATTACAAGGAAAGAGGGCATCACATTGCTAATTGTAAGGACCGACCTAATGTGAAGAGTGGAGTTGATGTAGAGAAGGGAAAGACAAATCCGAGGGTTTTCGCCTTACAGCAGATTGAAGATACTCCTTCAGTGGACACTTTGGCAGGTATACTGAGTGTTGCTAATAGGGATGCATATGTGCTGATTGATATTGCTTGTATTTCTGAAAATTTTATGAATGATTGTAAGCTTGCCTCTGAATTGTTGATTGATCGTGTTATGTGTGTGACTACTCCATTGGTGATTGAAAATAGACATCCTTGTGTGTGTAAAAAATATAAGTGTTGTGATTTCAAATGTGAACATGCCTATTGATATGATAGCATTGCCTTTATCTGATTTTGATGTGATTTTGGGAATGAATTGGCTAAATCATTACAAGGTTACGATTGATTGTAGTAAGGCGGAGTTAAGTTTCGGCTTGATTGAAGGGAGTTTCACATATAAATTGGAGAGGTTGAGACCGAGGAGTATGAAGTTTATGGAACTATGGGAAAAACCAATTGTGGCAGCTACAAATATTGAATCTTGTTGTTTCCAAGTCTTCTTCTAAGCATATGTAACATACTTAGGATTTACTTAGTTATAGACCCATATGGGTTGAATCTATAACTCAACACTATGTTCTCTATAATATGATGACAATATATATATATATATGCAATGTATATCTTGATGTGTTCGTACATATGTGCATAAATAAATCTCTACACATCAAATTTAAGAATGTGTGAGTGAGTGAAGGAGAGAAAGAGATCTATTTCTTCTCTCCAAAAAGTTGAAATACATAAAAATTGATAAAAAGAAAGATATAAAAATTTCAAATTTCAAATTACATTCTATCCAAAATTGAAATACATGATTGAATAGGAGTCTTAGCTTTTTTTTTTAATATATATATTTCCAACCTCTCACTACAGTGGGGAAAATTTCATTGTCCTGTTATGTTTTTTAATGGTACTAATCTCGTAAGTTATTTAGAGACTGAGATTCATACTCAACCATGATAATACAACTAAATTAATTACCGTTTGTTCACATTTTGTATGTAATAAGGGGAATTAAATTCCAATTTAATCGGAATGAAATAGAGTTGTAATGACGATCACATATCAATAAAAATGTTTACTTAGTGTAAAAAATAAAAAAAGTGGATTATGTATAATGCATTTTGTCTTTATTGTATAGGCGATATTTTCATATCTATTAAAATGTTCACATGAAATAAAAAAATAATACATGCTTATTGGAGTAAAAGTAACAATATGTATGATGCCTTTTGTCTTTATTGTATAGATGATATTTTCATATCTATTAAAATATTCACTTGGTATAAAAAAATAAAACATGCATATGGGACTAAAAGTAAAAATATGTACCATGCATTTTGTCTTTATTGCATAGGTAATATTTTGAAGACAATAGTATTTACAACAAAAATTGAAAATTGTGACATGAAATACTATTGGTTATTTAATAACAATTCATTATGGATTTTCATTTCCCTTGACTAAATACCTAAATAGTAATTTTAGGTAGAACGGGAAGGAAAGGAATAGATATTCTTAACTTCAACTGCCTGTTAATATATTATAGTTATTATATTTATTTTAATGATTATATTGATTAGGTAGTCCTACGATGATCTCCTTGCAATTAATAAGGTGTAATAAACATTGTAATATACATTTCTTACTTATTCCTAGTAAGCATCATTTATAAAAGATGACTTTTTATTTCCTATCTAGTTCATTTCAAGAAAAATAGAAATCCTTATTTTACAAAAGAATTCATTACCAAAAACACAATCTCAGACGTTGAATAAAGATTGGAAGATATATAATTATCCTGTATTTTCATGATAAAGTATCTTATAAAACAGCACTTTTTTATTTTCCTTTTTTTTTTTTAATCCAAAGCTATTCTGAGTTGAAGATACAATGAAATATGGGGATAATTATTCCAATAATAATGAAACCACACACGCCAGTAGCATATCCACATGTATCCTCAATATCTTGCTCTTGATCTTTCTAGCAATGACAATTTTTCTACGTATCCTACAATGTGGAAAGAAGGAAAGAATACAATAAATAAATAAAAAGAAAGTAAGAAAATATACATAATACAAATTGTAAAGGTAAAATAATGGAAATGGATCTTTGTATTTGATTTCAGCAAAAATATTTTTATATTTAACCCTTATTGTCACCTCTAATCGATGATTAATTTTATAAAAAATATATGTATCATAATAATATCATTAATAACTATATATCTAATATTAGATATTCAAAATTGAATCCAAGATAATCTCTATTTTTAATAAACTCCAAACCTAATCTGATTGTTACATTAGGAAAGTCAGCGTGACCATCCAACACCACACCTTTCTCTAATCCTATTTCCTTCTTTCTCAAACTTAGGGGCAAGACCTTCCGCAATGGCCAAGCATGACGTTCAAGCTGATCATTTTTTCAAAATTGGGTCCAAGGTTGAAATCACCAGTCCACTCCACCGATTAGGAGGCACATTGTTCCCTGGAAAAATCGTGGGCATATCACGTAAGAAGAAAACGTACACGGTTGAATACGAAACCATAATGATACAAGAACATGGCTGCGTGAAACCCCAGAGGGAAAACGTGAGTTTAGGCTTGTTGAGCCCTTTATCACCCTTAGAGAGCAAGAAAGAATTCAAATCCGATGATTTCGTGGATGCTTTCTTTAATGGTGGATGGTGGGAAGGAGTTGTTAGTAAAGAGTTGAAGAAATTTGAGTACTTGGTGTATTTTAGGTGTATTGGGAGGCACTATCGGTTTGAGGCTTCACAGTTGAGGACACATCGTGAGTGGGTTAAGGGAGTTTGGGTTCCTGCATTGAGGGACAAAGATGGAGTAGAAGAAGTAGTAGTTAATGAAAAGGTGGTAAGTATATGTTTCTTGATTCTTGGTTATTGAATGTTTTACTATGTTGATTTTAGTTCTTTCTTGTTGAGATTTATAAATATTTTCTAGATATATATTCATTCATGAAAATAAGGAAAAAATTACACATAAGAATATGAATATTTAAGTTTGATATTTTCTTATTTTCTTTTTTTTTTTTATTTTGGTTAAAGAATGTTTAAGATTAAGTATTTAAATAAATAAGGCCAACAGATTTTGGTAAAAGAAAGATATAGTTCCACCTCAAGTATAATTTTATTAGATATATGTAGTGTACTAGCGACGTATATCTAAAATTGTTCATCTCCTTTCATTGCTATTGAAAACCTTCACCTTTTATTTAAACTAGGATTTACAAATCTATCCTTTCTCTTAAAATATAATCGGGGATCATTGTATAACAATTTTAATGTAAAAAAACTATTGTAATTAGGGTTTATGCACAATTTTTGATAGAAATTTATAGAAATTTCTTCTTTCAAATTATTTCAAAGTGTATTGATTGTTAGTTTGCTTTTTGTTTTCAATATGTATATCCTAAATATGAAGCATGGAAAAGATGTTGATTCTTGTCTTTCTTAATGTTTATGGCAATTGCGTGAATAAGGATAACTCTATTGGATATCCAGATCTTACATTAGAAATTACTTGAACTAACAACCAAACCATCTGTTTAAAGGATTATTCTAACAAAAATTTGATGTTGCATGATCATGTATAAATTTTAAGACATACCCTTTTCCCTAAATTATGAGGGTCATAATGCTTCTTCTATGCAATTCATATTCTATTTCTAATGGCACAAGTGGTACCTTTTGCCAAATATATAAACGATTCTTAATGAGGCTTAAATGAACATGTACTAATTATTGCCTTTTTTTTTTTCTTTAAGTTTGATTTGATGTGGGATTCCAAACAATTGAAACTCCCAGCAACAAAAATTTAAAGGGTTCATATAGTAAAGGCAATGTAGTTGAAGTCAAAAGCAATGAAGAAGGATTCGAAGGTGCTTGGTTTGCTACGACCATTATCGATAGGTTAGGAGACAAGAAGTTTCTTGTAGAGTACCTAACTTTGGTAGCATATAACAATGAAGGCATCCTAAGAGAAGAGGTGAAATTAACACAATTAAGACCACGTCCTCCTAAAATCACCATCACAAAATCATATCCTCAATACAAAAAAGTTAATGTTCTATTCAATGAGGGGTGGTGGGAGAGTAAAGTCACAAGAGTTCTTGATGGAAAGAGGTACCTTGTGTATTTTGAAGGTACCAAAGATGAAATGGTGTGTCTACGCGATGACTTGACGCCATACCAAGATTGGGTTGATGGAAGATGGGTGTGCTCTTGATACTCTTTTAGAGTCATTTTTCATGAAAGTCATTTAAAACTAATTCTAAGGATTAATCCCTAATTTCAAGCAAATTTGTCGTACAAATTAGAATATTAGCATATGTTTCATCTATTATATCCTTGTTACAATTATTAGAGAGGAAGAGTAAAAATAGTAAAGAAATGATCATTCGAAAAGTAAATTACTTATTTATATATTTTAGCATTGAAAATTTCTATTCCTATTCCTATTAATTTCTATTTTGGTTCGTCCTTTTAATCCTTTATTATTTTGGCACTGTTTTCAAACATATGTTTACCAAAATAACATACCAAAAAGATAAAATTATTAGTACATATATAACCTTTACAAAATTAGATATTTACAAGTCTACACAAAGTTAACCTTGTTTATATCATCTATACTATTATATTAATTTTAAATCATCAATTTATGATGTTAATATATATGTATTATTTTAATTTTCATCAATAATATAAATTTTAAATCAAAATCTTCATGTACTATTATATTAAATGTTAATCACTTAATTAGACTCCACAAGCTATAACTTTTTTCTTTGATTGTCAATTACCTCATTTAATCTTTCTTATTGAAAGTGAGAGTTTCTTATTTCTCATCAGCCACTATTTATGCCTTAACACTATCAACCACTATCTTTCTTATGTTATCCATGAATGTCTTGTATTTAACAATGGTTAATCATTAAAGTATGTTTCTGTGTTTCCGGCAAAAAATAAAAAAAAATAAAAAAGTGGTTTGTGAGTCATTTGTGAATACTGTTGAAATCCATAAAATGATACGAAAATCATAAACACCAACACCAAGCTGAATCAACCAGGAGTGGTGAGAAATGACCTGTAAACCCTGAGAATTTTTCGTACTGGTAAAAATAAATAAAAATAAAAATATAGAAAATAGATGGTTACTATTAAACCCAACAAAGACTCTAAAATAGACTACGAGTAGTAATGAGCCTATATATAGTTTTAAACTCTAAAATAAGGATTCATAGATAGTATTAAATACTACTAATAAGATTCCATAGTAGGTATCGAAAACTCAAGATATAAGAATAACTTAGCTAAGATATTAAGTACGATAAAGAATAAACAACCAATTACACTTATAGTTAGGAAATGATAACCTAAAGATAAACCATTAGGGTTATAAATATAAAATAAAAACATAAACAGATGTACAACTAATAATCTTGACTCTAAATAAATATTCAGATCACACCATTATTTTAATTAGAGTATTCTTAAGCTATTAGAGCCTAAAACGAAATTAATCTATTAAACTTAGAAAACCCTAATCGGGTGAGATAAAACCTAAAAGTAATAATCCCATAAACTTTAAACCTAAAGTCGAACTCAATAACAATCTAGAAATTTGTAGAACTTGATATAATTTTTTTGGAGATAAAACTCTTGAATAATTATCATATTTATACCCATTTAACTTAACAAAGTACCCTAAAATTTGGATAATTATTAACTAACAATTATTCTATTAATATATAAATATATTATGGTGCAAATTGCACTAAATTGATGGCTAAAATCTTCTTGAGACATGTTAGTCGAAAATTTGGAGAAATTGGGTCGAAAAGAGCAAACCAAGTCAACAAAAACAACTCCAAGAGCCAATCAAAACCATCCAAATAAGCCAAGTAACTAATGCATGAAGATAACAATCCTTGCAACTTGTTTTAAGTGGAACTCTCCCTCTTCATGTCTAAAAAAATGAGCTACCATACACATATATAAATAGCATCTTAAAGAGAAAAACAACAAAGTAATTAAACCTCAACTTTAGCAACCATTAAGCCTTCCAAACCTCAGCTAAATTCATCCTAAACAAACCACCAAACAATCAACAGCCCCAATACAATACCAACTCCATTAAAATACAACTTCAAGCTTGGAATAAGGAGGAACAAGGTAAGTTGATTAGTTTATAGTTAGTTTCTTGTTAAAACATTGTTCTAAACCATGTTTTGATGGTTTTAGGATCGGAACTAGCACAAGAACAAGTTCCAAAACATACATATTAAGCTCCAACAAGGTAAGTTCTTAAAAACCCTAGTTACACCATTTAAATTCGTAAAACAATGATCATGGACATGTTGGAGTGTTATGAGATAATATATGTATATATTTAACATGTATAAACACTTAGGAATGCTTTAGAAACAATTTGGACGTGGAAAAACATCAAAATCGAATCAGACACCACAAAGAAGATGATGAATAGTGGATTTCCAGAAGAGCATGGGAAGAACACGAGCGTGGATCTCCCCCGTGTACTTTTCAATGTGGAATTCATTCTCTTTTGAATTCTAGAGAAACACGGCTAGTACACGGTCGTGTATCAAGCCTTGTTCCTGTTGCGACCCTATGTGGGGCCGAATAGGATTGCCCTAAATCGTCATATCACGTGTGCACCCGCAACATGAGGATCACCTTGCAAGTTAGAGTTTACAAGACTCTAATTAATTATCCTCTCATTGTCTTATACATATATAAGTTTATTATGAAAATAATTTGTTGGATATCGAAACTTCCACAGATCACAAGACCGCAGAGAATCAGATATCCTACCAAATGACAAGATAAGGTAAACCTAGGTTTAACACAAAATATCAACTAGGTTTAGGTTAAGAAAAAGACTACATTTTCATGTTTACTCTCTCAACTAGGTTTAACCTATCAATATTCAATCTCCTATCAATTCTCAATCTTCTATCAGCCTCGTACAACTTGATCTTTGTCACGCTCTGCACTCAAACCCTATCCCATCCATGTATTCAACTTACCTGCAAAAGCGAACTGTTGGGGAGTCAGCTACAACTAGCTGAGTGAAGTATACCCTCCCTCCATACCGTTCAAGCAAAAGCAAACAAGTTATTAAAAAAGCATATGCAATGCAGACAATCAAATGAACAAATATATATGGCCAACCGGTAACCATATATATATTCGGATTTACGCCCTCCGAATCTGGGGTTGGGATACATCACATCAGCACCCGTGCTACTACGTCGGGAATCAAATTTATTCAAGGAGTTTTTATATATAGAAAATAATATACATATAACAACATCCCATTGAAGCAAGATATCCTTAACAATGACCCGACGCGATCCTAGGAGGTGGGCCGTCTCCCCAGGACGACTTAGTTCCCATTCCCCTAGAACAAGGCCCATGGTACACACTAGGTATATACCACTTCGGTCCTCCATGTTCACCGTCCTCACGGACAGTGTGGCCCATCCGAGTCAAGTGTAGTGGTGATGGCCTTCTACATGCAATCGTGCAATGCATGATCAATATTATAATTATCACACCAATAGTCATTAAGTCCATTTATTTGGCGATCAGATAATTATTAGACACTCGCAAGGATCAAAATGATTAAACACCACTCAATACTTAACGTTTAGAATAATGTATAGTATTTTCAACACAGATAACAAACACGAGCAACCACAGGTGTAAATTTCCCAACCCCATAATTGAATCATTTAATTTATTAACAAAATATCATACTCTAAACCTACAAGCACAAGCAGATATGAAGGTCATCGGAATATACTCACCTGTTTATCCTTGCTTAATGGTCATAGAAGTCTACAAGAACACTTGAAGACAGATCTGTATCCCCTGAGAATCGAGATAGCAGATACCCCATTACTATACTCTTATTCATATAAAGAAACCTATTGTGTCTTTGTATCTTAAACTTGAGTTTTAGCACTTCTTAATCTAACCTTAACACATAATTAGTCATTTTGAAGCTTGTAAAAGCTACGCTTCGTAAGTTAAACTATAAAGTTCATATAATCTTAGTTTTCTTAAGAAAAGTATTTTAAATATTTTCAAATATCGAGTTTAATCACGAAATCTTAAATTGGGTATATTATACTTGTTTTAATTTAGATTTTAGCATATGAGTAGTCATTGAAAAACTTATCGAATGTAGTTTTTAATTGTCAGGTTAAACTAATCATTTTGTATATTTTTCCTTATATTACATTAAGGGTCCGAAAGGTATCACAATTGTATCTATCTTTCTTGTTTTGTATTCTTAAGTATTATTTCAAGTTCGATTCCTTGTTTTATGTTTATTTCATCAAGTATTAGTGACTATACTTAATTTAAGTCCATTACTCAACTTTTTAGTTAAAGTATACATATTTATACTTATTTTCATTTTGATTGTCTTGATCTTATTTTAAGTATGTAACTCTAGTTAATTTGATTATATCAACTAATTTTATGATTTTCATTAATCTATACTTTATATCCTTATAGTCTTATAAGCGTTGAATTTTATACTTAAAGTTACGGAATTCTTGATTAAGTTTAATCTTTCAATTACAAATTTATATTATCTTGAATTTCCAATTTGTAATTGAATTACTTAAATTTTATTCTAGGAATCTTATTCTTTTATATGTGTTGAAATCTTCATATGTCTATATAGGTTTGTTATCGAGTATATCTAATAGATTTAAAGCTAAATATCTTTTATCTATATAATACTTAAATCATATCAAGTTTATCTATTAATATCCTATTTCTGCGTATGATCTGAATCTTATATTTGTATATAAGGTCACATATTGAAGTTTAATTACATATCCAATCTTCTTATTGATCGGATAATCAAATATGTTTCATTTATCAAATTCAAGTAAACTTTTTCTTAAGTTTTCTTATAGGAATGAAACTTTTATTATAAGGTTCTAGGGTTTTCTAAGTTCTTATTTTCCTCATTAATTTCATTTCTACTCATGAGTATATGTTGTGTGTACTTTAAATTATTTAAACTTTTCATAGAATATCTTCATTCCTTTTAAATGTTGGAACTACGCTATAGGTTTACTTAACTTAATTTTAATTGTTTCTTTAGCTAAGTTTTACTTCATAAAACATAACGAGTGTTTATATAAGTTAAGAATATATATATATATATATATATTAGTGTACTTGATATTAAAATCTTAATTTAAGTTTTATTTATGTAAATTAGACCTAATATCTAGTTTTAACGAGTATATCTCAATCATAGCGATTTATCTTTAAATTATCATTTGCTAACTGATATACTTTAAGGATCTAATAATTCAATTCTAAACCACTAGTTGTTGTCTTTGAATTATATTTATCGAGATATTACTCGTTTTGGAAAATTATTATTCATTTCCCAGGAGGTCACCCATCCTAGGTCATGAGCACGCTTAACTTTTAGTGTTTTGAGAATTTTTCAGTATTATACTACATATATCTCTATAGTCAAGGTTCTATATTTTTCTTACATTGTTTTCAAGTTGAAAACTAAATTCTAAAATCTACGGAATCGGATAGATTTAGGTTTTTTACCTACGCGATTAGAGTTTTCAAATCTAATAGGGTAAACTCGGGTTTTAGTCTATATAGGGTTAAAATATTATAACTTTCATGTTTATGAAATCAGAATTTTAATTTGGGCTTTAGATTAGAAGATTTTGATCAGTTATTGATCCTATCGTGTATATTTCAACCCTAGTGATTTACCTCTAAATTTCTATTTACTAATAAATAGACTCTAAATATTAATTATCTAAAATTATAATTAATTTTCTATCATCTAGCGTTTTTATTTATCATTTTATTATCTATTTGATAAGTAAAATGTAATATCAACTAATCTAAATACACATACTAGCATGACATAATTTTATATTATTATCATTATATATGCATGTAAATATGTATATTTAAAATAAAAACTAATATTAAAACTCATAATATTATGAAAGCTTCTACGTACCGGATCATAATAGTAAAATTTTAAAGTGATTGAAACCTAAACTTGTGTGGTCTTGAATTGAAGAGCGTATCGCCATGATCACAACACCACTTTCGGAATTGGAATCGGTTATCGTATGTAAAAGATATGGGCTTTTGAAGATTGGAGGAGCTTCTAGATTCCTTTTCTAATATTTTATTATTTTCTTTTCTTTTTTCTTTTTTTTTTTTTTCTTTTTTTCTTTTTCTTTTTTTTCTCTTCTCCGTTTTCGGAGAAGCTGCATATATACATATATATATATATATATTTTAGTCTTCATTTGAAGACAGAGTGGGAGAGAGATTACGGAGAGAGAAGAGAGAAAACAGAAAGAGAGAGAGGAATTGAAAATTTATAGGAAAAATTTGCGTGGACAGCAAACTGAAAATTGAGGGAGATTTTAATTTTTTCGGATTTTAATTAATACGTATAATAGATATTCATTTGATATTATTTTTAAATAAAAATTACGTATCTACTATATTAAATATTTTGAATATTATGATATACTTAAAATTTTGAATTTAAGACTTTTACTTTTTAGCTTTATTATCTATTATTATAAATTATAATTTATCCTTTAAAGATTTAAATTATTAATGTTTTGATATTTTATGACCTGTTAATAATTAAATTGTTTTTAATTTGACTTTATTTATATTCTATTATTATAAATTTATAGTGTTTATCTTTTGTTTGTATCTTTTGAATTATTTTTGGGATCTAATTTATTATTTTACTTATCTTTATTGGTTTTTAGTTTATATATTAATCATATTATTATTGTTATATCTTACGAAAAATTTTTCTTTGATAAAGGTGTAGTTTATGTTTATCTTTATATTTTTATTTTAATTAAGTCTTTTATTGTCCATGTTGGTAATTACCAATATTTAAATTCACGAAAAGCAAGAATGGTTTTTCGGACATTTTCTAAAATTTCCGTCATACATTACTATCTATTTAACAATTACCAAAAATTAAATAGACATATAATTCAGGGAGTTACAGTTCCTCTCAGCTCCTAATAAAAAAAATTAAATTCAAAATCTGTTAATTCGAATATATATTATTATTATTATTATTATTATTATTATTATAAACATTAATATTATTATTACTACTATTATTATTATCACTAATGATATATTATTATCATTAATCTGATTATTATTAATGTTGTTGTTATTATTATTATCCTTATTATTAATGTTATAATTATCATTACTAATGTTATTATTAGTAATATTATTAATGATATTAATTTATTATTATAGTTATTGTTATTATTAATATCAATTATTATTGTTATTATTATTATCACTATGATTATTATTATCATTATAATCCATAATATTATTATGAGTATTACTATTAATGATATCACTACTATCATGATTAGTACTAGTGTTGTTGTAATTATTATTATTATGATATGTATTATTATTATTGTTGTCATTAAGATTACTACTATTTTAATATAGTTATTGAGAAAAATAATGTTAGTATTACTAGTATATCAATTTACAATTATCATTATTATTATTACTAATATTATTATTATTATTGTTAATATTAATATACTTTATAAATGAAAAAATTATAATAATTGTAAAATACTTATTTTATACATAAGAATGGAAATTTAAATAAGCTATAAATAACAAGAAAATTATATGAAGTAGACCAAAAGAAACACAACGACACTAAACAATAGTAAATAAATACGAGTTATTATAATGGGTCAGATAAGGAATGATGTAAAAATAGCACTAATAATAATTATAAAAATATAAGCCTAATAGATACCAAATTTTTGAATACTAGATAAAAACAAAATGAAAATAAATATTAAATAATAATTTATTATCATAGGATCATTAAAGGACTAATATAGTAATATAAAAAAAAACTCAATACCAATATAAGACACTCAGACACTCATAGGAGTATAGTTATATAATTTATGTTTTATTGATGAATATTTTATTCATCTCAATAGGTGATATTGAAACTATAGAAGATTTCCCAGTTGACTATTACGACTAGCCAGTATGAACGGGTGAGTGACTCAATCTTATTACATTGGGTATGCTTGTAGCTTAGCTGACCTTTAATGAAAGATCATAACCTGAATTTACTGTATAGATTTATGGGGATTGTTTGTTGTAAGAAATGTTGATTACCAAGTTACTTTAATGATAATAATAATAACAATAATAAAATTCTGTATGATTATATTGCTTGTATAACATGTTGCTTGTATGTGTAATGATTGATCGCCTTAAATCTAATTAAAAACGACTATTACCGTAAATGAAATGAACATGTATTGCATGATTTGCATGAGCAACATTTGAGTAAGTGGTAACCTACTACGTGTTAGTGTTTTGGATCTCTAATAATGCTTGGTATATCTAGGTAAGGAAGTTATTAGTTATTTACAAGATTACCTGTTCTGTTGATACCATAGGAACTAAATAGTAAATAAATGATGCCACTTATAGTATTACTTGAAATGACTAACACTTAGTGGAGTTTCTAAAGCTAAAGCAGGAAATAAGTGTTAAAAACATGATAAATTCAAAGTGATAATTAATGTAAGTATTGTTGTTTTCTTGTATGCTTAGTCTCTCTAGGGTAGATAGGTCATAGTATTATATTCCTTCAACCCCGGTGAGAGAGCGTAAATCTTCATATTGCTTTGGATTCTGGGTTATCTAGGCTTGTATTAGTGCATATGATTGATTGATGCATTTCATATGATTATTAATAAACTTGTTTGATATGTGATAAGTTCTAGTTATTCACTGAGACCATGGTTTCGCTCATACTCCTGCAGTCCTTTTACATTTACACTTAGGTCATGGCTGGTCACTTCTAGGAGTTTAGCTCCAATAAGAACTTCAAGACTGGAAGTTCATGGAAGATTATGAGATAAGTTATTTACTTTTATTTTAGTCTAAGCTAGTTAGTATTTAAATTTATTAGTTCTATGTTTATAGACTTTTAGAAATACATTATGGTTTGTAATATTATATTTAAGCACCGAAATAATAGTTATTTACTAATTTATGACTTACATGTATGAAAGGATCCAAATTTAAATTCTATTTAATTTCCATGTATATGATTTTTTTTATTTTAATTATTGAATTAAATGAGCATGATAATTATGATAGTTGTGTTTAGTAATAGTCTAAATGTGTTATTTTGTTTATGTAATGAAATTAATATCCTTGTTTTATATATATATTAATGTGTGTGTAGTATAATTAGTAATTGTGTCTTTTATACATTAATGTGTTAATTTAAGTTTAGATCAATAAAATCAACTTAGGTTTAGCTTAAGATTAGTTGATAGAAGTTCTTATTAGTTAAGCTAGTAATTAGGCCTAAATGAACCTCAAATGAGACCCAAATACACCCCAAATGCAAACTAAAGTTGCATATGCCTTAAAAGTCAAATTAGAGATAGGTTTGAGACTTAAATTTGCTTAATTGGACTCCTTTTTGGGCAGCCCTCTCCTTTATACGAATTTTCCTTTTTCATTCTTTCTTTTCTCTTCCTCTTTCACTCCAAATTCTCAAGTCCAAACCAAGAACAATATCAAGCTTTGAAAATCAAAGTTCTCTTTAAGACAAGGCATATACTTATGAGTTGATTTAAGTATAACTTGTTTTGTTTTCATTTCTTATGGTAGCTTTGTGAAATATTGGATGAAATGAGTTTAAATGTTATATAAATTGCTTGTTTATGCATTGAAATTAGCTAGGAATGTGTTTTGTTAGTGTGTGAGTTTGTTTATGTATTGTGGTAGTGATATGAAGTGTTTGGAAAAAACAAAGATAGTTTGAGTAGTTAAAGTTGAGGATGATTGGAAGTGGGATTTGAAGTGATCAAATGTGTTGATTTCATGTTTTGAGTTGCTAAGATTGAGTAGTGTAGATAGGAGTGAGTATATGAAGTTAAAAATGAAGTCGAAGAAGATTTCAAAGTGTTATAGGTTAGAAAATTTCGAAGTGGAAAAACAGGGGAATGTGTTCTGTCGAATAGGTCTGTTTTGAACGTACGCCAGCATCTAAAAATTCAATGCAGCCGGCGTAGAGGCAGCGTTGGAACCAAACAGAACTAAATCGTTTAATGCCGCTTTCGAACATCGCCGGCTTTTACAATAAATTTTGCCAGCGTTTGTTCTTCAAAATGTACGCCGGCAATTAGAGAGTTTAAGCCGCCGGCGTATGGGGCGGTATTGAAGTGGAACAAAACCAGATTTTTAAACGCCGGAGTAAAACGCCGCCGGCGTAAGCTACCTACGCTGCTGGCGTTCAATCAAATTTTGCAAGCGTTGAAAGGCAGCATATCCCCTGAGTTTTTCAAATCCAAACTTCTTCAATTTTCAATCTTTACTTCATATATGAATTCCTATTAAATATATGACCTAGATAAACATGTTTTATGCATGAATCTGATATTTAGACTCTATGCAAAGTTTAATGGATTTCCTTGTATAATTGATATAGAATCGTGATATGTATATATATTTGTGAATGTGAAATCTATATTTATTTATTGATTATCCTGATATTCCTATTTCAGTTAAGGGTTCTTCGGTTAGTGCATCACCGAGTGACTATAGCGATATAATATCGGGTTCAGGTACCCAATAATTTGTTTGATGCTTGCTAGGACTAGGCATTCCTAAATTAACTTAATTTGATTCGGCTTAATATTTGAATGAATTGGATGTCTATTACGCTGTTTAATCTGGTCCGAGGAGTAGCAAACTTGTCATGATGCAATGACATGTTAATTAGGAGCTTAACCAAGTCATGATGCAATGACTTTACCATGATGCAATGGTACGCTATGATCCAATAGCGATTCTCTTTGGTTAAGTGGGTAGCTGATAGGGGGAATAGTATCTGAGTAACGTTTGCTTAAACTTAGGGGGAAATACCATGGTTTAGTTCAAAGTTAATGGGAACTTGTGAACTAGGCTCATGTTATGGACTGAGTTTAAGTAGAGTCGGACAATGGCTTTTGAACCCTAAATGAAGCTATTATCTTCATGAAATATATATAGGAGATATAAGTATTCGGACTGCTTATATCAACCCCCTGAGCAGCTGCTGTTACTCAGGATCCCTAAATTCTCAAAGCGTGATTCCGGGGTTTGAATACCCCTTATTGATTTGCGAAAGAAATTTAATAAAGATAATCACTTGTCTACTGATGCATTCCATTGAATATATGTTGGCTTGATGAATTGTTCTTGCATATGTTATTATGTACTGGGCCTTTGGCTCTCTTTTGCTACTTTGCAGGTACTAAAGATGAGTTTTATGATGATTTGGGGTACGGGTCCAACTTTGAGAGATTCATGGATGAGTGGGATGAATAGGACTCGAACACCCTGGACTTTTGGAAGAATGTTTGCTAAAGGAAAAGTTGTGTATAGAAGGCTTGATAGATAAGCCTATTTTTGTAAAGACCTTAAGAGCCCTAGGATTCTTTTTGGATTAAGAAAACATGTAATTTCTGTAGTGTCTTGTATTGACACCAAACAGTGTATATTTGATGTAAATATATGTTTAGATTGCTTTTGTTAGTAATCTTGTTTTAATTAAAAGTTCTTTATAAAGTTTTAGTAGTTTTGATCAAATAATTTTCATAAACTGTTAGTTTTAGAACAACCTTACATATAATATGAAAACGTTATATGTGGTTGGGGACTCAGTACTCTAAGTCTCGGGATTTAGAGGGTCAGGTCTTTACAGTGTATTTGTTACTTCTTATCAAAGCAAATAAAATATCTTATTGTTCGAAAACATTTCATTCTTTGAAGATAATCTAATGATAGTATTCAAGTGTAGCTTGTTTACTAACACTAGGGTACCCTCGGGGTGTGACATGACCCACGACCCCTAACAATTGGAGATGTGAATTATACAATTTCAATTTTTTTCCTTTATTCTATAATGAATCCAAGGCCAAGAGGTCATGTTCCACTACTAGAAATTTGCTTTTTCACGGCCAAACTATCGCAAGGACAAACTTTACACATCCAATTTATTTTTATTTTCTTTTAATTTTTTTTTGTAGGGACAAGATCCCTGTGGTAGCATTACAAAAATATAAATATATTTTATATAAAATTTCCATTTATATAAAATACTAGAATAGGTTGTTATACTTCCTTTTTCTTTATTTTTTACAAACAATTGCCCTATTGTAGGGACTATACCACTTCATCATATTGATGTAGCAACGCGATCTTGCAATAGGATGCTGTTAAAAGAAAAAAAAAAAAATAGGACATAAATATCGTACGGGAACATCGTAGCATTCATGGATTAGGTGAAAAGCATGAAAATTTTGAGAAATATAAAAAGATGAAATTAATGACATCAAGCATTGCTTTTAAACAAAAAACAATAGTAGTCACATCTCTGGGGAAAAACAACAATCCAACTAAGTCATTAATTGGTTTAAATAAGTGTCAAGAAAGTTTAGATTCAATATATCTTTTATATATAATTGGATCAATAGATAAATAATTACAGATAAATTTTTACCTATAATAAACATATAAAAATAGATCTTTCTAGATTTTTGAAAGATTTCATGGTACTATTCTTACTTTTTTTTTTCACTAAAAATCCATATTTACTTAATAATAAGAAAATCTTCTAACGCGTTTAAAGGAGAACCACACTATTCGACTCCATATATTTAACATATATGTAATTTTCTTTTTCTTTAAAAATTAAAATCCAAAACCTTTAATCCATGATATTAGGTAGCTAAAAATTTTCAATTTTTTGTTTTTGTTTTGTCTCTCTCTCACTTAGTCACTTTCCATCATTTTTGTTTTTTTTCTTTTTTTTTTTTTTCCCTTCACTCACTACTATCCTGTTTGTCTTTTACTAGAAAATATCAAGTGACTTGATAATTATTTGTAGATTCTATAATGAGAAAGTGATCTTAACTAACAACAAAAAATGATGAAATTAACCCTATGAAACAACTAAAAAAAAAATTAACAAAAAACTAAATAAAAAATAAAATCTCAACAAACAATTAAATAAAAAATTGAAATCTTTCCTAAAAAAATTAAATCTTCCAGATTTTGTATGTCAAGAGACGTAATTTATTTCAATAATTTTTTTTCCCATATTTCATTAATATCTTAATGAAATTTTCACTCAATGCTATCTTATCAGTTTTTTTAATATGAAGGAAATATAATAAACTATCTTATTTACTAAGTTATTATCTCATCATGATTAAGACTATAGTCTAATAAAAAATGTTGTTTATTTCATTAATATTGTAATGACATAACCATTTTTTTCACCTAATATGTATAACCATTTTTTAATAAAAAGATTAAAAATGGAAAACCTATAGTCACAATATTTTGTAATTTAAAACTAAATATAAAATTTTTATTGTTTTTTCTTCAATCTCACTTTTCATCAATTGTGTTTTTCATCTTTTTTTTTTTTTTTTGTTATCTCAACCAATATTATGAAGAAAAGAAAAAAGAAAATGTTTTAGCTGTTAAGTAATTAACTCATGATAAATAAGATTATAGTATATCATGAAATATTATTTTTTAATTAATATCTTAAAAAATCTATTAATACTTCAAATTTTTTTAATCTATCAATACAAAAGAAATGACATTAAATTATATTTACTAATGAAGAAAAACAAGAACCTAAGCGAAGTAATTATTTTGTTTAATTTTATGAAGAAAAGCATAGTCGATTTAACATCGTCTGTTTGTTTCATCATTTCTTGATCATTTTTGTATCGTTTTTCTATTATTTTTAAATAGATGTTTGTCAAGAAACTGATATCAATGAAACACCGATAGTTTTGCTTGCAAATTAACTAAGCAGAACCGATACTAAACAAATATAGTTACGATACAGATAAGTTATAAATATTGATGTGATACAGATAAAAATCTAACCGTCCAAAGAAATAAGAATATAGTTTGTTAATAAGACAAATAATACCTTATAAGTATAGTCATATTTTTTCTCACAAATAAGACAACATATCATGGAGGAAAAAAATTACTGTAATAATTTTAGTATTTATTTTTCCATAAACTACTTTGTGAGGTAAAATGAGTTTAATTAATAATTGAAGGTCAGTTGATGGTCCATTTTGGAACATAGGGCCACCTAAACCGAGCCCAGCACATTAATGGGCTAGATTAGTATGCTAGGCCTAGATTCCATCGACAAACCCCACGATGAATGACTTAGCCTTCCAATGAGCCTTAATGATCACCTAATTTCCCTTACCTCACTTATCGCTCGGCACGAATGGCTTAGTTAGATAAGAATCCAAGTAGTGGGCTCGTGGCCTTACCCCATGTCCTCCACTACTACTACCCACTCACCCATTATCTTGCAATATCCATAACCACCAGGTTGGTCACCTATAAATACTAATCTATCACTTTGGAGATAGATAATGTCATACTCAACCACTTTCACCAATTTAACCTATAGGCTTATTATAGATATCTCCAACTTAAGTATTAGAGTGGTCATTTTGGGCTTATACCTCGTGCACCACTAACCAAGTTTTTGTCTTTGCAAACATTACACCTAACATTGATTTAAGCCTAGATTCCTAAGGTTTAACCTTTTCTAGATTTGAGCAAGCAAGAAAGTCCAATATGGTTGATGGCCTAAAACGGCTTTATTGGTTAAAATGGCCTTAGTGACATCTTTTGGGTTCATTAGCTACCTCTAGGCCTAATTAAAATAATTAAGCTTAAAATAGACTTCTCAAACTAAAATAAGCTTAGTTGATGTTTCTAGGTTTGATTTGACTTAAATAACTTAAAATGTACTTCTTCAAGTTAATAAATTAGGTTCCTTAGTTAATTTTAGGCGTAAATTAAATAAATGGACTCATGTTAGGCTTTTAAATATTGAAATACCTTAAATCTTAACCTAAGTTAGAAATATAAAGTAGATAGTTTAAATGGATCAAATAAGTAAAAAATAGAAAATAAATCAATGTAATTAAATTAGTAAATAGATTTGAATTGAAATTGAGATTTAAAATATTTTACAAAATCGTCTATTTTCCTTAATAACTTTTGTTAATAAATCGAACTATCCAATTTTAACTCAATTTTTCATTTTAAACTTCTTTTATCCCAAATAAAAATTCCTAAACCCTAATATAACTATATTAAACGTTTTCTAAACTCCTAAACCCTTTATATTCAAGTTAACTTGCATTTTCTTGAATCTTGATAATTTTTGAAAATGATAGCTTGTTTAAAAATACCAGTTTTAAACCTGAACCCAAATTAAACATCATATTTTTATAAACTAAACTTATGAATTGTGTTTTTGTATCAAGTTATAGATTTCTAATATATATGTTCTCAAATTATTTTCTAACTAGTTATGATTCTTTAAATAATTATCAAAAAGATTTAAATCTTGATAAACCGAAGATGTATGAGCATGTTTGTTAAAAACCTAAATATATGTATATTAGTATAGATCAAGTGTTTAATGAAATGGTTTGTGGTTATATGATATATATCTGTATATAGAAGTATTTATAAGTCAAGTTTGAGCATGAGTAAGCTAATAATAAGTTGTTGTTGTTGATGTATGTTGAATTAAGTAGTTAAAAATTAGTGTAAAAGACAAAGGAAAAACGTAGCATGATCCTCTTGTTCAACACTACCGTATCACGGCTTGTGATATATGAGGAAAATAAAATTTAGAAGAATAGAGGGCGTGATCTCCTTTGATCAAACGATAAAACATAATAACTAGCGTATTTTTTTATGTAATAAACATCACGGTCTAGATCGCAGCCATTATGAAGGATTTGATCTCCACTGACAATAATTTTCCAAAGGAAAAAGCCTATATCGGCGATGACAAGGGATGTTATCTTCTTGTTACGGATGTGACAAGGCCATAATGATGATCACTGCTTTCATCACGGGCATGATCATTGCCCTGAAGCTATTCATAAAAAGAAAAGAAAAATAAAAAGAAAGAAGGAAGAAAGATAAAATGAAATAGATTAATGGTAGATTAAATAACATGTTAGTGCTTGTACAATTAGGTATGAATTAATGAATTAATAGGATTAATTATTAACTCAGGTTAATATAGTTTCTAAGGATAAAATGAACTTAATTAGTAAACCTAAGTTCAACTTGGCTAAATGGACTTGAATAAATTAAAATGAATTAGATTGGTTAGGTTTGATTATCTTAGCTTAGTAATCGAATTAATTGATTAACTCTAATCAATTTGGCTAAGATTAAGTCAAAATGAGTTAATGCTTAATAGTTGGCTTAGAATAATGAGTTAAAATAAACCATCATTAACATGAGAGATATGTTGTTTCATATATGTGTTTGCTTAGGAGATGAATGCTTTTGAGTATGTATGATGTGATGATGCTTTTATAATAAGAGACTATAAGAAAAGTGAAAAGAAAATACTTTGATAGATAAAGGAGAACTGTTTGTATTTTGGCAGGACGATATTCGCAGCCATAGCAGGGTTCCTATTTAGTATCTAATTAAATAAGGATTTAATAAAAGTTTCAGATAAGTGAATAATGTGTATAATTTCTTATGAGTCTA
This sequence comes from Combretum micranthum, assembly GCA_024138025.1. Lineage (NCBI taxonomy): Eukaryota > Viridiplantae > Streptophyta > Magnoliopsida > Myrtales > Combretaceae > Combretum > Combretum micranthum. Next base: position 887,925 of record JAMXBD010000355.1, read on the forward strand.
ATAATTATTAGAGCTATAAAAAGAATTGATTGAATCATGAACCAAACCGAACTGCATCGAAATTTTAGTCTTTTTTTTAAACGGTTGAGTGAAGAGTAAACAGTATGCGGTTTAGTTTGAGACCCTGAATTGAATTGAGTCATTTTACATATTTAAAAATAAAATTCAAACATGATTTTTTAATTATTTAATTTAAATATTAATTATTTTTGAAAATTTTGACTTAGATGTGTATCATTCATAAGAATAAAATTAAATTAGTCATACTAAATTTTGATTGTTGTTGTGCGTTTACATGTAAGATAGATTTTAGCCTCTAGTGTTATGACTTCTAAACATATTTTTTGTCCTTCTTGTCTTACTAATTAATCCACTTTTGTTGCTTATTGGTTTATATAATTAATAATGTATGAGCTAGAAGCATACAACGAATTAACATTTGTGCCTCATATTGGATGAAATTTTCTCCCTTCTTATAAGTTTTACATGTTTGTTTGGTAAATAATTAATTTTCGATAATATTATTTTTAATTGTATTGGTGATATGAAAAATATGTAATTAAAGTTTTTCGATAGAGCACTTCGAGAATAAAAGTGGTTTGAACAGCAAATCGAACCGGTTTTTTCAGTTCGAAAAAATAATGAATTGAACTAACTAGTTGGGTTTAAGTTTAAAAGAAAAACCAAATTGTAGTATACGGTAAAGTTCGGTTCAAGGGTGAACTGGATCGAAGCATAATGTGCAAACCCCTACCCATTGTCTCAAACGAGTCATTCAATTTATATATGGTAATGGGTAATTTTTGGAGCCAACCTTCCTAACACCGAAGAAGGTATTAGTGGCTTGTGATTTTCTTTTGATAATTTTTTTTTTTTATTTTGAAATTATTCTATATGTAATATTATGTTTATTTTTATTTGTTTGTGAATTTTTTTATTATTATTACTAGGTTTGAAATGTAGGTTATATAAAGTTTAGACAACATGTAAAGATTTGAATATCTATTAAAAATACAATAATAAGATATGGAAGAACACATTGACAAAACAATTTAATAGCTTAGAGTTTACATATATTTGGTTGTGACACCTAATGCTTGCAAACCAGACAGGGTATCTTTTAATTTATGTATTGCTCTTTTATATACATACATGATACATATGTATATATGATTGACTGCTTTTACTTTCTCTTTAAATATGAGCACATGAAGAAGAACCTTAAAAGCATTGAACAAACAATAATAGGTGATTTGATCATTCTAACCTTGCATAACTTCTAAGTTAATCCATTTATTATGTTAAGAACATTTATAATCATTACTAATGCTTTAAACACTACCCTAAGCATATGGTCATAAACAGATTCTAAAAACCAATTTACCAAATCAACATCAATTTATTCTATCAGGACATCATTAAGTGTTGTGGATATCTTTATTTTTATCAATCCAAAATACAAAAACAGGGATAAAATTTCCATAGTGATGGATCATACCAAGGTGTAGGACTAAGTTCCTCATGTTCATTTCAGTAAGAAGTCACTTAATATACTAAATCTCTCCTTTCCCATAAAGCTCATAAACCAAAATATAATTTCCCTTTTTTTTTTTTTATCATAGGTAGAGGATTTATCTTGATGGATTCCAATTTCTTTTGCTCTTTAGTGTGCCAACTGCTCAAGGACCAAAACCAGGGTTTTCTTCAACTTCTAAGCATTTATCTAAATTTATATGGCCCATTATTACAATTAGGGTCAAACCCACTAAACAAATTTGAACTCAAGAAAATTAGAATTAACTCTTCCTTCGGGATTTGATCTTTTGACCCAAGTGAAAGGAAAATGCTGGTAGCTTCTAATTAACTAAATCACAAAATATAAACAAAGGATTTGAAGCTTACACAACATGTAAAGAATTTCTCAAAGTAAAACACCCTTAATTGCAAGATTTTCCTTAAAAGATCGAATCAAGACAAAACTAAAGAGAATAATCTAAGGAAATTCATAGAAAGGATCACTTATCTTCAATTTTTCAAAGTGACTAAATGAGGAAAGAGAGAAAAATAGGAGAGGAAAGGTTGTATCATTATTATATATAGAGCTGTAAGCTAGCAAATGAGCATAATTATTAGCTAGCTACTCAAGTTTAATTTGCTATAAATTCAATTTAATAGTCTCTATTTCATTTGTTGATGTGCTGATGGTGCACCATCATTTTAATTTAGACTTTGTTAAGAAAGAAATCAAATAGATCAAATAAAGATAACATATAAAAATATATAAATTTAGATAAGTATAAATGAAAATCAAAGCCGTCCATCAATGAGCTCGGCCAAATTTGAACTCCTGTTCGAATTCAATACAGACCTGATGCCATCCTTCTCCCGTCGCTCACACCACGCCTTCTGCACAGTGGCCGTGGAACCTGCCGCCGCCGCCTCCTGAGTCTCCACTAAACAGCCATCCACTACCTCTACAATGAAGGTCAGCTTAGACCGATGGTCGAAATCTCAAACTGCTAAGTTTTCGCGCCAAAACTTATCTCTAGATCGAGTACGCTGTCCGTCGCTCTGCTTCCAGCGAAGTGCTTCCACCAAATCGAATGGATCCTCCAAACACTAAAACAGTTACAATCGCATCATAAAGAATAATACTTTGCATGTATCACGAAGCAATGCTGAAAATCTGTTATGCTGGATCATGGACAAACTGATCGATAAAATGCCCAAAAGAAATAAAGCACGTACCGTGTTCTTTCTCAGTGCACCTCTTTGTGCTTGTGTTGATGCAAGGAGGTTGGACTAGTTGGATGAATTCTCTAGAGAGTTGTCTAAGCTGTTGGTGATTGTTTGTTTGGTATAATGTTGTTGTTATCATAGGGGAGATGTGAAATAAGCTGTTTGGAATGTTTTTGGCAGTGTTACATGACATCAAAGAGTAAGGTTTAGCACAATGATCATATGCATTGCGCTTCTTGTATGACTATGGGGTTGATAGGCTTTTCTGAAGTTGCTGGGATTAGTTTCAAAGAAGAAAGTGAAGGAGGTGGTTCACTTGATACAGTGAGGTCTTTGGGTGGGCATCAATCCGGATTTGCTTAGTTTGAAGGGGTTTGTTGAGGATAGGCGGCATGAAGAAATAGTAAACAGTGAACCCTGATAAAATGACTTTTAGTTTAATTGTTCCTTTGCCTGTGAGAAGGGTGATCTAGATTTTGCACTTGATTTCTTTGAGTAAATTTTTGATGAAATGTTGCCATGCGTGGTTGATGATTTGGTACTTGTATTGTGGATAGTGGAAGCCAAGAGCCTCGTGAAGCTTGGGAAAAAGAGTAAGTTCTGTTGCTATTGAGTATAACGTAGTGCATTTGTGTTATTTGTTGACCGGTTGGTTGGAGCCAGGAAAATCCAGGATCAACCTTTTTGATTATAGTAACAATGATAAATTCATGCTGGTTATACTTTCATTCCACGCATGTGTGGAAAATTTTGCTTCTGCATCAGATAATTATCAGGTTAGTTATGCCCATTATCTTTCTAATTAGCATTGGTCATTTGAATGGTCAATATTGGGTAGTTTATATAAGGAATGCCCTCTTTTTTTTTTTTTTTTTTTTTGTTTTTTTGCTATCACCTGATAATGCTGGTGTTTGTGGTTTTCAAGAATTGTAGTCATGAACTGTATGTCACTTTTTTGTGGTACCTTTAATTATATGGTAGCAATTTTGGTCAGGTGCTGCGTTTTTGTTGGATTATATGGGACTGGTCGTGTTAAGAAGTTAAATCAAACATAACCATGCATTTGACTTGCAGGCTATGGTACATTACCCCAGTTGAACCATTTTTAGAATGCTTGTCCCTGTGCCACCCAATTAATACATTTAATTAATCAGTTGGCTTGACACAATTTTCAGGAGATGACAATAGATGGCTCTTTGTTTGCAACATTAGTCTATGTGCCTTAGTCGTATTGTTTTATTTCAAGCTCAAGCCTATACAGCATGTATAATTAATAAAGTATATGTATCAGATGGTAATGGTAGAATTCTATATGGAGTACTATAATTATATGTATAATTGTAAATATACCGTTATCTCTCTGCCACATATAGTTAGACTTCGTGAGATTATATGTATGTCGTAGGGTTCTACCTATTACAATCCATAGATGTAAGTATTAAAACCTCTAAATTAACTTATAAATCATAATTTTTCAAACAAAGGATCAGCTAGGGATATAAAATTCAAAATATATATAGATATAACTCCTTCCAACTTTTTCTAGATATTGATCTTCAAATAAAATAAAAGTTAGGTCACCGTAGCAGCATGTTTGGATGACTTCACAAGACCTGATAGAACAGATAATTTTTCTTCTACAAACCCATTGTAGCATTTTGTTCTCAGATCAATTATTTCACAAGACCTGCAAAATAACTATTTCACAGAACAGCTACTGCTATGCAAGTAGGAATTGCAACCATTTACATGATCAAGGGAATAGATCAATTATGGTGTTTGATAACCATGTGCCTTCTATATGGATCAACGTCCTTCAATCAATGAATTGGTCATGGTGTTCGAGGATCTTGGGCTTTCTTCATGTGACTGGATTTCATTGTCATTCCAACTATGGCTAGTGAAAGTAGGCTGCTTAGGTTGTGGAAGGTCAGAATCTCCACAAAGCATTAGAACTACAGTTGACATGTTTGGCCTGTCGGTTGTGTGGTCTTGCACACATAAAAGCCCAATATGGATGCATTTCATAAGTTCCAATGGGGAAGAGTTGCCAACCAATGTTTGATCAACCAGTTCCAATTCTCTACCTTGGCTCCAAAGTTGCCATGCCTAGATCACTTCTCTGTTTAGCAGGTTGAAAATGACCAGAACAAAAAATGAGTATGAAATCTTTAGGAATTGAAGGTACTTGGTGCTTACATAGAAGACAAGATTTAGATTTTCGCCTCGATCCTGAAATAGCGAATTCTTTTTTCCAGCAACAATCTCTAGTACCAATACTCCAAAACTGTAGACATCTGATTTCTCTGAAAATATTCCCCCATTGCATTATATCAGGAGACATGTATCCACTGCATTAAGCTTGTGATGTATAATAATTTCATTATTATCTACATGCCAAGTTCTTTGTTCCAAATCATACAATATATTCTGAGAGGAATGGGCTAAAATCTAAGGAGAAAAGTCCACAAGATGAGGAATCTTGTTGAGAAACTGTGTTATAGCATATATATGGTTATTGTTTGAATATCTCAGTTGGCTTCATAAAAATTAAAAAGTAATATCTCATAAGGTTTCATCCTTTTCTTTTGTTTATTCAGTAACCTTCATCTTTGGTCTTTTCACTTATTTATTGTAATAGGGATAGAATTTACTGACTTTTGTAGCCAAGTTTTGCTTTTGCATAAGCTTATACTTATTACCATATTAGAGACTACTTACAATGTACCAACTACTCTGTGAGTATTCACAAGAGATTGTGTGTCCTGAAACATGCGAGCGAGCCCAAAGTCTGATATTTTTGGGTTCATTTTTTGATCCAACAGGATATTGCTGGCCTTCAAATCTCGGTGTATCACGCGCAAGTAAGATTCACTGTGGAGGTACATGAGCCCTTTAGCTATTCCCTGGATGATGTTGGATCGTTTGTCCCAATTAAGCTCTGATTTTCTTCTTGGATCTAGTAATGCACCACACAGTAAGCAATTTTGGCATGAACTTGCATGTAGAATATATATAAATCCATATTGAAATAAAATAAAAAATAGCTTTTAGAACAAGAGTCACCAAAAAGAAAAGTATCCAAGCTTTTGTTTGGTAAGAACTCGTATATTAAAATCTTCTCTTCTCCTTCAATGCAGCAACCCACTAGCTTGATGAGATTGCGATGTTGAAGCTTAGAAATCAATACTATCTCATTCTTGAATTCTTCCATGCCTTGTATGGAATTGCTAGACAATCTTTTCACTGCTATATCTCTTCCATCTTCCAACATTCCCTATATGTGCATAATTACTCTTCACTTTAGTATACTTTGAACAATCAATGGAACATGCATTGCTTTGGAGTAATAATTACCCAATAAACGGGGCCATACCCTCCTTGTCCAAGCTTGTGTGTGGTACTGAAATTTTTGGTAGCAACTAATATGCTATCAATACTGAAGAAAGGCAGTTCAAAGTTATTTTCATATTTCAGTTGTTCCCACAAAATTTTCTCTTGCTGCAATTCTCCTTTCTTGTCAATCACATGGTCTGAAGCAAAGAGGTTTTGGCATAAATCCAATTTTGCTATATTATAGGAAATTGCATGACGAAATGAGCATCAGCATATGATAGAAAAAACTACCCTTTAAAAACTAAACATTTAAAGATAAATGATAGAGGAATCTTAGAAGATTATAATAGCTAAACTTTCTTATTTGGAGAAATAGACCAAGATTTTGAGGTAATATCAAGCAAATCGAGTTTTATCGTCGGAATATAACCTTCTTCTATACTTTGGTTTTCTTTATATTTTTCTCCTTGTCTTTTCCTCCTTTTTGTATCAGGCTACTATTAAATTTATCTGTGATAAAGATTAGTTAAGTATTGATTGTCATTTAGTAGCTATGATCATACTCTTTTGGGTTGCCCTTCGCTTGCATAGACAGTATGTGACAACTCCCACAATGAAGGCAATTAGAACAGCCATAAAACTGAAGATAAGCTTTCCTGTTGGCTTTGCTCCCCCTAAATCAGGAAATCGCATCAAAATTATAAGCAACAGAAAGGTCAGTCAGACTTATCCCTTTTTCAGAATATCATAACATATTTATTAAAATTGTATACCTGAATCTACTTGTGTGAGGCGAATAAAGAGATCTTCGCCTGATGAATTGAATATCTCCATGTCTATGAGCGGTTCTGTCCAGATCAGACATCCTATACTATCAACATAAGAATAAGCTTGGCAAGAACAGTTAGCTAAGCACGAATCCTGACATTCTTGATCATCTGTTTTGTCTGGCAGATAATTTGCCAAATCTGGGAGTTTCACATTACTCAATTTCCAGAATTTATCTTTTGTGGATGATGTGTTTATGCTTCTTTGACAATTCAAAGTTCTTTGCCTAATGCATCCTCCAGTCCAGTTTCCTCTATTCCATTCTTCATGAGACTTAGGTACAAAACCTCTCAAACAGCTGCAGATAGGTGAATTAGATGCTCTACAGACCCCAAATGGACCACATGCACCATATGATTCACAAAGATTTAATGGTGCTTCCCAACATGCCCACCAATTTTTTGCACTATTGCCCCAGATAATAATATTTAATGTGCCGTTTGATGATACGAACAATGCCACAGGATACAAGGGAGGGTCATTTACAATTGAGAGATATGTGCCCACCTCAGGATCTTGTTCAAGTCGATATATGCTTGTATATGTTCCATCCATGTCTTCGATTCCAATAAATTTCGCTTTATCCCACTGTCCTCCTCTCCAGTAGGGAAGTGACTTTTTCCAACCCATAGCCTGAGGTGGTACCTCTGGTGTAATACCGAGAATGAAATCTCCAGGTGCAGGATCATTGTCACTTTTCCAGGATACAAGGTAATTTTTCTCTCCTGTTTCGACATTTACTCCTAATTTCATTCCCGGTAGAAAAGCATTACAAAGATGGTAAAAACTTTCCCACATAATGTTGCCAGAGTTCCTATCCTTTAGGACTAGGTCACCATTGTCCAAAAGCTCCACCAGAGAGTTGTTAGGACTGGTAGTTACATTTGTTGACCAGACTGCATTTTGATGCCCATCAACTAGCTGCAAGTTTCCATCAGTCCCTATCCTTAAGCTTGCTGCTTCTTCAGCAGACATGACTGCCTTCTCCCTGTTGGCCACCCATACTATTTTTGTAGGAGAAATGTTTTTGTACCATATCCCTGCATAGAGATGTCCAGTTATACCAGGAGTAAAGAATCCTAATTCGAATGTTTGGTTTGAAGAGATTAGTGTCTTATTTTCGTAGAGTGGTGCTGAAGAAGTTATGTTGTAAACTGCAAGGCAATGGATGGTATGAAACCAAAAGGAAAAGACAAAGAAGAAACAACATAGAAGAACTGCAGCAAGCATGGTGAAAAGATACCGCTTTGCATAAAATGAATTTGGGATTAATTCTCTTTTAAAGATTTGAAATGCATCATGGATTTTGATGATAAAGTTTTAGATATGACTTGTTTATCAGTCAAAGTCAAATGCCTATTTCCTATTTATCTTATCTTTCGGAGAAATTTCATGTTAATATTAAACCTGTGTATTCAACTACGGCAGAAAAAGTAAACCGATAAGGATGATCCATTTCATTATGAACTATAATATTTTCTTTTTCCAACATCAGATATGATGTCACGATGCTAGTTAGACGTTGAATAACCATGTATTTTATATCGTGATATTGGCAATAAGTAGTGCCAGACTAGTGCAGATAGTGATTTCAAGAACGCTTGATTTCTATTGGAAAAAGACATCCTGAATTAAGTTTTCTTCTAAGCTGATAAACAAGCCACAACATTCTTATTCTTTCTGATCCCCTCCCACGTAATGGACATATGGTTTGATTTTAATGGAGAAATTAAATGGTTATTGACGGCTCAATTAAAAATTACACAAATATAAATAGCATTAAAATAATTACCTAAATACTGAGGTTAAATTGCATCTACTAGAGGTGATTTACAATTTTTACAACTCACACATGAGTTGCATGTGTTACATCACATCTAACACATGCAATTTATGTACAACACAAATGAGTCGCAATTCTTAGGTATGATTCATGCAGAGATGAATCATAAAAGTTATATGTGATTCATGAAGGCTCAAACTTTGAGAATAAACTCATATGCGAATCGCAACTTTTATCTGTAATTAATATTAGATATACATGAATTGCATTTATAAGATGTGAGTTAACATTATAGTAATTTTGTTAAATTGCATCTTGTATGAATGTATTATTAAGAAAAATGTGAATAGCAATTCCTACGTATGATTTTGCATTGATATATTAATAATTATTTTTGCGTAGTTTGTTTTTTAAGGTTAGTAGACATGTTTCACTTATATTTTTCTACATTTAATCTTATTTATAAAACATGTATATAATTTTTTTTTTTTTAGAAATTACCTACTATTTTTACTACCGGTGAGATTATGATTGGTTATATATATATATGGTTGCACCATCCACTGTGATTTCTTTTTCTTTTTTCCATTTCAGTTCCTACTGTCAATTTAATCTTTATGATTGTGAAGTCGATTCTCAGAAATAATGGTTCACGACTTTTTTGGTCATGTACGCAAGAACATCTGGTTATATAGAATTTGTTTCGCAAGTGAAAAAATTCCAAGCATTATCTTGGTCAGCGACATCCCTGTCAATAAGTACATCAGTATATAATTAAATAAATACTGTTCAACCCATTGCTTTAATTTCATGATATATTATGCATATAAGTGGGGAAATGATATATGCACATCCATTTAGGATGCATACACCCTCAACCAACGAAATAATTGGAAGCATGTTGGATGCACAAATATCAGTATCTTGCCATAAGAACATCACCAACGCTGTTGTTTGCCGTTGGTATCTAGGCAAAGGATCTTTTCTTAGGTTCTTCCAGAATGAGACCGGTAGGAATGCAAACGGGATAGGTATACTAAAACTCAAACTCGATACTCAATAGGATTTTCAAAATCCGTCCAAACCTTATAAGGTTTTTGTTCATGAGCCCAAAACCCGCTAGACAAACCCTATAGGGTACCTAAACCTGAACCCGAAACCCAGTATAAAATTGCAATCATTACACGATAGAACATTTAAAAATGTCATAATAAATGTTTTTTTTATCTTTTTCTATTTTCAATCCGTTCCTACTTTACAAGCCAAGAAAAAAACTCTTTATCATTACTCATGCAAGCCTCTTTATAAAATCCAATCATTTTCATGGGAAAAAAAATCATTGAATGAAATAGTGTGGCAACAGTAGTGAGAGGCTTGAATTTGAGAAAAGTAGGCCAAGACCAAGATTGAAAGTGGAGACCATAGAGTATTAGTCTACTGTGTTAGGATTTTTTATTTTTTCTAAATGATTTAATAAAAAAGTAAAAAAATAGCTTTATAATTAATGAAGCATTGTTGGTTAATTTCAGAGACTGAAACTAAACATAATATATATTTATATATTTTAATGGGTTCGGGTTTCTTAGCGGGTTTTATGCTCATCCCAAGATCCTATAGGGTTTTATTATTAATCTCAAAACTCATCCCAAACCCTATAGAGGTATTTATCGGATTGGGCGGATCGAATACCTTATAAAAATCCGCCCGTTTACATCCCTAGAGACTGGTGTATGATAAACATTGGGATCCTCTAATAAGGATTCAAAAAGCTGCTATAGTTATTTTTTTTTAAAAAAATTTAAGTATGTTTTATATATAAATTTTATTACGTGGATCACTTAAAATTATAAAAGTTGTGAAGAATCATTAACGATAAAATAGTGATCCTTAAAAAAATGTATTTAAAATACTGATTTGATACCTAAGATGTTAGGGATGTAGATATTCTACCTAGGATCATATAGTAATATTTAAGGAATTTGTATTATATGATATTATTATTATAAGCCCCTCGCTTTATGAAAGTGCAACTTTCAGTCATATAATTGGTTGTCTTTCTTCGCTGAATACTGCAGATTAAAGTTTTGTTGATTTGGTGTTGCTATTGAAGATTTGAATTGAATTTCTGCTAAAAAGGCATTGGCGAGATGTGTTTTCCCTTACTAGGAAAGCCCAAAAGGCAAAAGTTTGGGGGGATACACACATAACTAGCAGATGTGTGCATTCTCTATGCATGTGTGAAAAAATTAAATACATCTATATAATTAAAGTTCAATCAATCTACCATATTGAATCGATTATATATTATTGATAATAATACACACTAAATAAACATAAGTTGAAAACATGTTTATTTGCTATATATAGAGTAGTACTAAAAGAATAATCCCACTTCTCAATAATATGGGATTTTTTTCTCTTTCAACTCAAGTGGCATGTGCTTGTTATAGAGCCAAAAGAAGTTCTAGAGATTTTCTTTTTTCTTTTTTATTTTTTTTATGGTACTCTATATAAACATGTTTTATTTTTATTTTTTTTATGGTACTCTATATATAGACATTTTTAAATTACATTTATTTAGTTTGTTGTTATCAATAACATATTAATTGTTGTGAATAGATAAAACTAATTTCAATTCGTGCGGAAAATGTTATAAACATATAATTTATTTTTTAAATTTTGCATTGCTTTTTGTTTTATATTTACATTTTTGTATCTTATTAAATTTTCTTTTTCTTTATTTCTAATCAAACTTGTCTCTTCAAGAGTCGAGTTCAAGTTGCTTAAGAGCCCATTTATTTTAATGAAAATGCTTTTTAGTAAATGTGTAAGAAAAAATGAGATAATTATTGAAAAACATATTCCTTTATCATGGAAAATTTGATTCATTCATAACAACTCTATCTACCAATCATTTATTATTTAGAGATATTTATTATTAACTTTTAAATATTTTTCTTTGGATTTATTTCTCATTATAAAATATGTATTTTTATTTTTTATATTTAAAATATATAAGCTATCTTAAAGTTATATAAATAGTGAAAACCCATTTTCATAAAATTAGTGAAATATTTAAAATTGCTCTACTTTTCATGAAAACCTTTTTATGAAAGAATATTTTTCATTAACATATAGGTTTCCTTAAACAAACGTGGCATAAATTTGAGATTATTTTCATCTCAGTGGTACTTTCTTAATTAAATATTAAAATATTATTTTTCCTTTTCCCTAAAAAAGAGTATGACAAAAAACCATTTCTCTATTATTGTGACCATACTAATTTTCCTCTTACCATCATTTTAAATCAAAATTACTTTATTCTGAAAGCGTAAGTCATTATTACCCCTTTATTTTTATTTGTAGTCTTGTACGCCAAAATAGTCTAGCTCAAAGGGCTCCTAGTTATTGCTGTAGAACTTTTAAAAAGTAGGAATATGTATTCACAATGCCATTGTAAGATTTAATTTGATATGTATATAAACGAAAAATTAAATTTGTAAAAGAAAAAGTGTATTTTTTTTTGCTAGAAAAAATTGATATACACTTAGATTGAAAATAAAATTTGTAAAACGAAAATTATATATGATTTTTGTTGGAAAAAAAATGATAAAATTTTTAGATTAGTAATTAAAATATCAATGATAACAAATTCATATTAGAACACTCCAAAAAATTGTCTACATTTTCATAGACTTGCAAACAAGAGAGGTAAGTCTCGTCTCTATGTCCCATAACATAAGTCAATATTTTTACCAGTCCAAGTAGGATATGTATAAAATGTCTAATATAATAAGAAAGATGAATTTAATCACAAGCATCAAACACGATTATTATTGCATTAAGATTATATTTCATTGATTATTTCCTTTATACTTTTACAATATATTCTGTTTGAATGCACCAATCTTTTTCCTTTTGCAAAGTCAAGGAATATACATATATCCATTTCTATTTTGCTAAGATTTCAAATTAGATTATCCATTTGTTTCTGATTTCATTAGTACATACTCTTTATTTTACTTCCCACTTTCATTTTTTTATATGCGATCTTTCAAGATCAAGACTTTTACCAATTTGTTGATGTACAAGAAGTTTAATAATTTAATTATGAGATAATTTTACTTCATATAGAGAAAATCTATATATTTGCAAATATATAATCTATAAGCATGTAAGCTTTGAAAATATTTCTGATTTCCGATTCACTAAATTGTCTTGATAATTTTATTCATTATTTTTATTTTTTTATTTTTATCAAATTGATTATAAATTTCTTAATAATTTGATTTTCTTTATTAAACTATGAATATACTCTAAATAGTAGTAATTAAAGATTTTATTTATAAATTCTTCGTTTGAAAGTTGTCTGAGTATTTGATCTTATACGATAAAAATATTGTTTGATTTACTATTATAATTTTTGAACCGCGCTATTTTGTTTGATTTAGATTTTTTTATTTTTGATTAAATTATTCCGAGACAAATTAAACAACAAGCAATTTAGCAAGATCCATGTTGTGATCAACTTATTATATATATATATATATATATATAAGATTAGTATTCTATAAAGATAAGTCTAACATATTGACTTTAAGCTTTCTTTTGTCTTTTGTGAGCTATATATATATATACATACATCAGCTGCGTCTTCTTCTTCTTCCTTTCTGTTTCGTCGATCATTTCTTTTTCTTTCTTTGTTTCTTCTTTTCTTTTCTTTTTCTTTCCTTCTTTCTCCTTGGTTCACGTCTGGCAGCAACAGGTCCATAACAAGTAAGTATTTTTCTCTCTTTTTCTTTCTTTCTTTTCTTATTTTGCTTCGCTGCTCTTTTTCTTCTTCTTCTTCTTCTTCATTTTTCGCTTCACAGCAGCACCCCCACCACATGCCACCGCATACCACAGCTCACGCTCACGGCACACACAGCTCACCGCTCACGTTCACAGCACACAGCACCGCACACACTGCTCTCCACAGCACCGTTCATCGCTCCACATCACACACCACCACACACACCACAGTGCACGAATAGAGCAGGATGCTCTGTCTCCACCCGAACACCCCACGCTCATCACACACCACCACACACACCACAGCGTACGAACAGAGCAGGATGCTCTGTCTCCACCCGAACACCCCACGCTCATCACACACCACCCACACGCACGCAGCGGTGCCTGTTGGGCGCTCGGAGCAGCGCTCAACGAGCTCCCAGTCTAGCGCTCAAGGAGCGCATGTGATGCACTCAGCAAGCGCTAGCGAGCGCTGGCAAGCAGCGAGCGCTCCGGAGCAGCAGCGCTGCTCATCCTCCACGCAGCGGCCGCAACTGTTTCCCCTGTGCGATGAAGTTATATATATTATTGTATAATATAGTTGGTATATGTATATATATATGTATGGGTACCTATATGTTATATATTTATATATATATATACACATATATATACTATATGAAATGTTATATTTCTTGCCTTATATGTTTATACTTCCTATTATAAGAGTTAATTTATTAATATAATATAAGTATGTTGGTTTATTATTCTATAATATGCTTATACATACATAGAGTAAAATATGGCATATATTATTATTATTATTATTATTATTATTATTATTATTAGTATTATTATTATTCATGTCTATTAAAGTAATTCCTTCAACTTTTCAATACGTTACTTATATATTTTTTTAGTTATTTATGTTATTTAATAAATTATTATTATTTATTATATTATTTATTATTATTTTATTATTATTATTATTATTATTTTGCTTATATTTCAAAATAACTCTAAAATAGTATTAAACCGTCTTTGTACGTAAAAATTTGAATTAAACGAAATAAGTTAGTCACATGAGGTTTTAGTGTTAGATTACAGAAATATAGAAATTCTGTAGCGTAGAAAATATATTAGATGTTTATAGTCAATTCTTATAGTATATTCCTATCTTTAATTATATTCAAGGTGATTCTGACTCTGAGCTTGACTGCCTGTTGACTATTACGACTGACAGAAATATGGACAGGTGAGTATATTCCTATGATCTCTATACTTGATTGTGGTTGTAGAATAGAATTAATCAAGTAATAAAATATTAAGGGGTTGGGAAATAAATTGTGGTTGTTGTTACTTGAATTTGGTTGATAAAATGATGTAATTATATTCTAACCCATTGGTTGTTCTAGAATAGAAATGAAAGTGTGTGATAATTGTTTGCACACCAAATAAATGAATATAAAACAATATGGCATAATAATTGAATACATTCATGCATGGTATATATGCACGTAGAAGGCCATCACCACTACACCTTGACTCTGATGGGCCACACTATCCCGTGAGGATGGTAAACATGGAGGACCAAAGTGGTATATGCCTAGTGTGTATCATGGGCCTTGTTTTAAGAGATAGGGAACTAATTCGTCCTGGGAAGATGGCCCTTCTCTTAGAATCGCGCCGGGTCATTGTTTTGGATTTATTGCTTCAATGGGATGTTGTTATATATATATATATATATTTTTTTTTATATAAAAAGTTTTCTTGAGAAATTTGATTCCCGAAGTATAATAATCTAGGTGCTGATGAGTGGATGTATCCCAACCCCGGATTCGGAGGGTGTAAATCCGAATATATATATGGTTACCAGTTGGCTATATATATTTGTCCACTTGATTGTTTGCATTACATATGTTTGACTTAATAACTTGCTTGAATGGTATAGAGTGAGGAGTATAACTCGCTGAGCCTGTGAATCGCTCACTCCCTTACAGTTTATTGTCACAGGATTATATTTGGTACCAGTCAGGACGAGGCTACCCTCAGGTTAGCTCCTCTATGGATTCAGGGTTTTGAGGGAAGGATGCGAGGGTTGAAGAGAGTTCCTTCTTCTTTTTCCTGGGAGGGGTTTCTAAAGAGTTTTTGGAAACAGGATTGTAATATTCGTAGGATCAGTAATCCAACTGCTTTCTTATATACACTCCTAAACTATTTTCTTTTACTGTTATATTTCAGCAATTGTTATTACTTAGTTTTGAGGCTATTAGTTGTACATTATGTGTCTAATTTGATACT
This sequence comes from Combretum micranthum, assembly GCA_024138025.1. NCBI lineage: Eukaryota > Viridiplantae > Streptophyta > Magnoliopsida > Myrtales > Combretaceae > Combretum > Combretum micranthum. The sequence continues at coordinate 903,685 of JAMXBD010000355.1, forward strand.
ATCAAGCCTATAGGTTATCTATTCAGGATACGCTTCTGCACAATATTTATGGCTTTAAGAGACTTGTGAATTAATCTTAAGCCGGGTATTGTGTATGGCGGAACTGTCCGTCTAAGATACCCTCGGGGCGTGACAAAGCATACGTAGTGTGTATATATTTTATTACAATATATATGTTGAATTTTTTGTCAAATTAGATTCTTTTTTTAAAATGAATTACTTAAATAGGACATCACCAAAGCTAATTACGAAAATGATTCACCACATCCGCATCTTGAAGATACGTAACAAGGAGTATGGTTGTTAAAATCACGATTTTATTATTCATTTGGGCCTGTAGAACTAGTAGAACCGTACAAAATCGTGCAAAACTAGTAAAATCGTAAACATGTAGAATCGTGCATTTAAATTTATAATTCTACTTTAAGTTTACACCTTAATAATTTTTCATCTATTTTAATTAAATATATATATAATCATAAATCATAAAATCGTATATTTGAGTCGCGATTTTGACAACCGAGTACATGATTCTAGCTCCTTTAGAGTGTGCAATAGTTGGAGACATGTGAACATGTACAATAGTTACGCACATTAAACATGTGGGACAGCTAAATCACACACGCATCTTCATGATGCACAACATGTTCTGATAATTACGATTTTTTACATGTGATGTGCCCTGTGTGTTATTTCCCATCATTTATATACAAAATTAGTAGTCTATTTGGGTAATTAATTTATCACCTATCTTATTTTAGTAATTATTTTTTGTACCTGGATTATATTGAGCTTTCACCCTATATTATATATAAATCAATGTATAAGCTATACATATAAAATTACATTGTATTATAAAGTAATCAAACATATATATTACTATATATATGTTATGCTATGTGTTAGGAAAATCCCCCTATTAAACTTGGAAGCAATTACAACGATTTTTCCTTTAGCTTGTAGCCATCATAACACAATAAACAAAATTGCATAGTAAAAACGATAAATACCAGGATTACTTGGAAAACCCCAATTTGAAAAAAATTCACGGGACTACTGCACAAATAATCTTCTACTATTAATAATAATGGGATACAATAATTTTTCTTCATTAGATAAGACTAGTGGATCACTCAAATCGTCACTACAATGGTGGATTTCAACAACAACAGATCTCTCTCTCTCTCTTTAGGATTTAAGATAGCCTCCACCATAACCCTAAGACCAAACAAGGAATATACATGAAACACAAAGGGAAAACTCGCTAACAAATGTAGGCTGGCATGATAAATTAATGGTTGGTGGCTTTAGAAGGCAGTGTTGAAACATCATTGTTGAAATTGACTAGTACGCCAATGACTATTCATGATACGCCGGCGGCATACCCTACCTAGGCAGGTGGCTTTGACGCTGGCTTTGTCACACCTGTGCTCTCGGAAAAAATTTCAATTTCAAGGCCAGCAGCGTTTGATTTCCAGTAGCCAACGTAAACTATCAGAACTCCTTTGTTTTGTACAGAATCTCGTTATTTCCAAGTCTTCTTTTAATCATATGTAACATACTTAGGATTTACTTAGTTATAGACCCATATGGATTGAATCTATAACTCAACATAATGTTTATATAATATGATGACAATATATATATGCAATGTATATCTTGATGTGTTCGTACATGTGTGCATAAATAAATCTCTACACATCAAATTTAAGAAGTGTGTGAGTGAGTGAGAGAGAGAAAGAGATCTATTTCTTCTCTCCAAAAAGTTGAAATACATAAAAATTGATAAAAAGAAAGTATAAAAATTTAAATTTTCAAATTACATTCTATCCAAAATTGAAATACATGATTGAATAGGAGTCTTAGCTTTTTTTTTTTTAATATATATATTTCCAACCTCTCACTACAATGGGGAAAATTTCATTGTTCTGTTATGTTTTTTAATGGTACTAATCTCGTAAGTTATTTAGAGACTGAGATTCATACTCAACCATGATAATACAACTAAATTAATTACCGTTTGTTCACATTTTGTATGTAATAAGGGGAATTAAATTCCAATTTAATTGGAATGAAATAGAGTTGTAATGACGATCACATATCAATAAAAATGTTTACTTAGTGTAAAAAATAAAAAAAAGCAGATTATGTATAATGCATTTTGTCTTTATTGTATAGGTGATATTTTCATATCCATTAAAATGTTCACATGAAATAAAAAAAATAGTGCATGCTTATTGGAGTAAAAGTAACAATATGTATGATGCCTTTTGTCTTTATTGTATAGATGATATTTTCATATCTATTAAAATATTCACTTGGTATAAAAAAATAAAACATGCATATGGGACTAAAAGTAAAAATATGTACCATGCATTTTGTCTTTATTGCATAGGTATTTTGAAGACAATAGTATTTACAACAAAAATTGAAAATTGTGACATGAAATACTATTGGTTATTTAATAACAATTCATTTGGATTTTATTTCCCTTGACTAAACACCTAAATAGTAATTTTAGGTAGAACGGGAAGGAAAGGAATAGATATTCTTAACTTCAACTGTCTATTAATATATTATAGTTATTATATTTATTTTAATGGTTAGATTGATTAGGTGGTCCTAAATTGATCTCCTTGCAATTAATAAGGTGTAATAAACATTGTAATATATATTTCTTACTTATTCCTAGTAAGCATCATTTATAAAAGATGACTTTTTATTTCCTATCTAGTTCATTTCAAGAAAAATAGAAATCCTTATTTTACAAAAGAATTCATTACCAAAAACACAATCTCAGACGTTGAATAAAGATTGGAAGATATATAATTATCCTGTATTTTCATGATAAAGTATCTTATAAAACAGCACTTTTTTATTTTCCTTTTTTTTAATCCAAAGCTATTCTGAGTTGAAGATACAATGAAATATGGGGATAATTATTCCAATAATAATGAAACCACACACGCTAGTAGCATATCCACATGTATCCTCAATATCTTGCTCTTGATCTTTCTGGCAATGACAATTTTTCTACGTATCCTACAATTTGGAAAGAAGGAAAGAATACAATAAATAAATAAAAAGAAAGTAAGAAAATAAACATAATACAGATTGTAAAGGTAAAATAATGGAAATGGATCTTTGTATTTGATTTCAGCAAAAATATTTTTATATTTAACCCTTATTGTCACCTATAACCGATGATTATTTTATAAAAAATATATGTATCATAATAATATCATTAATAACTATATATCTAATATTAGATATTCAAAAATTGAATCCAAGATAATCTCTATTTTTAATAAACTCCAAACCTAATCTGATTGTTACATTAGGAAAGTCAGCGTGACCATCCAACACCACACCTTTCTCTAATACTGTTTCCTTCTTTCTCAAACTTAGGGGCAAGACCATCCGCAATGGCCAAGCATGATGTTCAAGCTGATCGTTTTTTCAAAATTGGGTCCAAGGTTGAAATCACCAGTCCACTCCACCGATTAAGAGGCACATTGTTCCCTGGAAAAATCGTGGGCATATCACGTAAGAAGAAAACGTACACGGTTGAATACGAAACCATAATGATACAAGAACATGGCTGCGTGAAACCCCAGAGAGAAAACGTGAGTTTAGGCTTGTTGAGGCTTTTACCACCCTTAGAGAGCAAGAAAGAATTCAAGTCCGATGATGTCGTGGATGCTTTCTTTAATGGTGGATGGTGGGAAGGAGTTGTTACTAAAGAGTTGGAGAAATTTGAGTACTTGGTGTATTTTAGGTGTATTGGGAGGCACTATCGGTTTGAGGCTTCACAGTTGAGGATACATCGTGAGTGGGTTAAGGGAGTTTGGGTTCCTGCATTGGAGGACAAAGATGGAGTGGAAGAAGTAGTTGTTAAAGAAAAGGTGGTAAGTATATGTTTCTTGATTCTTGCTTGTTGGATGTTTTACTATATTGATTTTATAGTTCTTTCTTGTTAAGATCTATCAATATTTTCTAGATATATATTCATCCATCCAATGTCATAGATGAAAATAGGGAAAAAATTACACATAAGAATATGAATACTTAAGTTTGATTTTTCTTATTTTCTTTTTTCGTTTTGGTTAAAGAAAGTTTGAGATTAAGTATATAAATAAATAAAGCCAACAGATTTTGGTAAAAGAAAGATATCGTTCCACCTCGGTGTAATTCTATTAGATATATGTACTGTACTAGCAACATATATCTAAAATTGTTCATCTCTTTCATTACTATTGAAAACCTTCACCTTTTATTTAAACTTGGATTCACATATCTATCCTTTCTCATATAATATAATTGGGGATCATGGAATGACAATTTTAATATAAAAACTATCATAACTAGGGTTTATGTACAACATTTGTGAGAAGTTTATATAAATTTCTTCTTTTGAATTATTTCAACCTGTATTGATTATTAGTTTGCTTTTTGTTTTTAATATAATATGTATATCCTAAATATGAAGCATATAAAAGATGTTGATTATGGTCTTTCTTAATCTCTATGGCAATTGCGTGAATAAGGATAACCTTATTGGATACCCAGATCTTACATTAGAAATTACTTGAACTAACAACCAAACCATCTGTTTAAAGGATTATATTAACAAAGATTTGATGTCACATAATCATATATAATTTAAGACATTCCCTTTCCTTAAATTTGTAGGATATCATGTTTCTTCTATATAATACATATTCTATTTCTAGTGGCACAAATGGTACTTTTTCCAAATATATAAACGAGTCTTAGTGGGGCTTAAATGAACATATACTTATTATTCCTTTTTTTTCCCCTTTAAGTTTGATTTGATGCAGGATTCCAAACAATTGAAACTCCGAGCAACAAAAATTTAAAGGGCTCATTTAGCAAAGGCAATCTAGTTGAAATCAAAAGCGATGAAGAAGGATTCAAAGGTGCTTGGTTTGCTGCTACAATTATGGATAAGTTAGGAGACAAGAAGTTTCGAGTAGAGTACCTAACTTTAACAGGAAATAACAATGAAGGCAAGCTAAGAAAAGAGGTGAAATTAACACAATTAAGACCATATCCATCACTGTCACAAAATCATATCCTCAATATAAAAAAGTTGATGTTCTATACAATGAGGGGTGGTGGAAGGGTAAAGTCATGAGAGTTCTTGATGGAGAAAGGTACCTTGTGTATTTTGAAGGTATCAAAGATGAAATTGTGTGTCCACACAATGACTTGAGGCCGCACCGAGATTGGGTTGATGGAAGATGGGTGTGTTCTTGATACTCTTCTATATCATTTTTCATGGAAGTCATTTAAAACTAATGCTAAGGATTAAATCCTAATATCAAGCAATTTTTTCGTGCATATTAGAATACTAGCATGTGTTTCATTTATTATATTCTTGCTACAAATATTAGAGAGGAAGAGTACAAATAGTAAAAAAATAATCGTTCGAAAAGTAAATTATTTATTTATATATTTTAGCATTGAAAGTTCCTATTCCTATTAATTTTTGTTTTGGTTCGTCCTTTTAATCCTTTATTGTTTTTGCATTGTTTTCAAACATACTTCTACCAAGATAACATACCATAAGATAAAATTGTTAGCACATATATAATTCTTTAGATATTTACAAGTCTACACAAAGTTAAGCTTGTTTATACCATCTATACCATTACATTAATTTTAAATCATTAATTTATGATCTCATTATATATGTCATATTTTAATTTTCATCAATAATTTAAATTCTAAACCAAAATCTACATGTACTATTATATTTATATCTGTACTATTATATTAAATGCTAATCACTTAATTCGACTTTACAAGCTATAACTTTTTTCTCTTTGAATATCAATTACCTCATTTCATCTTTCAAATTGAAACTAAGGGTTTATTATTTCTCATCAACCACGATCTATGCCTTTAACAGTAGGTTGTGAGTCATCAGTGACTACTATTGAAATCCATAAAAAGAAACTAAAATTACAAACACCAACACCAAGATGAGTCCAGTAGTCAACCAGCGGTGGTGAGTAATAACCCATGACCTGCAATTGGAGTTGTGAATTATGCAATTACATTTTTTTTCCTTTATTTTATAACGAATCCAAGGCCAAGAGGTAGTGTTTATTATGGCTATACAAAAAAGAAAAAAGATTTAATTGATCCATGAATCAAACTGGACGAATCAAATGCACTAAAATTTCAGTTTTTTTTGTCCTAAATGGTTCAGTGAATGGTAAATGGTTTGCGGTTTCATTTAGGACCCTAAATCAAATCGTATGGTTGGAACCAAATTGAACCATTTTACATATTTGAAAATAAAATTCAAAGATGTTATTTTTTTCTTCTAATTGTTTAATTAAAATATTAATTATTTTTGAAAATTTTGACTTACATATTTGTCATTCATGAAAATGAAATTAAATTAGTCATATTAAGTTTCGATTGTTATGCTGCATACATATAAGATAGATTTTAGCCTCTATTTTACTGTTTTGACTTTTGAACATTCTTTTTTTTTTTTTTTTGTTCCATTTGTCTTACTAATTAATTCATTTCTATTACTTAGTTACTTATTGGTTTATATAATTGATAATTTGTTAGTTAGAAGTATACAACGAATTAAAATTTATGCCTCATCTTGGATGGAATTTTCTTACTTTTTATAGGTTTTCCATGTTTATTTGGTAAATAATTAATTTAGATATTGTTGTTTATAATTGAATTGATGATAAGAAAAATATGTGATTAAAGTTTTTTGATAGTGTATTTTTACTTTGAGATAATAGTGATTCAAACTACAAGCCAAACCGGTTTTTTCAATTAGAAAAATATAATGAACCAAATAGTATGGTGAGGTTTGAATTAAAAAAAAAAAAAAAGAATCGTAATATAAGATATTGCACAGTTTGTGATACACACCGTTGTGCTTGCCCACTATCTCAAATGAGTCATTTAGTTTATATATGGTAATGGGTAGTTTTTGCACCGCCCTCCCTAACGACCGAAGAAGGTATTAGCGGTTGTGATTCTTTTAATAATTATTTTTTTTATAAATTTTGAAATTATTCTATATGTAATATTATGTTTTATATTATTTTTTTAAATATTTGAACTACTAGGTGTGAAATATAGGTTATATAGAGATTAGACAACACGTAAAGATTTGAATATCCATTAAAAATACAATAATATTATTTGTTTTTCTTGAATATAATATGATAGGGAGATTCGAATATAATCTATATTTTAATAAGAAACTAGTATTCGTGTTATTATCCCATAAGGCCTTTGCGAAGAATAATGAAACAAGAGTAACTATCCATAACCATTTAGCCCATTATCCAAAGTGGTTATAAGAATTAATATAGACAACAATTCTATACAATCACAAGTGTGTAGTCCTTCAATAACTTGTTGTCTAGTCTTGTCCCAAACTAGAAGGAGGATATAATTTTCCTTAATTAGCATCAATCCCTATAAATAATGTCGTGTATGTCGTAAACATACATGTGAAACATTATATCATAATAGTGTTCATACCATAAAAAATTACACAACTTGTAAAGCTATAATTTAAAATGGAGACCATGCGTTTCTAGCCGAATGAAATGATCTGTATTCATTCAAAATAAGATATGGAAGAACACATTGACAAAACAATTTAATAGCTTGGACTTTACATATATTTGGCTGTGACACCTAATGCTTACAAACCAGACAGGGTATATCTTTTAATTTATTTAATGTTTTTTTTTTATATACATACATATGTATATATTATTGACTGCTTTCACTTTCTCTTTAAATGGGCGCACAAGAAGAAGAACCTTAAAGCCCACTTGTAATAAAGTGTAACAGGGAAGATAAGCAACGAGCAAACGATGCAATAATAGTAATTTAGCACATCATTAGGGCTGGAATGCAAGGCATGGATGGAAGCAAATTTTGTTTATAATTGTGTCCGCGGGCTTAGGCCAGCGGCAACCCATCGTCCTCGGCCTTATGTATGTCGGCACTAAGCATGAAACGTCCCCAACGTTCTTGTGCATCACAGCTAGCTTCAACTTGTCATGTTCAGATGATCGTAATCTTGACATAGTGTCATTACATTTCCCATCTCATTGAAGACCCTTTTCCCCAAGGGGTTTTCTGGAAATCTGAATTGCAGATCTTGAAGGAACTCCGACATATGTTACTTCTGTCGGTAACAACCCTTTCCATAAGATAAGTACTAACGTAATGGCTGCGTTACCACATTTTACCATCTTGCGATCCAAATGCTCTGCGGTTCTAACTCGGCCTCTATGCTTCTAACAAGTAGCGTCGGTGATGGATATGGCCGAGGACCATGGTACTTCTTTAACTATGAAACATGGAATGTTGGGTGGATCCATAGTAATAGCTTTTGAACCTGATCCTCGTCCGTACGATTGTAATTTCAGTAGGATCATGTCTTCTAATTTGAAAACGTTGCTTAGTTCTCTTCTTTTCTGCCAATTCTTCATGCACAGCTGAGAGTAACACAAATTAAATTGGAACATCTTAATTATATCTTCTTTCTTGGTCAACATAGAATCTGCTGCTATATTCCTTGAGTCGCTAGGTATAAAGGGTAGATGAATAGTTGGTGTATGTCCATACAATACTTGGAACGATGTCGTGTTTGCACTTATATAATAATTGGGGTTATGCTACCACTCTACTATAGATAAGTACTGATTCCACCACTTAGGATATTTCCCAGTCATACATCTAAGGTATGTCTTTAAGCATTTTTTCACCACCCCTGTCTAGATGCTTGTTAGTGGGTAGTATGTTGTAGAAAGATTTAGCTCCACATCTTGCAATCGAAAAAATTCCTGCCAAAAGCTACTAATAAATATAGGGTTCCTATCATTTGTAATAGTCTCAGGTTACCCATGAAGTTTATATACACTTGGGCTACTTGCACAGCTAAGTAAAGGGTGTGCTAAGCCATAAACTGGCTATACTTACTCAGCTTATCCACGATTACCATAGTAACTTCCTTCCCATTTGATTTAGGAAAGCCTTCCAAAAATTCATACTAACTTTTTGCCAACATTCCTTTGGAATACTTAGAGGTTAAAGTAAACTCGGGGTAGCAATATTTTTAAATTTATTCCTTTAACAAACACCACATTCTCTCACAAACCATATTACCTCTTTCTCCAACTTAGGCTAATAAAAGATAGCAAATAGCCTTTTGTACGTGCCATATCCACTTAAATGATCATCAAAGGACCACCATGATATAATTGCAAGAGCTTCTACTTAAAGGTGCTAAATGGGCCTACGACAACCTTCCTTTTCTATTGTAAGATTTCTTGGTCATATGTGGAGTGCTTGACCTGATTTCCTTATGTGAGCTGGGTAATAATATAGGCATGACCCTTTAGAAGAGTTAGGCTATCGTGAATCTCTTCTAATAGTCTAGGTATGGTAGTGCACATTATAGCCTGTTTAACTATCCCCCTGCATTCCTTGATAATGTGTCAGCTATTGTGTTGGAGTGGCCATACTTTTATTCAATAGTGTTGTCTAACCTAATAACTTAGTTAACCACATTTGTTGACTTGGAGTGACCAATCGTTGTTCAAGTAGGTATTTTAGGCTTTGATGGTCGGCGTGAATAGCAAAGTGTCTTCCCTATAAGTAATGCCGCCACTCATTATAAAAAAACTGACCTTTACAGACAAAAATTCTGTAATGGAAATGGTAAAAGAACTTCTAGTTCTACAAATTCAACTAGAAACGATAGTTTTTTGCGACAAAATTTACGTTTAGAGATACAATTTTTGTTTTTAGAACCCGGTTTTCTTGTAGTGACTTATTAATAGCATACACTAAAGCCATCAACTCTTTTTCGCACACCAATAGTCCCCTATACTTAAAACTAATGATTTGCTTATAAAAGTGGTAGGGTATTGTTCTTGCATTAGAATTACCCCTATATCATCACCATGACATATGTCTTGATGTTGAATGTTATGGATTACTCTAACATTCCTAACATAAGGGATTTCACCAATGCATCCTTTTAACTTTTGAAATGCCTCATTTGCTTCACTATTCTAATGGAACTTATCTTTTTTGAAATTTGATTTAAGAGATAAGCTATCCTGCGAACCTATGTATAAAACACCTATAATACCTAGCTAGCTCGAAAAAATCCCTCAAGTACCGCAAGGTTCTTGGTGTTAGCCACTATACAATTGCAACATTTTGGCTAGACTAGTAGCCACTCCTTCTCTACTTATGGTATATCCTAGACCAATATGAGGGACACAAAATGCACACTTACTCTTCTTCAAGAAAAGCCTTTCCTGCCTTAGTATGAGAAAGACGATTTGTAAATGGTGAACAACCATAAATCAAAACATCATTAGGAAAAGAACTAAGACAAATTTGTTGGTAATTATGCCCTAGGCCAAATAGTTTTATGTTCCCTAATTAGATTAGGGATTTATGTTCATTAATTATCTTATAATTTATTTAAAAATTATAATAAATTATTTATCCCTAATTAGATTAAGGGGTAAAATGTCATTATTGAATGACATTATAAATAGAACATAAGGGTTTGTCTTTAGGGTTAGACAACACATGCTGTCACATTAGACTGCAGTGAAACACTGTAAACCCTAAAGCAAATAACACGAGAGTCGTGATTAGAAAGTTTAATCCCGTTCGAATCTAGAAGGTGTTCTAGATTGTGCTAGCACACAGAGGATCTTTAAGGAGCATTCGTGTGGATACCGTAGAGGGTCGTTTGCAACACCACAGATCCGAATTTCCAGATTTGAAAAAGTACCAAAAAGGTATGGATCTGAAATCTTTATCCTGTTCTGATCTAATCGATACAATGGATACTGGGTTAGGGTTTTCTTTTGATTCCGCTGCAAAAAGATTTGATCTTTATAAAAATTTTAAACCCTTGGAACCCAACAGTGGTATCAGAGCCGCTTGTGTTTTTATTAGATTGAAATTAGTTTATGATTTGCATGTGATGCTATGAAAGTTGAATTTTTGAGATTCAATTTTGTACATGTTAATTATTGAAATTAATTTGAGTTTGCAAAAATCTAAATCAATACAAATATGGATTTGTAATTATATTATAGTACCTTGCTTTAATGGATTGAATAGATCTGGTGTAATTAGTTTACAAAGGATCTTTAGAGTTTTTCTTAACAGCATGTTGGTTCATGAAAAGCAGATTAGATTTGCATGATCGCGGTTATCAATTACAAGATGTTATTGGACGTTTGATTTATTAAAAAAAAAAATACAGATGCGATCTGTTTGTGTAACTGAATCACACGTCAAGTTGTGCGCCTGAATACAAAAGCAGATTGGATTTGTGTGACGCGGTCTGACTAGCGCGATCGTTCCATATGCTGCGGACGTCCAATAATTAAAAAAAAAAAAAAGAGAATGAACAGCGTGATAATGTTTCAAGCGGATTAGATCCGTGTTCTCACTTCGAGCGGTTCCTCTTTCGAATTGCTTTCCTCGGATTGGTTAAGCATCTAAATTAGACTTCTACGAATGATCCTCAGATTTGGAACGATGAATCGGATGTCTAATATCAGTTATGAACTGCATATTTAATTTTAAAAAAAATGCGTATATTCTTGGAGTCTTTTAATATATGATATGGTTCAATTGTTGAACAATCTGGGTTGTTTTAAAACAAATTGTTTTATGAACAATAGTAAGAAAGGATATGTGAGTGGTTTTGAATTGTTTTAAGCCATATGTATAATTTTCATATATGTTGTGAATGCATGGTGCATAGTATGGCCTAAGACCTATGTGATTAGCAGGTTGCTTTCTTTTACATCTTGGGTTGTAATTTTATAAATACGGCCTGCGTGTCGTTTTGTTTTGTTGTATCTTCTTATCTTGTAATGAAGACATGAAGATGTTATGATTTAACATAGATTAAGGGCCATACTATGACACTTTCTCTTTTTCTTTATAAGCATGTTATACCATATATGATGATATATGTGAATGTATGTGATACCATGTTTGCACATTTACATGCTTAGTATCCATCTAATATGATAAGGTTTTAACATATAGATAAAATAAACCTTTACAAAATACTAAGTCATAAAATGCCTTCCATGTTTCGACACCTGTCAAGACTTAGATTGTCCAATTGTAGGTTCTGCCAAAGCAGGGTACAAAAGACCATCCTAGTCAGACAGGAGTGAATAATAGTGTTATTTGCATGTCGTAATGGTTAGACTTAAATAGGCCATCAAAACGGTTTTGGGCCTATGGCATTAAATGGGATTATTTGGCCGGGACATGTGATGTCAATCCCATAACAAGAGTTACATGTGATGTAATTGGAAAAGGGTTTCCTACCTAAATAACTAAATTTTGAGTCATGCCAAAGCTGACTCAATATTTGGTGAAATATGGATCTTATTCTACTAAGAAAATTTGTTTTCCAAATTAATATTGAAGGGTTATTAATTTGATAAAATAGTAGAAGTATGTAAAATGACTTATATAAAGATAATTAACTTTGCATGCCTCTGTATGTAGATCATGACAACAAACAACATAACCTTGCGATCGATTCTTGAAAAGATAATCTGAATACCACAAATTTCCTTGATTGGTACCGTAACTTAAGAATTGTTCTTAAGGATGAAAGGAAATTAAATGAACCAATCCCTAATGAACTTGTTGCTGATGCTCTAAGAGTTGTAGACTCTTTGAATGTCACTTGCATCATGCTTGCCACTATGAATCCTGAGCTTCGGAAGCAAATGGAAGACATGGAGGCATACGATATGATCATACACCTTTAGGAAATGTTCCAACAATAGGCAAGGCATGAGAGATTTGTGATCACACAAGTATTGAATTGTGTTGGTTCAAAAGGATAGGGCAAAGAAGAAAAAGCCAATGGTAGGGTAAGGGCAAAGCTGAAAGGTCGGAACAAAGCTAAAGGGCTCAAAACCCAGCCTAAGGTTAAACCACCAAAGGAAGGGGTTTGCTTCTTCTGCAATGAACCAGGTCATTGGAAGAGGAATTGCAAACTATCTTTGGAAGATCTGAAAAGGAAAAAGGATAGTGAGACTATTTCTTTAAGTATTTATGTTATACATGTCAATTTATCTACTTATATATCAAGGGTATTAGATACCAGATATAGCTCTCACATTTGTGTAAATGTGTAGGGTCTTAAGCAAAGTAGAGAATTGGCAAAAGGCGAAGTGGACCTACGTGTGGCTAATGGAGCAAAAGTTATTGTATTAGCTGTAGGAAATTTTGAATTAGCTTTGCCTTCTGGACTTATTTTAAGTAACTGTTACTATATGCCTGCTATGAGTAGCAATGTTATTTCAGTTTCATGTTTGGACATTGATGGTTTTAGATTTGTTATTAAGAATAATACAATCTGCATCCATTATGGAGACATCTTTTATGATTTAGTCATTTAATGAATGGTCTCCATGTTCTAAACTTTGATGAATCTGATAATAAGTCCATTTATAATATAAATACCAAAAGATTCAAATCCGACTTACTTCTGGAATTGTCATTTAGGACACATTAAAAAGAAACACATATCAAAACTTCATCAAGATGAGTTTTTAGATTCATTTGATTTTGAATCATATGAATCATGAGAATCTTTTTAATGGGTAAGATGACAAAAACTCCTTTTACTGGACAAAGTGAGAGAGCTACTGACTTGTTGAGTCTCATACATACAGATGTATGTAGACCATTGAGTTCACCTGCTAGAAGAGGTTATTTAATCCAAGATTTTTCTGACTATCTTAGGGATTATGAGATAATCTCACAATTAACTCCTCCAAGAATACCATAATGGACTGGTGTTTCTAAATGGAGAAATTGAACCTTATTAGATATGGTTCGATCAATGATAAGTCAGACAGATCTTCCAATATTCTTTTTGGGGTATTCCCTAGAAACTGTTGCGTCTATATTGAACGAGGTTCCATCAAAATCAGTTGAAATCACACCATATGAGTTATGGAATGGGAAACGTCCCAGTTTGTCTTTTTAAAGATATTGGGCTGTGATGCATATGTCAAACGTCAAGTGTCTGACAAGCTCGCACCCAAATCTAATATATGGTTGTTTGTGGGATATCCAAAAGAAACAAAAAAAAAAAAGGATATTACTTCTAAAACCGATTTGAGAACAAAGTGTTTGTTGCTCGTAATGGTTACTTTCTAGAAAGAGAATTTGTCTCTAAAGAAACCAGTGGGAGTAAAATATAACTCGAAGAAGTTCGAGAACCACAAACTAACATAACACCCATGATGGATGTTCAATCAGACTTGCAAGTAGTTGCTGAGCCTGAACCACTAGCTAATCAAGATGAGCCCACATCTTACCAGGAAGCGATGGAGGGCCCTGACTCTGAGAAATGGTTATCAACCATGAAATTAGAAATGCAATCCATGTACGATAATCAAGTTTAGACTTTGATTGATCCACCTGATGGTGTTAAGACTATTGGGTGTAGATGGGTTTTTAAGAACAAAACTGACATGGATAGCAAAGTGCATACCTACTAAGCACGACTAGTTGCAAAAGGTTTTAAGCAAACTCATAGTATAGACTATGATGAAACCTTTTCACTTGTAGTCATGCTTTAGTTTGTGAGAATTCTTCTTGTTATAGCTACGTATTATGACTACGAGATATGGCAAATGGATGTCAAAACAGCCTTCTTGAATGGAAACATCATTGAGGATGTGTACATGACACAACCGGAGGGTTTTGATAATCTAGGGAATTCACATAGGGTTTGCAAGCTTCAAAGATCCATTTATGGATTGAAGCAAGCATCTCGGAGTTGGAATCTTCGTCTTGATGATGCAATCAAACAGTTTGATTTCATCAAGAATGAATATGAATCTTGTGTTTACAAGAAAGTTAGTGGGAGCGCAATAGTTTTCTTAGTGTTTTATGTAAACGACATATAGTTCATTGGAAACGATATTCCTACATTACAAAATGTCAAGACATGATTAGGAAATTGTTTCTCAATGAAGGACTTAGGTGAAGCTGCCTATATTCTAGGCATTAAGATCTATTGAGATAGATCTAGAAGGAGCATTAGCCTAAGTTAGAGTGCATACATTGACAAAGTACTAAAAGGATTTAGTATGGAAAAATCTAAAAGAGGATTTCTCCCAATGTCACATGGAATTAAATTGAGTAAGACTCAATGTCCTGCTTAGAAGGAGGAGCGTGAACACATGAGTAGGATTCCATATGCTTCTGCTATTGGTTTCATCATGTATGCCATGTTATGCGCTCGACCAGATGTCGTTTATGCATCACTAGTTGGTATCAGTCAGATCCATGTGAGAGTCACTGGATAGTAGTCAAAAACAGTCTAAAGTACTTGAGAAGGACTAAGGATGTCGTTTTGACAAATGGGATAGGAAACTGATCTTGTGGTAAATGGTTACATAAATATCAGTTTCCAGTCCAATTTTGATGATTTCTGATCGCAAACAGGTTATGTATTTTGTTTAAATGGAGATACTATAAGCTGGAAGAGTTCCAAACAGTACACTGTTGTGGATTCTACCATAGAGGCAGAGTATATAGCAGCATCGGATGCAGCTAAGAAACCAAGATCACATCAGTGATCCAAAAAATACTCAGATGTTATCATCTCATTCGAGTGATCATCGATAGAAGAGATGTTAAGATATGCAAAGTACATACAGATGACTATGTAGCAGATCCATTGACTAAGCCATTTCCACAGTCAAAGTATGATGGTCATACTAGAGCATTAGGTGTTAGACCTGTATCTAACCAAGCCTAGTGCAAGTGGGAGATTGCTAGTGATGTGCCCTAAGCCATATGGATTCTATGTCATTTGAATGTTTATTATCATTATAGTATATTTGTCATTTTCTTTATCAAAGTTGTTATTGGCTTTTTGTTTTGATAAAGTATTATTCCTTGAATAAATTGGTTATTCCTTATGTCATTAAAGTATGTCACTTTAATAGTAAAACCATAAGGTGAGAAATAACTTTATTCTAAATTATCCCTAGTCGTTCATTATATGAAATAATAATGAATTAAGACTAGTATGTTGGCTGGATGATGATCATGTTTTACTGATTATGGATATGAGATGTCAATTCAGCACATGAATACATGTAAGAGTACATTGTATTGGATTGACCAAATATGAGAATACTATATGGATCAATGCGATAAGTATTTCTCATTTGCAGTGTTATTTTAGTCCTTAGACCTGAAATCATCATAGATTCCAACATGAGAAATATTGTGTTTTGACTCAATCAAACATTATCTTTAACCGGATAATTATAAAGGTTGGGATTCGGCATAATATGAATCATGTAGAGGAAGTTGAGTGATTAAGATGGGATTTGTTCCTCTCATTAATTTGAGAGAGATATCTTTTGGGCCTCTTGATGGGTAAGACTGAGAAATGCATGGCCATGCTCGAATGAATTGATAAGGAGTTATCAATATCATTTGTTTAAGTCAGTCATACTCTGGAATCAAGAAATATGTGATTAAACGATATAAGTGTGTATTGATCCACACCTTATGTTTAATTATAAGATATCGTGTAACAAAAGGATTAAATAACTGACTGTTAATAGGTAGAGTCGGATCACCGATCTTCACTTAATTTGGGTAGACATAATGTCTTGCTAGAGACCAATTATGTCTTGTAGATCTAAAGTGTGTTTTAGATCTACTGCCAACATTAAGTGAACCTACAGGGTCACACACAAGAATGAACTAAAAGGATCGTGGACTGAATTTAAATAAGTCCAACGGGAATAATAAACAATTATAATTTGGCCTAATGCAAGTGGGAGATTGTTGGTAATTATGCCCTAGGCCAAATAGTTTTATGTTCCCTAATTAGATTAGGGATTCTTATGTTCGTTAATTATCTTATAATTTATTTAATAAATTATAATATAATTATTTATCCCTAATTAGATTAAGGGGTAAAAATGTCATTATTGAATGACATTATAAATAGAACATAAGGGTTTGTCTTTAGGGTTAGACAACACATGCTGTCACATTAGACTGCAGTGAAACACTGTAAACCCTAAAGCAAATAACACGAGAGTCGTGATTAGAAAGTTTAATCCCGTTCGAATCTAGAAGGTGTTCTAGATTGTGCTAGCACACAGAGGATCTTTAAGGAGCATTCATTCGTGTGGATACCGTAGAGGGTGTTTGCGTTTGCAACATCTCAGATCCGAATTTCCAGATTTGAAAAAGTACCAAAAAGGTATGGATCTGAAATCTTTATCTGTTCTGATCTAATCGATACACATGGATACTGGGTTAGGGTTTTCTTTTGATTCCTGCAAAAAGATTTGATCTTTATAAAAATTTTAAACCCTTGAATCCCAACAAAATTTCCTCAAATATTGATGAAATATTTCATTCATGAATCTTTGGAAGGTTAAAGGAGCCTTGATCAAGCCAAAGGGCATAACCAACAATTCATAATGCCCTTCATGTTTGAAAGGTCGTTTTATAAAAATCCTCCAAGTGCATATTTATAATGCATAAAGTTTCTTTCATGATTTGTGGATGAATGATATTGATATAAGAGTAATAAAAATATTTACTTTATGTCTATCTTTTCTTTTATTTCTTTTTTTTTTCCATTTAGGAGAAATATTGGGAAATACAAAAAAAAAAGAAGGCTACAAAACTGAATAATAATATTCTATACAGTGGAAATTGCTCATAGGTATTATTGTACTAGTTAAATTGTTAAAAAAATGATTTTTTTTTTTTTTTACATTTTTATGCCTTTGAAAAACATGACTATTCCTTTAAGACTCTTAATACAATAAACTTCTATACATTAATAACGTTGGGACCATGAAATTTTATTGATTTAGAAAAATATTAATTAATCAATAAATCAATAATTTGTTGATTTGAAGAGTGCATTTTCAATTCAATAAATATAAATTTAATTAAAAATATATTGTATATCACTAAATATGTATCATATTTCGTGAATTAGCTTGAAATTTTAATTCATTATACATATATATTTATGAACATAAGTATATGAAAATTGTGGTATTCTTTATTTTTAATATGCAAACAATATTCATTGTATTAACCAATTAAATGGAGTTCAATACTAGTATAGGTTCATTGTACTATAACTAAATGCATTGAACGTATGACGATGAAGGGAACTATTATATAAACAATATAAAAAAAATCTTTAAAATCATACCCAGCAATAACTTATAATCTAAAAAGTTCGAGAAATCAACAATGACCAATCAAATATGTATAGCATTATGTGAGTGTTGGAGAGATCACCCACAGTCACTCATAAAGATTTATAGTAGTAGCTTGATGAAATATATCATTTGAAAGTTAGTCAAGATACAATATCAAATACTCTCAAGTGATCATATGAGTACCTTTCGACTTAGCAAAAAGGAGGGGCCACAAAGTGACACAAAATAACAAAATTTTCAAACATGAAGAAGGTTGTTTATGAGTAGTTTCATCAATACCAAGATTGTGTGAATATAATTGGAGAGCTAACTTTGGAGAAGGCAAGGGAGATGATGAAACTTTTATACCTTCAATACCCTTGTGAGTACAACCTTTCTCAAGGTTGGCTTGCAAAGTTCAAGCTAAGACATAACATCAAGTCATTTTGTTATTTTCGAGAGTACAGTTTGGTTGACATGTTACATGTGAAGAAGAAATTGGAGTCCATAAGGAATAAAAATAGAGTGTTTTACAGGTTACAAATTGATCCTTTTCTTACAACAAAGTAGCATGAAAGAAGAAAACATGACAAAGAAAGACTTATTATTGTTACATGTTGCAATAAAGATAACTAAAATAAAAAAATTCCTTTGGATTATTGGAAAGTATGCAAAGCCATGTCAACATGAACAACTTGAATTGTCAATATCGTGCCAACAAAAGAGGGTAGATGGATAGTGTGTCTCTTAACAAGTATGTTTGTTGGACGGACCAGAAAATGCATGGTAAAAGAATTTTGTTGGTTTTAGATAACTGCTTAGATTATCTAAGAAATATTAAAGGGCTACAAAACATTGAGTTGTTTTCTATCTTTCTTATTTTTCTTGGCTACCTAACATGACCACAAAAATCTAACCATGTCACACTGTGATCATACGAATTTTTAATATATACTACCATAGGTGATTTTACCATAAGAAATTAGAAGGCTGAGTTAAAAAATTTAATTTGGAAAAAATTAATGTTTTAGATGCCACCAATACGACGATTTTAGCTTGGATGATAAATGTTCAACTATAGACAATAGCAAATTGTTTATGACACTACAAAATTTGTTCGGATGATGAGAAGCCTCAAAGAACTTAAATGAAGCAGCTTCTAAAGAAGGCATTCATGAGCTTGAGAAAATGATTAATGGCTTTGACTACAACAATAAAATGGATTTCGATCATTTGTTGAATTACTTAAGTGAAAATGATGAATGTTAAGAGGTCTAAACCTTAGAAGATATTGTAACTGGTGTCATTGAAAATCTCGATAACGATGAAGCTGAGAATGATCCAGTACCTCTCAAATCAATCACGTGAAAAGAAGTACTCAATAGTAGCAACAACTCTTCATAAGTTTTTCTTGTAGTTTAAAAATACAATGCTAAAGCTTTTGAATGCAACGAGACAAGTTAGAGATGGAATCTACCTATATTGAATTTCAAGAAAAGAAAAATAATAATAGAGTCAAATTTTACTAAATTATCCCAATTATTTTGTGTGATATTGACAAAACTATAGATTTATACAACAGTCTTCCCAGAAATTAGGGCTAATACCACAAACACTACTTGAACTTTGCTAGAGTATTCAAAAACTACTTGAACTTTAATTTAGTCAATTTACTATCTTAATTTACTTTCCATGGTCATAAATATTACCTCGTCTGACTTTGTTATGTTCGTAAGCACAACTGATTTTAATGACCTATCATGTCTTGACACATGTCCATAGCCTTAAAAAAATGGGAGCTTTTACGGCTTCGTCAAGAGGATTGTCCAATCAACCATCCAATCGTTAAAACAAATATAGTAATTGAAATATTAACTATTTTAGTGATTCAATCACGATTAGATATAGTATGAGCTGTTGGATAGTGATAGGATTGGTCCCATCAAAATTAATGATGTAACTATAGAATTTTCTTAAAAAAATCACACTGTCATTCTTCTTTTTATTCTTTTATGAACTTTCTCTCTCTTCCCTTTGCTCCTCTCTCTAAAACTAAACAACACTCATCACTATCCACTCTCTCTATATAAAGCAACAAAATCTTAATCTCTTCCATCCTCTTCCTCCTCCTCTTTCTTCTCTCTCTCTCTCTCTCTCTCTCTCTCTCTCTCTCCCTATAAGCCCCAGAAAATTTCAGTAAATAATTTCAAGATGAACTTCGAAAATAAACTCTAAAAGTCACTCCAAATTAAAACCGAATTTCAACTTATCTTAAATCACGAACGAATTCGAAAAATTTCCGAATCTTGGGAAAAATAAGAATTCTAAAAAACAAAGTAAGAATTCAACATACTACAATTCAAAACCACTACGTATGACAAATTCCATACGTGACTCCGATTTATAAAATCGGGTAATATAGATCCCAAAAACGAATTATTAAAAAGTAAATAACGATTAACTTTCGGAAATGAAACCCCATTTCAAAAATCCCGAAAACGTTAAAAGATATTAAATATTTAAAAAAATAAAATTTAAAATAAATTTCTCAAATTAAATATGTTGTATAAGCATAAATATCAGTTTCCAAATTGGCAAAGGCCTAAACCGAAAAAAATCACCCGGAAACCCTAACCGGAATACAATAGTGTAAGTTCGGCAATCTAGTGCCCTTAGCTCTAGAGGCCGATATGTGGTTTAAATATGTAGAAAAGCTCATAGTAATATGAGTTTATTTAAAAATATCAGATCGGTAAATTTTTGACCTATTTCGAACCCGTTTGGATACAGACTTCGAAAAGCGTGTCCCGAGGTTCGAGATATAAAAAATATACCAATAGTACCGTTAGACTCGTAATTTCATAAGATTTCTAAATATATCAGTTATATAATTTTTCGGGTTATAAAAGTTACAGTTATAACATTTTTATCGTATTTCCATTATTATCGGTAATTGATTAGTCTTTTGTACTATTCATTTTTATTTCATTACAAAATTTTATTATTCTTATAAAGTCTTATATTTTTAGATAAATATTTTATATGTTAGAGTATTATTTTTCTAAAATTTAGTTCGTTTTCGGGTCTTTACGGGATTAGATTCTATTAAGACCCGATACTAAAAATAAAATAAATTAATTTAATAATTAAAAAAATTTTAAAAATATTTTTATTTTCATAAAATAATTTCTTTAGAATTTTTTGGGTTATAAAAATATCATTTATAGCCCATATTCGCGTTATTTTGATTATACCGGTAACATATTTGTTAAATTACTAAAATAATTCAAATAATTATTTAATTTTAAATATGAAAAATCTGCTACAAATAATTGGAATAAGTTTTCTAATTTTATTTTATTTTAATTTATTTTATTAAGAAAGTACCTTTACAACCCATACCTTCAAGTACACCTTACACATATCACTTCCTTTTCACTTCAATCTTTCTACACATTATCCCACAATTGATGGCAGATTTTTGACCCTCTTTATGGCTGCCATCGTCCTTTATTTACTCATATTTTGACTAAATTAATTATTTTCTACTCCTTCTTAAGAAAGTTACATTACATATTTATTACACAATTCAAATTCAAGTCAAATTTCAACAATTTCCCCTCTCTTTCCTCCCCCATTTTCACGTGCAGCTCCCCTCATTGTGGCTGCCCTTGTTTTATTTTTTTTCACTCATTTATTCAATTAAAACACTCATTTTCTCTCACTCCTTCATTTACTCACTTTCCCTCTTTCATTCTTTAATCTTTCTCTCTCATTTTCCCTCTCTTTCTTCTTCATTTCCTCTTGTTCCTCCATGAAAAACAAGCTGCCCCCTTCTTCTTCCATGGCTTCCATACCAATTTCTTAAAGATTTCTAAGTAAATCTTATTCCCAAAGCTCCATAGGTGATATAGGTAAAGTGTAATGAAGGTTTCATGCATCAAATGACCTTCCATAAGCTTAAAAGCTAGGATGATGATGCCAATAATAAAACACTCCTTTTCTCTACTTTTATTATCTTATATTTCAATTATTTTCTTGTTTAAAGTTGATATGTTTTGTAGATCTAAATTTTTGTGGCTTTGATTTTCGTTTATGCCATGGATCTTGTTATTTAAGTTGTTATCTTTGTCATTTCTTATGATTTATGTATAGATCTATCATCCACATGTTCATCTTAGTGATTCATGCATTAAAAACTAGTTTAAGAGACTAGATCTAGTGTTTTGAGTCCATAAAGGTATTAGATCTTTGTTTTATGTTCATGAGCAACTTGTGATAGCATGATGATGGTAGGAAGATTGTAAGAAACTCAAGATCTATCTTATTTTCAACAAAAATCAATTTTGAAAATTCTGATGAAAATGGAACCATATTTAGAAAAGTGGTTTTCAACTTCAAAATGTGTATTTTTCATTAAAATGAAGGATTTAGGGTATAGATAACATAAATGAGTAATTTTGATGAACAAATTTAGATCTATGAGTTTAAAGTTTGTTTTCATGGGTTTCATCTAGGTGTATGTTCATATTATGTGTAGATCTTAGATTTGAACTTGAATAAAATTTGTGAAATTTGTATTTTGGCAAGACCAATATTTAAAATCACTTTCCAAGTGTTAAAATATAATTTTTTCTTAAGAAAATGAAGGCTTAATATATAAATATCATCAAGACTTCTTTTTATAAGAATCTAATGTGATTTTCAAAAGTTATTTTCAAAATAAAATTCCAATTTCGGATTTTGGCCAAGGCTATTTTAAAAAATCTTGTTTTCCAACTCAAAAATGAAGTTTTTATTTAAGAAATGAAAGGCTCATAAGATATGATATGTAAGGAATGGATTTTTCATGAGCTTAGATAGATTTTATCAAAAGACATAACCAAAAATGAATTTTGTAAATTCGGATCCCAACTAAGACCAATTTTTAGAACCCATGTATCAACTCCAAAACTCATGTTTTATGTGAAAAATGAAGTATATAGGTAATAGATATCATTAAGCAATGATTTTTACAAGTTAAAATGAGTTTAGGCATGAGTAAGGTGTTAAACAAGTAATGGAATTAAAATGAAAAATTTTGAGTTAGTGATCAATTGTCAAATTCGTAATTTGAGATGATGCATAAGTAATCACTTAGTATTTGAGCTCAAATTGCAAGTTTTATGTGTTAAATGAAGTCCTTAGGTAATTGATATAGTAAAGCCTTAAATTTTAATGTTTTAAACAAGTTTTCCCCAAATGAATCATTCAAAAAGTGGATTTTCTAAAATTCGGATTTTTGAGTAAATCATATTGGAAAACATATTTACAAAGTGTAAAATGAAAATTTTTATGTAGAAATGAAGGTCATAAGTAATAGATATAATGAAGACTCAATTTTAACAAAAATAATTATATTTTCTTAAGTAATAATCCAAAACAAATGGAAATAATCAAAGTTAGGAAACTAGTATTCTTAAAAGTAGTTATCCTTGAAGTCTTGTAATATAAGGAGTTATGAAATTTTCTTTTAGCAAGAATCATCAAGACCATGCATACATTAAGCTCATCTCATGTCATTCATGTTAGGAAATCATTCATATTGCATGTATAGCCAATTTCTATAGTAGGAACATTACAAATCTTACAAAACTATTTTTCGGAAATTGAAATTGTTGCTGCCCTAATCTGATCTGACCTTTTCGAAGCTTCAATGTTTTCAAAACTTAAATATAATATTAGAATTAGATAGATCTTTCGAAGTAGATAGAAATCGATATATAATTTGCGAGATTCCGAGTTAAAATGACCAAGTTATGGCCGTTTTAAGTTGGAATTCCCGCTTAGGACGAATTACGAATTTGATAGTTCGTATGAAGTCGTTGGATTAGTTTGAGTTGAAATACTTATTAGAGTATTTCTTCCTTTTTAGGTGATCCGAATTCGACGATTCCCTACCACCGGTTATTATTACTAGAAGACCGGATCCAATGGCCGAGTGAGTTTTCTCCTTGTTTTGTTACCTTGATTGTGCTTGTAGTTAGTTGCATTAGATTATAGGAACAAGATAAAAATCGATATGAATGGGGATGGGATATATGATGAGACTGTGATGAATGTATGCCAAAGAATACTAAAGCATATCGAAACCACGATTTGATTGGATAACTGCACTTATATTATTTCTGTTATGTGTATGATATTGGCTGGTCACTTAAAGAATGTATAAATATTTTGACCTAAGCAAAAAGTAAATTGATCATGCATCGCATCGGACATATTGCATTTGGTAGCGTGCTACTCCTACGCAGGTCGATCGGTATGGTCCGAGGACTCGTTTGGATAATGAGACCCGGGATCAGAGCTCATTCATAGGAAACTAAGGCGCATCGGGGATGCATTCCATGTGTGAGCCTAGCCGAGGCGAGTGCTATGAGCGAGGGCTTGGGGACTAGCAGCGGTCGTGTAGACTTCAATACCATCCCTAACCCAAGATACGGAGGGCGTAAATCATTCGTTTGTGGGTTCATACCCATACATAATTGTTTGCTCATGTGTTTGTTCATGCATAGCATATGGTTGATTATAACTTGCTTGTTATGGTACGGAATTAAGGAATTCTCACTAAGCTAGTGTAGCTTATACCCCTATAGTTGTTTAAATGAACAGGTTATCTCAAGAATGCAAAGTGGGACTGAATTGACTGGAGCCGGGAATGACTCCAGGATTTTGGCAAAGAATACGAATGTTTGAAGTTATCGCCAATTTATGATTTGTCTTGTAATAGTTTATGTAGGGAAGTCTGTGGATGAATGTAATCGAAGTTGAATGATTTGTATTTTGAAGTATAGTGATTTGTATCTAAAGTATAATAAATTTGTATTTCCTTTACATTGTTACTCAATTGTATCAACATAAAATGTATCATTCCGATGTGTCTCCTTTATGTATTAGACGCCTTATACATAGTATGGAAGCCTTTGCGTGACTGAGGTGGTCATTCTTATGCTTTAATATTGAGTACGGCGGACTGCCATGTTTAGGGTACCCTTCGGGGCGTAACACTCCCCGCTCCCTTCCCCCCTTGCTTCTCTCTCCACCTAGAAATAAGAAAAATTTAGCATGCAAAAAAACTAAAATTCCAGGAGCTGGAGTTAGAAGTACTTTAGGTCGTGGGTTAAAGTTCTTTGGTATTGTCTTGTGTGGGTTAGCCAATCAATGGGGGTATTTGGTTTGACTGGTCTGGGTCATCATTTTCATTGGGTAAGTTACATAGGATGAAGGTGACAACATGAGTTAACTCACATGGATAAGTGTGAATTAACTTGGTGATAAGTTACTACTACAATTGCAGATGGTGGAGAAGATGGGTTCATTTGAAGATAGCAGTTTCATTAATGAGGCGAAAACTAAGCTCATGACTAAGAGTTTAGTCGAGTTAGGAGAGAGAGTGAGAATAGAGAGAGAATGTACTCGGGAAAGAAGATCCCTTAATTTTTGTTAATTTTCATATAAATTTGTAGAAAGAGAGTGGTGATTTATGTTTGGTTTTAGAGAGAGAAGCAAAGAGGAGGGGGAGAGAGAGAGTTTAGAAGAAGAAGAAGAACAGGAAGAGGAAGAAATCCACATCATTTTATTTTAGTGGGTCAGGTACATGTGTTGTGCTGCTATAGGTCATTAATACTAGATTTGCTAATGAAGGTAACAAAGTTAGATAAGCTATGTTTATAATCACAAAAAGTTTATTTACATAGTAAGTTGATTAAACTAAAGTTAAGAGTTAATTGAATATTTTAACGAAGTTCAAGCAATATTTATGACATTAGCCCTAAAAGTTATTATCTTATCAATTTATCGAAATTATTAAATTTTTTAAAATTGGCTTAAGTTATGATTGAAAAAAAAATATTTTAGAGAGATCATTAATTTATGGATGTTTAACTATATATACCAAGAGGTGTTAAAGGAGACATATGATATTGAAAGCATTATGTTTGAAATGTTGCCATGACAAAAGGGAAGTGCAACATAACAATGATATGATTGGTTGTCCTTCTTAATTTTTATTTTTTTTTCCTTCTATTTCAGACTTATTTAAGAAAGTTATGTTAGAATTGTTGTTGTAACTGTGCATATTGTATGTGCCAAGAAAATTTTATGTACTTTACGTAAAGGCATAGTAAATTTGTAATCTCCCTTGAACTCCAAAGGGAGATGGTATTAGTTTTATAAAAGTTAACAACATGGCTTTGTAAGAGTAGTTTCACCATAACAAGACTCAATTCCTTAGTGTAAGGGCTATATCACCACAATAAGGCTTAATTCCTCGTTATAAATACCATCTTTTCACAACAGGATTCAACTTCTAGTTGAATGGGTTAGTCCGCCACAATAAGGCTTAATTTTGCGTTGTAAATGCCAGTTTAATATAACAGGGCTAAATTTCTAGTTATAAGGGGTATTACATCACAACATGGCTCAATTCCATATTGTAAGGGTCATTTCACCATAACAGGGATCAATTCATTTTTATAAGGCTCATTTTACCACAATAGGAGTCAATTTCTTGTCATAAGGCTCACTACACCATAATAGAGGCCATTTTTTATGTAAAACTTACTTTAACATAGCAAGGTTCAATTCCTTATTATAAGGGTCATTTAAGCACAATAGGCTCAAATCATTACTACAAAGGCCATTTTACAACAATAGGCCTAAGCTCATTGTTATAAGGGCAGTTTCACCATAATAGGGCTTAATTACTCATTGTAAAGGCCATTTCACTACAGTATAATTCAATATTTCCTAATATGGGTCATTTTACCATAATAAGGCTCAATTCCTCATTATCTAGGTTATTGTACCATAATAGGACTGGATTCTTTGTTGTATGAACCATTTCACCATAACAAAGCTTAATTCCTTGTCGTTAGGGCTAGTACACGACGATGGGTTCAATTAGGTCATTTAACCATAATAGAGCTTAATCCCTTTCTATACTAATCAGTTTACTATAATATTCATTTCTTTACAGTAAAGGTTATTTCATTGTAATAGGGTTCAATTCCTCGTTGTAAGAGCTATTTTGCCAAAATTGGGCTCAATTCCTCATTGTTAAGACTATTTCACTATAATAAGGCTCAATTTCTCATTACAAGAGTCATTTCACTTCAATATAGCTTAGGTATAAGGCTCTTTTCACCAAAATAGTGCTTAATTCCTTGTTGTATGGCTCATCTCAACATAGCAAGTCTCACATCGTCATAGTAGGACAATTCTTCATCATACATAGTTTTCCACCATAAGAAGGGTCATTTCTTTGACATAAGACTCATTTAACCAAAAAGATTATAATTTCTTATTGTAAGGCTCATTTACCACATGTACTATTTTTCATTATAAGAAGTCTCAGTTTGGTGACATATGACTCATCTCACCATAACATAATTAAATTCCTTGTTACAAAGCTTATATCACCATAATAGAGCTTACTTCCCTAAATAAGGTACATTTCACCATACAAAATCCATTATCACAATACTAAGACTTAATTCCTTGTTATAGGGCTTTTCACCTCACTTCTTGTATTCACTTTAAAGGCTCAATTCATGAAACAAACTCTATTTTCACCACAATAGGCTGATTTTTTTTTATTATAAGCCTCATTTCACCATAATAGAGCTCAATTCATCTATATAAGTCTCGTTTCACCATATAAAATTTATTTTCTCCATATTAGGGCTAAATTTCACAATGCAAGGCTCATTTCACCATATACATTGTTGGGGACAAGCGTCTATACTTTTAATTTTTGGTAATTTAGTGTTTCATAGTTAGATCTTGACAAATTAGTACTCATACTTCCATAGTATATGTGATTTAGTGTCTCGTCAAATAATATATGATAGACATATATTTTGATGACAAGATAATGGTAAACGCTTGGTCGAAAATTGCTAAAATTTAAAGATGCAATACTAAACTATAAAAAAATTGTGAAAATTGAAAGTATATGCACTTGGTCTATTATTATTTCATTATCAAAATAGTACTAAATTACACATACTTTGAAAGTATAATACTAATTTGCTAATATATTAAGATGAGATATTAAATTGCAAAAAATTGAAAGTATAGACACTTGACCTATCATTATCCCTACATTGTCCCACCACAATATGGCTCAGTTCTTCGACATAAGAGTCATTTCACCCTATAGAATCTATTTTCACCATACAAGGGATCAATTCAATGTTGTAGAGCTAATTTCACTGCATACAACATTTTCACCATAATAACACTTAATTCCTTAGCATAAAGAATCATTTTACCATAATAATGATGAATTCCTTGGGGTAAGACTAATTTCACCATAACTTGACTTAATTCCTATTTTAAAGTACATTTCACCATATTGAAAAAAAAAAAAAAAACATTTCACCATATAAACTTTATTTTCATCAATATAACTTAAACCTTGTTGCAAGGCTCATTTAACATAACAAGGCTTGACCCTACTCATTTTGTTATATAAGTATCATATTAACTAAAGCATGTCTCAATCACTTATTCTAAGACTTGTTTCACCCGTAAACATCGTTTTTACAATAATCGGCTCTAATCGTCATTGTGAGGTTTATTTCACCTTAGCAAAGCTAGGTTCCTTGTTTGAAGACTCATTTCACCTCATAAGAACCATTTGAACCACAATTAGGCTTGATTCCTCCATGTAAGGCTTATTTTAACAAAACATGGTTTGAGTCTTAAGCATAAGACTCATTTCACAAAGAACTGTTTTTACCACATTTAAGTTTAATTCGTTGGTGTAAGGCTCAATTTTATAGAATGCTTTTCTATATTTAAATATTTATGTCAAGAAATTGTTATATATATATTTACAAAATTTAATATTAATTACATACTTTAATGGGACATGTTAGTTAAGTGGAAGTGCCTTATTCTTCTTTATTTTATTTCCATTAGATGATAGTACACTTCAGTAAAATATGCCAATTAGTTTAACTTTTTTCAAGTCTAAAAAAAAACATATAATATGATTTAAATGTATATTATTATTAGATTTATTTAATATTTTCTTTTCCATTTTTCTTGTGAAAAAGTTGATATATTCTCTATCTTAAAATGATTAATATATTTTTAAATTTAACAAGAATATTAATTGAAAACACCCTTTAAAAATTTTAAAGTTGCGTGTACTCTCTACTTAAAAAAATCAACACCTAGACCCCTAGAACTTTTGTAGGGCCTGCTTTTTAATGTATAGATTGTTTTGTGTTTTTTTATTGCTAATGTGGACAATTATATATTTAATTAATTATTGATGAAGAAATATTTAAAAAAGAAGGATAAATAAAAATAAAAAAAATTCTCAGCAGGTGATACATCATTTTTCCTAAATTAAAAGAAGGATCACTCTGAAAAAAGAAAAAGAAATCCTTATCTTACACGGTTTGCATTCAAGCCCAAAGTTTAACTCCCCTTATTGCAAGACCGTTGTGCTGTTGATGAACTACTAAAGATCATAGAAAAGTTGATTCCAACCTTTTGATTCTTTGCATCAAGGCAATTGGCAAAATGACTTTCCAGGCTAGAAAACTGGATAATTGCTCATTAGTTTGCTTATGGAAAGCTAAGATATCCCATGAGGACTCAATGCACTAACCAACTTTAGTCGCACCGAGAATTATCTCCACTTTGATTGCTCGAAAGCCAGCATTAATGCCTTTAGTGCAAAGCACTTGGTATAGCTAGTGTACTTTAAAGAATAGATGGTCCAATTGCCATCATTTATTTCCTTGCTATTTTTTTCAATGTTAAGATATTTTCAATTTTCTTTTCTTAATCCATCATGAGGAGCTCTCTATGTGTTTGATAGAGTGTGTAACGCCTTAACCTAAGGCGTTATCAGTCCGCCATGTGTCACTACCAAAGATTGACACACAAATGTTATAATTTCTAATCATCAAATATATATCTCAAATATCTCCAAAATCTCCCAAATAAAGGGTGCTTATAAAATAAAATGTCTTTAATTCTTCTAAATCATAAACTAAACAAGTCAACTTTAAAGAAATAAAAGGATCTCTTAAAAATCATAAATTTTCAAAGATAACTAATCAAATATAAAGTTTTTCTTCTTGATCCACTATTCATAATATACTAATCTCAATTATCAATAGAAGGGTCAAATCCACTATTACTTTCCCCATAATCCATTAATACATCATATCCCGTCAGATCATAAATAATAAATTCTTCACCTGTACTTGTAGGAAAAATAAGGATTGAGCAAAAAATGCCAATACGCCAAACCGAAATTACATGCACATGATTCACACAACATAATATCACATACAACTTAAATGCTAATGCAACAATCACAGTTTATTATCTTTTCTTAAGCCTGCAACCAATATAGTTCAGGACTATAAATCTCTAATCCTAAACTCGGAATAATCATGACCCCGAAGAAAACATATGTAAATAATAATAATAATATATACATATATTTTTGTGTTCCACAATTAAGCTGGTAACGACTCCTAATCTATCAGAATCATCTTTAGGTACGGCTCCACTCAGGACAACATAGCACAAGGATCATCAAGTTGCCAACGTTAGTAATACACTCCTACGTGGTCTTTACTAACCGCAGCCAAGCACAAGTAGTAAATCAAATTAAAAGGCCTGATATAATTAGGTCAATTTATGCAATTCTAAACCTACAAGCATAAACAACAAATAAGGTAAGGTCGTACCTGATATTGCTTCCAACCCAAACCCACCAACAAATCTTCTTAAGGAAAAGAAATCTTAATCTCATGAATATTCTGAGCAACAACATGTCTCAAATCAAACTTGGTTGTAACCACATAATCAAACCCTAACCTTAATTTCCATAATCTTACACAAATATCTATAACCCTAATCATAGATCTATAATTAGAAATCATCAAACCTTTTTCCTTTATTCATGATTCAATGAAACTTCAAACTTAGCTCTTCCAACAACCCCTATTTATCTCCACAATTCCTTTAGCATACATATAAATCTTAAATTAACAACTTGAAAAAGATAAAATTCCTTAGAATAACAAAATTGGATGGATTCTTACATACCTAGAGTTTGTAGATCTCAAATTGGAAATAAGAACCCTAGTTCCACAAATCTCCTGAATGAAATTAATAGACTAATTATAATCTTATAATCTATAGATCTTATAAATCACAAATCTAATAAAATCCTTACCTTTTACTTGAAGTGCAACCACAACTTTAGATCCAATCTTCTCTTCAATCGATAACCCCATAAACCCTTGTGATTTCCTTCAAAAGATCTCATAAACTTAGAATTTACAAATAAAGACTCCGAAAGGGAAAAGAGATGGGTTAGAGAATTACCTAGTTTTGGTTTTTGAGAGCACTTAGGGTTTCTATAGACTAAGGCTCTTATTTATAGATTTGAAGAAAACTTAGAACTGATTTGGAATTTAGGAATCTCGTGCAAAAGATAGGCTGTCGGCTTTGGGGTGGCTTTTGTCGAAACAAGCGATATTATAAGGAAGGCTGGTGGCTTTAATGCCAGCCTTGACCATCTTCACCCAATCCCTCGCGTATGATTCATCGTGTCCAAATTCATCTGTTTAAGGACAAAAATACCCTCTTAAACTACATTATATTACAATTATACCCTTTAATATGAATTATTTATTTGTACTTTATAGAGTGTACATACGATGTAGAGCACCCTAGCACTTTTTAGGCCAACTTAGTTCTCTTATCAATTTTTAACACTAATTAATTAAATATATTAAAGTAATTGTGGGTCCATAAAAGTTTCAAGATTTTAGGTACTAATCTAGTTTGTACAAATTTAAAACTTTTCAAGGTTATCCACATTATTTAGCTTAAAAAAATTATTCCTAAGGAGATGTAACAAAACTTACAACAAAGCATTTATTATTTGGTTGTCTATAAGCATTGAAATTTTTACATATTATTCCTCTAGTTGTCTTTCAGTAATCAAAGTGAATAATATGAAAAGTCAGATGTTAAGTGTATGTAATTTCAATTTTTAATAATTAAGTGTCTCATATTAAAATTTGATAATTAGTGACTTTCAAAGTATGTGTGATTTAGTGTTTCTGTTAATTAATATTTGATGAACGTTCATTTTGATAATATGATAATGACAGACTAAATATTTATACTTTTAATTTTTGGTATTTTTTTAGCAATTTATACTGCATGTTTAGATTTTAGTAATTTTTGGCCAAGTATCTATTATTCTCCTGTCATTAAAATGAACATTTTTCAGATATTATTTTTTTTGGCCACTTGTCAAATATTAATTAACAACTACATATATTTGAAAGTATGAGTATTAATTTGCTAAAATCTAAACATATGATACTAAATTACGAAAAATTAAAAGTAAAGACACTTCATTAGGCTTTATCTTGTGAATATCTATTATTTAATTGTCCATAAATTATACCTAAATATATGCATAGTTTGGTTTCGAATAGGGAACAGAGCCAAAATTGAAACCAGATCATATGGATGGTTCTAGAACTGGATGTGGAACCGCCGATTCTACTGATTCCTAGGTGGTTCTTGGCCAGGAATGATGGAACCAGCAGTTCCATAGCTAGATCCTTAAAAAAAAAATTGGCAAGGTTTCCTACTAAAATGCACGTAGCCATTTCATCTTGTTTGGAATATCAATAAAAAAAAATGACAGCAACTTTTGTTAACCAACAAAGTACATTATGTCCTTTTCACCATAGCCATAGCGTGTGGATTATCAAGGAATTACAATGCCCTTTGAAAATGGGAATAAATTGGTGGCGAGGAAAGAAAGAGAGAGAAGGGGAGGTGTAGACTTTTAGTACCCATGTATATGTGATTGTGTGCATATTTTTGAGTTTCATTTTGCAGAAATTGAAATTGAAGGCCAGGAAAGGAAGCTCACGAGCAAACTGGGTATCGAACATAATTGGTAAGCATGTTTCCTCTGTCTCTAGCTTTTGTCTATAATATCATGGTTGTCAGATATTTTGATCTACCCTATTTTGTTGGCTTACATTGGAAAAAAAAAAGTTATTTCAAGGTACCAAAACCATTGAATAATAGCTTTCATAGTACCTCAACACACAACAGCCTGTTGCCCTGAAGGAAAAATTATAATAAAAGGAGAAAAAAATATTTTGGCAGTTCATTGGCTCTAGAACTGACTGAGAACCACCGATTCCTTTGAACCAAACCGAAACTAGCCTTTGGTTCCAGCCCCTGTTCTCCATTTCTCAAGACCTGAATTGACAATTCTAATTCCACTTCAAACCGGTAGGGATATCTAATTATACCTATTGGATAAATAGAAAAACCTTATTAAATTGGGATTTTTTGGGTGAAAGGTTTATTGGTAATAGGTGGTTCAATTAATAAAATAATAGTTAATTAAAGAAAAAATATAATTAGTTAACAAAAATTAAATAATGTTTAGCAAGAAACTAACAATTTTGAATACCTCAACGCAGACATTCTCTGAATTTCTCTTACTAGTCTCCATTATTCCACGCGCAAAAATGAAAAATAAAAAAGAAATCGACACATGAGATATAATCATTTTTTTTTTTGCCATCAACATATAATCATTTTTCAAACAATGTTTCTTAAGAAATGAATATAGATGAAAAAAACTGATGTTATGTTTGGTATACAGGGTTAGATCCGAATCATTCCATTTCCTATGTTTAGATACATCTTTAGTAGTTGGAATCGCGATTTCTTAAAATTAACAATTTTAATTTAAAAAAAAATTAATTTTTCTTTTAGGATCGTAATTCCTTTCCAACTTTATTAATTATATATAATATAATTATTTTTTTATTCTATTATATATTTATAACTTGCATTTATTACTTTCCAACAAATACATCCTATTAGTATTTCAAAATTTATCATTTCAAAACCCATTTTATTTCATTTTAATCTACACTGTCCCATTCTATTTCAAACCGGCTCATTCTAAGCTTAAAAAGAAAAAAAAAAAAAAAAATCACTCCACTCCAAACCATTTCGGTACATGACATGACAGTGGAAGGGATTCGTTCAGATTAAGATATAATACACAACCACACAACCAACACACCACACCCCACCAACCCCGAAACCAACCCCCCCACCGCCCCAGCCGACACGACGTCATCCTTCTCTGATCACCTATGCCGCGGCTCCTGCACAGTGGCTGTGGAATCCGCCGCCAACACCACCACCACCCAAATCTCTCCATCAAACAGTTATTTACCACCTACTCTACCACGAACAGAACACAACCTTAAGACTGATGGTCGAAAACTCAAAACTTAACTTTCCTTCCAAAACTTTTTCTCTAGGAGTACGCTGTCCATCGCTTAGCTTCCAGCAAAGCGCTTCACCACGTTGAACGAATCCTCCGAACACTAAGTCAAGTACATTCACATAAAAAGAAACATTCTTTGCACGTATCATGATTCTCTACTGAACATGTGGTATGCTCGATCATGGACAGAAAGTGTTCGATAAAATGCCTGAAAAAAAGGAATAAAACACGCACTGTGTTCTTGTTTGATGTGCTTCAGGGTGCTTGTGCTAATGGAAGATAATTGGACAAATTGGATGAGTTGCCTACAGAGTCGCCTAAGGTGTTAGGGATTGTATTGGTTGTTATTTGGTATGATGTTGTTATGAAGGGGAAAGTTGAGATGGATTGCCTGCAATGTGGTGGCATTGTTTCATGAAGTCGAGGAAAAAAGTTCAGCATGTTTGTTGGCATATAATATACCTCTTGGCTGATGGTGAGAAGATTTGGAATGTTATCGAGGAGAGTGGTGTTGTGTCGGATATAAGGAGCAATAACGTGAAGCTGATGGAATTAGTTTCAGAGGAGTGAATGAAGGAGGTGGTTCATTTGGTACAATGAGGTCTTTGGATGGGTATTAAACCGGGTTTGCTCAGTTTGAAGGGGTTTTTATTTGATTTTTCCATTGTTTGTGGAAGGATGATCTACATTTTGCATTTGAGTTGTGTGGGTAAACTTTTGATGAAAAATTGTTGTGCCAATGAAGCAACGTTGCAATGTGTGGTTGATGATCTGGTACTTGTGTCGTTGATTGAGGAAGCCAAGAACCTTGTGAAGCTTGGGAAAAGGAATAACTTCTGTCGCTATCAATTGAAGCTCCATGAGGATCGCATTTGTATTATTTGTTTAGTTGGTTGGAGCTAAAGATATTGATGATTAATCGTTTTGATCATCGTGGCATTGATGAATTCATGTTGGTTATACCTTTATTCCTCACATATCTGGAAAATCTTGCTTCTGCATCAGATGGTTATCAGGTTAGGTATATCCATGAACTTTTTACTAAAATTTCTCGTATGAGTGCTCAATATGTAGTAGTTCGTTTAAGAAAAGCCCTTTCTATGTTTTTACTATCACCTCATGATTCTTGTTTTCCTGGTTTTAAAGAATTGTAAATATAGATTATAGGTCACTGATCACTATTATGTGGTACCTTTAAATTTAGGGTAGAAATTTCAGGTCACGAGCTATGTTCTTGTTATATTATATGGGACTGGTCGTGTTAGCGAGTCAACCTTAACATTATCCATTTGATTAGTGGACTATGGTACACAATCTCAACCGAACTCTTTAACTAATGCTTGTCTCTATGTAGGCCGCTTAACACATTCAATTTGTAAGTCTGCACAACATGACTTGCAGGACATGATGATATATGGCTTTTTGTTTGCGACATTGGCCTATGTGCATTGGCAAATTGTTATTTCAAACTCGAGTCCATACATTTTTTGCAGTTAATGAAAATAGAAACAAGTTAAATGTGTAATGTAAATGTATCAGATAGTTATAGTACAATTCTGTTTGAAGTGCTATAATCTTATGATTAAGTATATATGTGTATATACTTATATATGGTGATTATGCAGGTGGGAAAGACAGAGAAATACTCCTACATTGTTGCTACTTCCTATATGTTGTCATCTTCCTGCCACATATTTGGTAGGCTTTGTGAGAATGCAACATTTAGAGTCCTCCTTATTAAAATCCGTAGATATAAGTAATAAAACCTCTAAATTATCTCATAAACCGTAATTTTTCTAACAACAAATCAACTATGGATATGAAATTCTCATACATATGTAAATATAAATCCTCTCAACATTTTTTAGAAGTAAGTCTCTAAATAAAATAAGAGTAAATTAGGTGCACACTAAACATATGTTTGGTTGACTTCATAAGGCAGGATAGAATAGATATTTCTCTCCTACAAACCTATTTCTGCAATTTTTTTGCAAAATTACTATTCCACAAATCTGCTCTTGCTGTGCAATGAGATGTCAGGATTTCTTTACATGATCAAATGAACAGATATTCCAGAATTTTTGCAGTATATTTTTATATCTATCCATAAGATTCTGACCCAATAATCAGTTAATATACTTCACCATAGGAACATAAAAAAACACTTAAATTACTGAATTAATTTTGACGTTTAAGAACCATGTGACTTCTATTTGGATCAACGCCCTTCAATTACTGAATTGGTCATGGTGTTTAAGGACGTTGGGCTTTCTTCATGTGACTGGATTTCATTATTACTCCAGCTTTGGCTTGTGAAATTAGGCTGCTTAGGTGGTGGAAGGTCAGAATCTCCACAAAGCATTAGAACTACGGTTGACATGTTGGGCCTGTCAGTTGTATGGTCCTGCACACATAAGAGCCCAATATGGATGCATTTCACCACATCCAATGGGGAAGAGTTGCCAACCAGTGTTTCATCAACCAGTTCCAATTCTCTACCTTGGCTCCAAAGTTGCCATGCCTAGGATCACTTTTCTGTTTAGCACATTGAAAATTACCACAGAACAAAAATGAGTATGAAGTCTTTAGGAATTGAAGGTAGTTGGTGCTTACGTAGAAAATAAGATTGAGATTTTCTCCTTCCTTCTGAAATAGTGAATTCTTCTTTCCAGCAACAATTTCTAATACTAGTACTCCAAAGCTGTAGACATCTGATTTCTCTGATAATATTCCGCCCATTGCATACTCTGGAGACATGTATCCACTGCATTAAGCTTATGACATGTTAGTACATTATACTTCATTTGTCAAATTCTATATTCAAAATCTTACAACTGATTCTGGGAGGGATTAGCTAAAACCTAAGCAGAAACTGTCCACAAGATGAGGAATCAAGAAGGACAATTGCTGAGAGACTAAGTTTATAGCAAATATGGGGCTGTTGTTTGAAGATCTTGGTTGGCTTCATAGCCTTCATCTTTGGTTTTTTACTTTATTTATAGGAATAATGATAAAATTGATTGATTTTTGTAACCAAGTTATGCTTTTGCATAAGATTATGCTTATTGCCATAATAGAACTTCTTACATTGTACCAACCACTCTATGAGTATTCACAAGAACTTGTGTGTCTTGAAACATGCGGGCGAGCCCAAAGTCTGAGATTTTTGGGTTCATTTTCTGATCCAATAGGATATTACTGGCCTTCAAATCTCGATGTATCACCCGTAAACAAGAATCGCTATGGAGGTACATGAGCCCTTTAGCTATCCCTTGGATGATGTTGAAACGTTTATCCCAATTGAGCTCTAATTTTCTTGTCGAATCTAGTAATGCATCACATAGTATGTAACTTTGGCATGAACTCATGTGTAGAATTTATATAAATTCAAATTGAAATTCAAAAATTAGCTTTAGAACAAGAGTTACCAAAAAGAAAAGTATCCAAGCTTTTGTTTGGTAAGAACTCATATATTAAAATCTTCTCTTCTCCTTCAATGCAGCAACCCACTAGTTTGATGAGATTGCGATGTTGAAGCTTGGAAATTAAGACTATTTCATTCTTGAATTCTTCCATACCTTGTATGGAAGTACTGGAGAGTCTTTTCACTGCTATGTCGCCCTTCTTCCAACTTTCCCTATATGAATAAAATTACTTTTCACTTTAGTATACATGAGCAATTAATAGAGCACACATTGCTTTGGAGTAATTACCCAATAAACGGGGCCAAATCCTCCCTGTCCAAGCTTGTGTGTGACGCTGAAATTTTCAGTAGCAACTAATATTCTATCAAGACTGAAGAGAGGTAGTTTAGACTGATTTTTGTATTTCAAATGCTCCCTCAAAATTTTCTCTTGCTGCAAGTCTCCTTTCTTGTTTGTCATGTTGTCTGAAGCAAAAAGGCTTTGGCACGACTCTGCTTTTCCTAAGTTATTGGAAATTGCATGAAGAAATGAGCTTGAACATATAGATATGCATGTATTGGAACATTTACCATTTTCAAACTAAGCATTTAAAGATAATTACAGGAATCTTAGAAGACTGTTATAGCTAAACTTTGTTATCTTACAGAAATAGACCAAGATTAACAAGGTAAGATCGAGCAGATTGAGTTATTATCATTGTAATATCATCTAATTCTATACTTTGGTTTTCTTTATGCTCTTCTCCTATTATGCTTATATTTATTTTCTTTTTTATATTTTATCAGGCTGCAATTAAATTTATCATTTGTGAAGATTAGCTAAATATTGATTGGCATTTAGTAGCTGTGGTCATACCCTTTTGGCTTGTCCTCCTCTTGCGTAGACAATATGTGACAACTCCCACAATGATGACAATTAGAATAGCCATAAAACTGAAGATAAGCTTTTTGGTAGGCTTTGCTCCTCCTAAAACACAAAATTGCAACAAAATTATAAGCAGCAGGATTGTCAGTAAGACCATATCCCTTTGTCAGAATATCATAACATATTTATTGACATTGATTACCTGAATCTACTTGTGTGAGGCGGATAAAGAGATCATTTCCTGATGAATTGAATACCTCCATGTCTATGAGGGCGTTTGTCCAAGTCAAACATCCTATACTATCAGCGTAAGAATAAGCTTGGCAAGAACAGTTATCTAAGCACCAATTCTGACATTCTTGATCATCCATTATGTCTGGTAGATAACTTGACAAATCTGGGAGCTTCATGTTGCTCATTTTCCAGAATTTATCTTTTTTGGATGTTGTGTTCGTGCTTCTTTGACAATTCAAAGTTGTTTCCCTAATGCATCCTCCAGTCCAGTTTCCTCTGTTCCATTCTTCATATGACTTGGGTACAAAACCTCTCAAACAGCTACAAATAGGTGAATTAAATGCTCCACAGATCCCAGAAGGACCACATGCACCATATGATTCACAAATATTTGATGGTCCTTTCCAATTTATCCACCACTTTTTCGTGCTATTGTCCCAGAGAATCATTTTCAATGATCCGTTTGGTGATATGAATACTGCCTTAGGAGACACTGGGGGATATTCTACAATTGAGACATATGTTCCCTCCTTAGAATCTTGTTCGACACTAAACATGCTTGTATATGTTCCATCCATGTCTTCGATTCCAATAAATTTCGCTTTATCCCATTGTCCTCCTCTCCAGTAAGGAAGTGACTTTTTCCAACCCATAGCCTGAGGTGGTACCTCTGGTGTGACACCGATAATGAAATCTCCGGGGGCGGGATCAGTGTTACTTTTCCAGGACACAAGGTATTTTTTCTCTCCTGTTCTGACATTTATTCCTATTTTCATTCCTGGTAGAAAGGCCTGACAAGGATGATCAAAACTTTCCCACATAGGTTGCCAGAGTTCCTATCCTTCAGCACTAGGTTACCATTGTCCAAAAGCTCCACTAAAGAGTTGTTAGAATTGACAGTTACATTAGTTGACCAGACTGCATTTTGATGGCCATCAACAAGCTGCAAGTTTCCATCAATCCCTATCCTTAAGCTTGCTGCTTCTTCAGCAGACACGACTGCCTTCTCCCTGTTGGCCACCCATACTATTATTGCAGGAGAAATGTTCTTATACCATATCCCAATATAGAGATGTCCAGTTGTACCGGGAGTAAAGAATCCTAATTCAAATGTTTGATTTGAAGAGACTAGTGTTTCATTTTCAAACAGTGGTGTTAATGAAGTTATGTTGTCAACCGCAAGGCAATGGAAGTTATGAAACCAAAAGGAAAAGACCATGAAGAAACCACACAGAACTGTGACAAGCATGGTGAAAAGCTATCAGTGTATCAATTGATTTTGGGATTAATTCTCCTGGAAAGATTTGAAATGCTTGATTTTGTTGATCAAGTTCTAGGTATGACTTGTTTATCAATTAAAGTCAAATGCTCATTTACTTATTTTAAGAAGGCATGATGCAGTCAAAAAAGACATGCTGAAATAAGTTTTTCCTAAGTTGATAGATAAGTCACAACAGTTATTATATGTGTCTTTTCTCTCTAGAAGGCTAAATTCAATCTTCATGACTTTGTGAAGTCAATTCTCAAAAAACGGCTTTTCGGGTTATGTACGCAAGAACATACTGTTATATTATATAGAATTTATTTAGCAAGTAAAAAATTCCGACCATTAGCTTGGACAGCAAGTAGGCATGTGCCTATGCAATCGTTACATCAGTAAATAATTAAATAAATCATGTTCAACCCATTGTTATAGTATAAAATGATATGTTTCGTGATACCTTTTTCCTTTCGGTGTTGGACGATTATTGTTTCTTTTTTGTAACACTGCAATTGAAGAGATTGATTGATTCTGCTTTCATTTTTTTCTTTTTTAATTTTGTTTCCCATTTAATGAAATGTTCTTGTTTCAGTATGTTTTGTTTTTCTGTTTAATTTTTTAAATAATTATTTCTAGAAGCTATATCGGGATACATAAGTTGATTTTTGTTTTTTCCTCCTTATCATTACAACGGAAGAAAGGACGTAGAAGGAGGGATTCAAATCTATTCCTCTCGTTTAAGAGATTAGCACTAAGACTAAAATGAAGCCATTGGTGGATGCCATATGTTGAGTTCTTTTAAACTAGTTCTTTTAAACTATCTATCTATATATTATTTATTTATTTATTTATATTTGATATCATGGCAATTCTAGAATTCTTAAACTACCATAGAATTTTCCGGTTTTTATTAGATGAATGGACAAGCTTCATATGTCTACTTTAATTAAATATGTTACAAGACCATGGTAGACATCCGTGGTGTTATTTTAACTTATTTGCCTATAACATAGATATATAGTTATTACTTTTCATGAACTTCATTCATAATTAGCAATGTAAAATTAATCATGGATGTACACAGTGGTAGAATCATATAATGAAATATCATTTTATTTTAGTTATTATAACAAAAAGTTTTTTTTTAATGGAAATATGTACCATTACTTTTACTCAAAACCATATATATATATATATATATATATTATATCAATTATGGAGTGCTTAAATCTTTTGTGATGCGGTTATTGTTGTAAATGCACTACTAAATGTTTTGTATCATAAGCAATTGTCCTGCAAAACTTGTGTTAAGTCGATGTATAGAGACCTAGGGAAGTTGTGATTGGGTAAACCAGTAAAAAAGTAACCTATCAAACTTACAACTTTTCTTATTGATGGTAAGTCAGCAAAAAAAAATGTAGGTCTGATAGGTTATGTTATGTTTGAAAAGTGATAGGTCAGTAAGAAAATTGTACATTTGGTAGTTCAAGTTATGTTTCGAAAAGTAGCAGGTTAGTAAGAAAGTCATAGGTCTGATAGGTCATGTTATATTTCGAAAAGTGACAGGTCAGTAAAAAAGTCGTAGGTGTAGTAAGTCATGTTATGTTTTGAAAAGTGGTAGGTTAGT
Organism: Combretum micranthum; assembly: GCA_024138025.1. NCBI lineage: Eukaryota > Viridiplantae > Streptophyta > Magnoliopsida > Myrtales > Combretaceae > Combretum > Combretum micranthum. The sequence goes on from JAMXBD010000355.1 coordinate 945,773, forward strand.
GAGAAAAGTCGTAGGTGTGCTAGGTCATATTCTAAGAAAGTCGTACGTGTGGTAAGTCATGTTATATTTCGAAAAGTGGAGATAAGTAAGAAAAGCAGTAGGTGTGCTAAGTCATGTTATGTTTCAAAATGTAGTAGGTCAGTAAGAAAAGTTGTAGGTATGGTAGGTCATGATCTGTTTCAAAAAGGTAGGTCAATAAGAAAGTTGTAGGTTTCGTTGGTCATGATAAGTTTCGAAAGTGATAGGTTAGTAAGAAAGTCGTAGGTATGGTACGTCACGTTATGTTTTAAAAGTTGTTGGTTAGTAACAAAGTTGTAGATGTGGTAGGTCATTCTATGTTTCAAAAATGGTAAGTCAGTAAGAAAAGTCGTAGGTCTTGTAGGTCATGTATGTTTCACAAAGTGGTAGATCAGTAAGAAAATCATAGATCTGGTCGGTCACGTTATGTTTCGCAAAGTGGTAGGTTAGTAAGAAAGTCGTAGGTCTAGTAGGTCACGTTATATTTCGAAAATGGTAGATCATAAGAAAAGTCATAGGTCTGGTAGGTTACGTTATGTTTCGTAAAGTAGTAGGTTAGTAAGAAAAGTCATTAGTAAAAAAAGTCGTAGGTGATAGGTAGGTCAGTAAGAAAGTCATAGGTCTAGTAGGTCATGTTATGTTTTGAAAAGTAGTAGGTTGTAAGAAAAGTCATAGATGTGGTAAGTTATGTTATGTTTTGAAAAGTGGTAGGCCAGTAAGAAAGTCGTAGGTGTGGTAGATCATGTTATGTTTCGAAAGTAGTAGGTCAGTAAGAAAGTCTTAGGTGTGGTAGGTCATGTTATGTTTCGAAAGTGGTAGGTCAGTAAGAAAGTTGTAGTCTAGTAGGTCATGTTATGTTTTGAGAGTGGTAGGTTAGTAAGAAAAATCATAGGTCTGGTACATCATGATATGTTTCGAAAGTGGTAAGTCAGTAAGAAAAATCGTAGATCTGGTACATCATGATATGTTTCGAAAGTGGTAAGTCGGTAAGAAAGTTTTAGGTATGGTAGATTATATTATGTTTCGAAAAGTGGTAGATTTAGTGGGTTAGTATGAAAAGTCATAGGTCTGGTAAGTCATGTGATGTTTCGCAAAATAGTAGGTTAGTAAAAGAAGTGTAGGTGTGGTAGGTCATGATGTTTCAAAAGTGGTAAGAAAAGGGGTAGGTGTTGTAGGTCTAAAAAAGACTTTTCTAGAAGTCTTCGTACGATGACTAGATGCAAGTAACTCCTATGTAATATACGGACAAATGATGTATAACTTATTCAAGTTTACTTTTCATAGTTTAGATGTACAATCGAACCAAATGAAGGATGAAGCCATTCATTGTTTACGAATCAAATCAATTAAAGATCTTACATAATAATGTATATAGCTTTGTTTCTCATCGAGCTGAACATACAAGCAAACCTATACATATACACTTTCGTTTAATAAAATATGAAATAAGCCTTGTATAAATGATCATCGTCTTGTGCAACTAAAGCACCAAAATAAGTTTATTCCAATTACAGGTACTACTTTGTCACTTGACACACTATATATTGGATCTTAAAAATCTCTATAATGTTGTGTCAACAGCTCTTCAAGCCTCTATCTAGTAGATATCCATCGTATGACTCATCTACATAGATCAACTTCTTTTGTTGATAGTACCATTTCGCATCATGCTTAGTACTTAGGTATATACACGTGTATAAGCCCTCAATTTTAGCCCTCAGTTTTTTTCACTTAGTTATATTATTAGCGGATGATGCGTCGACGTTGCATGTGCAAAGAAATAAAAAAGTGTGAATGGTTTTTGTTACAGAGAGTAACAAGGAAGAGAGAGAGAGAGAGAGAGAGAGAGAGAGAGAGTAAAGTAACAATGATGATGGTTTGTTATGAAAGGAGAGTAAAGTAACCATCCAATAAGATAAACACAAAAAAAAAAAAAAATCATCATACTTTAGTGTTTTTCTTTTTTTTTTTTTTTGACATGAATCAGTGGAGTCACTTAATAGTAATAGATGATGCACTATTCAACTTTAAAATATTGTACTGATGGTCATAGTTATAAACATATATTAGCTTTGATTTGAGATTTTTATTATTACTTTTACTACAATTGAACATTTACTTCACAATATCGTTTAAGCGAACATTACGATGTGAAAACCAATGGACTTTGGGAGATTCTTTGTTGCATTTTTCAACACATTAAGTGCAATATTTTATTTTATTTTTTGTGTGTATATTCACATTTTAAACATATTATTTATTTATATAAGTAATTATGCCTATACCTAGATGGTAATAGGAACATAACTATAAACTTTCATAAAACTTTTAGATAGCAAGTATTACATCTCACAACTACTTTAACATGCCAATCTTATGGTGCTCGATGATTGCATGATCAATTAAATACCATAAGATTATTTGGTGAAGAACCGGGGGATTATTTCATAGACAAGGTTTAATATACCACATATTAGTTTTCTCTTAGCAAATATATAAGAGAAACTAAGGTTTCACAAATGTATATATATATGTGTGTGTGTAAATGACATGGACTACAAAACACATATTCGTTTTTTTAGGCATCTTTCCTTGAGTATGGATATTGTTACAAAAATAACTTTGATAAGTGGGCTTACTACACTAGTTGATCACATGCAATAAACGTACTGGTTGACTTAAAAGGTGTCTTAAGATGATGACACGTGAACAAATGTCGTAGAAAGTGGCACATGAGGAGAAATAGACAAGCTCTGCCTTTTAAATGCACATATGTGATACAGATTAATATAAAGTAAATTCAATCGTTCTTGATTCATTTTTCCTTCAATAGTTGTTTCAATCTTTTGAAAGGATATTTCAATAGAGTTTTGGCATTGTTCTTAATCTTGGTAATTAATATGTATAATATGATATCAAATAAGGAGAGAAACCTTTCATTTATAGACTTTGAAAGCTGATATCAATCATTGAGTGATATCTTAAAGATCAGATGGGATGAAACATTGTAGATGACTATAAGAGCATTCCCAAGGATCTAATGGTTGATATTGAGCCTTCATTCCTTTATAGTGGAATAGGTTTTGAAGTAGGCTTGAAGAAATCTAAATGGTTTGAGTAATAAAAAAAAAAAACCTATCTTCTATTAAAATGAGCTCAATACTAATTTAGGCCCTTTCAACATCAACTGAGGCTAGATAAGGCTCAAATGAGTTGAAAAAGGCCTTTTTTAAGTCTATTTTTTTCCATGTGAGAAAACTAAGTAAGATTGGGAGCGGAGTAAACCAGTTTGATAATCTTTATCCTAGATTTATCAAGCTAAATCTCCCTAAGACAATCTTGATTGGACTCAGTCTTCTAAGCCCTGACATTAGCCTAAAAGACCAGTCAATAGCATTAAGATTGGCTAAAAGCTTGATTAGAGAAATTGAAGGTAGTATGCCCGATGAGATAGGGGAAGAATGGCTCCTTCCAAATGTCTATGAAGGTTAAGGCTAAGTTTTTTATCGAGATAATGGTGGCCACCGTGGCTACCATGGCCCTTCATTGCTAAGCATATTCTTGGAAGGATTCATCCTTTTTCTACCTTAAGTTATTTAAATCCCACATGGATAGGGCTACCTGGATATTGAACTTATGCTGATTGTAGAAGGCTTTAGGTAACTTGTCCAAGGTGTTTATCTCATCGAGGTCTAGTGTAGCATACCAGGTTAGGGTTGGACCAATAAGGCCATCTTGGAAGGTCTGGACCATTAATTGCTCATATTGAGTGTATTGACTCATTTTCCTCACGTAGAGCCTAGTATGAAGTTTGGGGCAACCATTGTTGTCATACATCTAAAAGTCAGGGACTATTTTTCAAGGAAGGCTTTAGTTTCAATTTTAGGTAGGCTTATGATCTCGGCTTACTTGAATCCATCCATTTTCTCCAAGGCTTTTAGCTTATCATTGATTTGGGTGAAAGGTTTCTTTTCCATCTCCTTATTTTAGGCCTCAAGTTCTTCCTTTAGCTTGGAAGTTGGACTCAAGAGTAGGTTACGATATATGATTGGCTTCTTATTTCTCATTGGGTTAACCACTGGCGGCTTCCTTAGCTCTTGAATGTCCTTCAGTTGGAGGGTAGGAGGTTTTTCAGAAGCTTAAGATTTTGAGTGAGAAGTTGCATCTATTCGACCATCCTAAGTACTGTTTGTTCCAACGTGATGATCCTTTGTTTAGTATCTGCATTGGGATTGCTGGTGGTGTTGTTGTTGTTAGTTATTCTAGATTTTGATGATGATTGGACTTCTAACTAGGTCGGGTCATTTTGGGCACTATCTTTTAAAACTTGTGCATTGAAAAACAGAAGTTCAATAGTTTAGTAATTTTTTACTTTTATTTTTTGCAAAAAGTTCTCTCTTCTACTTTTTTTGTTTTTTTTTTAAATTACAACAAATAGGGTTAGTGATAAAAATCATAATAAGAGGTTAGGAATATATAAGAGAATATATACAAGAAAGAATAAAATGTACAAGACAATATATACAAGAAGGAATATATATGTGATAAAAGGAAGGTGCACATGCATGTAAGTTGAGGTGATGAAGAAGTGTTGTGGCAAAAACTTAATTTATTTTACTAAAGTTGAATTCACTCAAGGTGGTCATTACATGAACTAAAGATAACTAAGAAAACAAAAACTAAGAACTTTTTGAAATCCTAAACTAATCTCCTAAATCTTGTTAAGGCAGGCGAGTTGATCCTTCAATTCCTCAATCACTCCTTTTTGCCATCTTTAATTGTGCTTTTAGGGCTTCGACATTGTGTTAAGAACTTTCCATTTTCTCCTACATCTCTTGTTCCTTCTTCTTCATCTTGATTGGTAGATCCTATAAATAACAAACAAGATCCACTAAATGTAACTTGATAAATAAGCCTTAAGTTATACTCAATGTTCTAACTTAAACAATATTCTATAAAAGATCTAAACTAGAATTAATATACATACAAGATACAATATATATATATATTATTTATTTATTATTATATTATTTTGTTTATTTTTTTTATTACAGGTGGAACAGGGGAGCCATCACGGCCGTGATGACCATCATGGGCACCATCGTACCCATATCATGAAGGATGATTCAACTGTTGCAAAACACCTGAGACCATCACGAGCTTCATCATGCGGTGATAAGTCTAAAACTTCATGGTTCGAGACCATCACGGGCTTCATCACACTTGTGATGAGTCTAACTCCCATGAGCCGAGATGATAACGAGGTCTATCATGCCCATGATGCCCTAAACTCTACTTGTAATTTCTAACTTCGAAGATTTTATTTCGCAAACACATATTTTGATTTTAACCATGACAAATACACCTCCTCATTTATATACATGACTCATATGCCCTTCTAACATCTCATGAGCATTACACTAAAACATAAATTCCACATCTACTATATAAAACATCAACTCCATCAACCAACAAAAGCCTATGATATCAAAGATTTAAGATTCATACTACAAATATCATCCCTCAGCTTCACTTATTCAACTTCATACTCATCAACAACCTTCTAACCAACATAACCCAACAAGACACAAACTTCACTTACTCAAATTTTACAAAGATTTACAAGGAAAAAAGGAAGCTATAACTTACCTTAGGGTAGCATTGGCTTGTTGATGGAATTAGCTTAGAGTTTTTGAAGAGTTTTAGATGAGAAAAAGCAAAGAAAGATGTAGTATGCGTGTCGTGTATGTGTGTGTGTTTGCTTTAAAAGAAGAAGAGGAATGAATTTTTGTCAAATTTGTTGATATTTATCTCTTATATAATTAGATAAAGCATGTTCGACTTTTTGACATATAAGAGTTATTGTGTGTGTGAGAGTATGCTATTTATGGTGGAACTTTGGGCCAAAGTTGTAGAAAATTAGGCTTAGATTTATATTAAAATGCATCAAGGAACCATTAATTAAATTCAATACAATGTTTTAACAAATTTGGTTTATAAATTTTATTTGAATAGAAATTTTCTTATAGAAATCTATATTAAAATTCTTTATAATTTAAAGATTAAATTTTTGAAATCCAATTTTCTAAAGAAGTTTGAAAGTAAAATAATTGACATACAACTTGAAATGAATTACTTGAAACTTTTGTTCTCTAATAACTTAACTAATGAGAAATTTGAAAAGCAATTAAATTAATATGCAACTTTAATAGATTTAAATGGAATTTTATTTCTCTATTCTTATTTATCTGATTCCCAACATGTTATTGTCCTTAAATCTAATAATTAAATATTCATTCAATATTATATAATAAAAATTCATCGAATCTAAATCTGTTTCTTAAACTTAAACATGGAAAAACTTAGGGGTTACAACTTAGGATTAGACTTGATCATTCCTGTGAAGTGGTTGGGTTCTTGCTGCTATTAGGCTTTGTCTTCCTCTTAGAATTTTGGGCCCCATTTGATGGCTGGCGCATCACTATAAACTTTGGGCTCAACCTATAAATCTACTAAATACTGGTATCCTTTAGAGGATTCGATGACACTAATAGTAGGGTCACCTGTCAACTCCTAGCCCGTTGTTCCAATTAAGTATTAGGTTTTCGAGGTTTTAGGACCAACATCTCTTCAATATCTTTCTTGGTGATTTGCTTAGCTTGGAGTAGTTTGTATATGGCGAGCCTTGTTTTGGTTCGATCCCTTAGGTTCATGTGGGCTAAATGTCAATTATGGTAAAGGAGCCATGCAACTTGTTCATTGGGGATGGGCAACTCATCTAAGTTGGGTCCTTGATTGTGATCATGTTGATTTTAGGCTCGTGATTTTGGAGAGAGTTGGTGTTAACAATATGATTTGGGGATTCCATGAAGTTTAGTTGGACTTGCTTTGCATCAATAAGGTCTTAAATCTTGTTTACGAGCGTTCAGCAATGCTTAAGAGTAACCCACTTGCCCCAAATTGTAGTCACATTTCAACTCTAGGATATAGTTCCTTGGCTTATAGTCTTCCTTAGGAGTTTCAAAGTTAATTAGGTTGTTAGCTCTGAACCAGGCTAGCACTTGGCTTAGAGGTATTGGGATTGAGGTTGCTAATGCTGTTGTTGCTAAGCAAGCGGTTGGTTGTTGTTATAGGTTGGCTGGATAGTAAATGTTTGAATGGGCTTGGGATATGTGGATGGGTTAACCACATTAATGGTGGTATCCTTTTCTTTGCTGTTGAACTTGAAGGTTGTGGGGTTTCTTTCTACTTGGAGCTTTCCCATGTTGATGGCACTTTCGATCTTGCATCTGGCCATCACTATTTTAGACAAAATGATGGTAATATGCCCAATGAGATAGGTTGAAGAGTGGGTCCTTGAAACTGTTTATGAAAGTAAAGGCTAGGTCTTTTTTTTGAAATAGGGGTGGCTACCATCGTTGCACCCCCCTCTCCCCCATCGTAGAGCTTATTCTTTGAAGGATTCATCCTTTTTCTTACTCAAGTTACTCAAATCCCACATGGATGGTGCCACCTTAATATTGAACTTATATTGATTGTAGAAGGCTATAGCTAGCTTGTCCCAAGTGTTTATCTCGTTGAGGTTTAGCTGAGCATACCAGGTTACGGCTAGACCAATCAATTTGTCTTAGAAGGCTTGGACTATAAACTGCTCATATTGAGTGTGTTGGCTCATTTTCCTCATGTAAGGCCTGGTATGAAGTTTGGGGCAGCCGGTGCCCTCATACTTTTCAAAGTCAAGGACCTTAAATTTTTTAGGGAAGGCTTTAGTTTCAATTGTAGGTAGGCTTATGATCTCGGGTTGATCAAATCGATCCATTTTCTGAAAGACTTTTATCTTCTCATTGAATTGGGTGAAAAGACTCTTTTCCATCCCCTTATTTTAGGCCTTGCGTTCTTTATCGAGCCTGGAAGAGTCTGGCTCAAGAATGAGTTAGGGTACATGATTGGCTTCTTGTTCCTCACACAATTGACCATTAGCCCCTTTCTTGATTCCTGAATGTACTTCGATCGAAGGCTAGCAAGTTTTTAGAAGCTCAAGGTTTTGAGTGAGAAGTTGCATTTGTTCAGTCATCTTAAGTACCGTTTGTTCCAATGTTTAGTTTCAATTGTAGGTAGGCTTATGATCTCGGGTTGATCAAATCTGTCCATTTTCTGAAAGACTTTTATCTTCTCATTGAATTGGGTGAAAAGACTCTTTTCCATCTCCTTATTTTAGGCCTTGAGTCCTTTATCGAGCTTGGAAGAGTCTGGCTCAAGAGTGAGTTAGGATACATGATTGGCTTCTTGTTCCTCACACAGTTGACCATTGATCCCTTTCTTGATTCCTGAATGTACTTCGATCGAAGGCTACCAAGTTTTAAGAAGCTCAAGGTTTTGAGTGAGAAGTTGCATCTGTTCAGTCATCTTAATTACCGTTTGTTCCAATGTTTAGTTTCAATTGTAGGTAGGCTTATGATCTCAGGTTGATCAAATCTGTCCATTTTCTGAAAGACTTTTATCTTCTCATTGAATTGGGTGAAAAGACTCTTTTCCATCTCCTTATTTTAGGCCTTGAGTTCTTTATCAAGCTTGGAAGAGTCTGGCTCAAGAGTGAGTTAGGGTACATGATTGGCTTCTTGCTCCTCACACAATTGACCATTAGCCCCTTTCCTGATTCCTGAATGTACTTCGATCGAAGGCTAGCAAGTTTTTAGAAGCTCAAGGTTTTGAGTGAGAAGTTGCATCTGTTCAGTCATCTTAAGTACGGTTTGTTCCAATGTGATGATCTTTTGTTCAGTGGCTGCATTAGGATTGTCAGTGTCGTTATCATTGTTAGCCATTATGGATCTTGACCTAATGATGATCAGACTTCTAACTAGGTGGGGTCATTTAAGCACTATCTTTTAAAGCCTGTCCATTGAAAAATAGAAGTTCAATAGTTTTGTAATGTTGTTTTTTCTTTTGGAAAAAAGTTCTCTCGTCTACTTTTTTTATTTTTTTTTGTTTAAAAATTACAACAAATAAGGTTAGTGATAAAAATCATAACAAAGGTTACAAATATATAAGAGAATATATACATGAAAGAATTAAATGTGCAAGACATAATATCCACAAGAAGGAATATATATGCAATAAAAGGAAGGCGTAAACATGTGCAAGTTAAGGCGATATGGAAGCATTGTGGTAAAAACTTAATTAATTTTATTAAATCTAAATTCACATGAACTAAAGATAACAAAGAAAATGAAAACTAGGAAGCTGAATAAGAAACTTTTCCAAATCCTGAATTAATCTTCTAATCTTGTTAAGGAGGTGAGTTGATCTTTCAATTCCTCGATTACCCTTTTTTCCATCTTCAATTATGCTTCCAGGGCTTGGACATTATGTTGAGAACTTTCCATTTTCTCCTTGTTCTCTTGTTCTTTCTTCTTCATCTCTTGGAATCAAGTTTCCACTCGAGCCTGTGTTAGTTCCGTGTAAGCATGCATTTTTGGTTTAGGACTAGCTGGTGATGGACTTAACACATAAGGAGCTTGGAACTATAGTCATTCTTCTTTCCTCTGCTGATTGAGAATGTATTCCTTAGTGGCCTAATATCTCTAATTTTTTGGATTGATGGGGTCTATCTCATTGATTGGTTTGATCTCTCCAGCCTACCATTTAGCCTGTATCATTCCAAGTTTTCCTTCTTTTCATGTTAGGGGCAAATCCAGATTGTCGTAATCCATGGTAACTTCTTCTAGTGAGGGCATGTTGGTTATGTCTTGAAGCGAGGCTAGTTGCCTTATCACATGGGTTGGATAGTATCTTGTATAGCCAATTATATCGATAAAAGGAATTGCTACACATGCCACACACCCAATTATTATAACCTGGCATTGGAACCATTTTGGCGACCTAAAGGAATGCATAGGCCTCTAGGTCTTGAAGGAGTGCGCAACTCATATGTACTTGCAAAGTCTTAAATATGGACCTATTCAATGAAGCTCAGTATAAGATTGTAATTTTCTCTGATGAGGCGAGCTGGACTCTAGTAGCTTCCATAATCTCTAGTATAGCTAGCGATTCAGATTGTTAAGAGGGTCATACTAACTTTGAATTTTCCATAGCCTTGGGTCTTCAGATGGTTAAGGGACCGATTTTGTTTAACGAGTATAACTGGGATGTAAGATTTCCCTACTAAGAATTGAGTCACCAGCTCCATGACTTGGTAATAGATGAAGAGGTTCCCACTTGGAAAGAGGATGGTCATGAATACAACAGCTATGAAGGTGTTGATGCGATTTTGTTCCCATGCTTCCACACCTTCATAAAAAATGGTTGTTTTGTCCCTAGCCGAACAAATCTAAAAGTCTGATTTAGAACAGGTTACATTTCATGATTACCTTAGACACATCGGTTCTCCTAACCCCTAGAAATGAGCTGAACTGGTTAACTGTGCCTTTGTTGAGCTCGGGGGAATAGATCCTGACATTTGTCAAGTGAGGCTATAGGAACCTAGTGTACTCTTCTATTATGGAACTCAAGTGTGCTAACCCAAATAGAAAGCTGCTTCATTAGGATTCCATAAGTATGCTAAGGCCCTAAAAAAGCGGTTGTTAACTTTGACCTTAGGTAGTGAGAGAATTGGGCATAGTTGGTTGTCAATGAATTCCCTTTGATTAGGATTGAAAGTCTCCAAACATTGATTTAGTATGGGCATTATGCTTGTTGGCTCATGGACATGGATTTCCGAATGAGTTGAGCTTATAGGTTGACACTAGACATACTGCATGCCATCTTCCTAATCTATAAATTACAAAGAAAAGTTGTTACAACATATTTTACTTGATTAAGGAGAAAGGTGTTACAACAAAATTTACTTGATTAACAGGAAAATATATTTTTTTTCACATTTTTTAAAGGAATCTTTACAAGGCATATTGACAAAATAATGTTTACAAGGGAAATTCCTAACTCTTAAAATAAATTCAGCTTTATTTTCTAAAAAACATTTTGAAAAAATCTTTCATAAGCTACAATGCTTTGATCATCACCTCCATGTAGTGAATGAATGTTTAGGTAGGTTCTAAAGGTTCCCTGAATTAACGAGCCATGGGCTGCATTAAATGGAGTGGTTTGTGCTCGAGTAATGAGTTACCACAAGACCCGAAACCTGCAAGACCACATCTAGCACATGCAATTTAAATTCTTTACCTCAAAATACCTATAGACATTTTTTGGAATCTACTCTATTAATACATAGTTAGTACAACTATTGACAAAAAATTATATTAAACAAAAATATTTACAAAATAAGGAGGCAGTTGTTAGCCAGAAAGTATAAAGTGGCTAGCTCTCTTAAAAAAGCATTTCTAGTGGAGTAGTAAATCTTTTGAGCCTAAATTTTGATTTCTAATTTAATTTCCTTTAATTCGATTTAGATTAAGGCCCAACCTATTTAATATAAGTCCTTGGCTAAGGAAATTATATTTCCAAAAGATGGTTGAGTGGTTAATGGCTTTGGTCTTTAAAGGAAACTTCAAATTAAAAAAAAAAAAAATTAGAGTTGCCATCTAACTAAAGTCGGGAAAAAATAAATTAAGACCAATGGGTAGATTGATCCTAATTTTGCTACTAATCAGTGAATTTTTTTTTTAAACAACTACAAGAATTTAATGAGTCCGACGGGTTATCCTATTAAAACCTAAACGGTTACCATCTTTAACCTTCTAATTTTATATTATTCCCTTAAATATTCTAAATAACATTCCTATATGATATTTATAAGGTATTTATTTTTTATTTTATTTGACTTTTACAAAGTTAGTTAATGTATTTTACAATTTTATCAAGATTCACAAAAGCGAATCAAATACACAAACTCTTACAACAAAGGCAAGTGATTACTATATGTGAAAAATTATGAACTTACATTTATATCGAATTGACAAAGAAGAATTTTTCCTTTTTAAGAGTCGCCTTTTGGGTAGCTGTGTACCTGCTATTCAGGATCGGACAATACGTACTTCTTTTGGATTTATGAAAACTCTAGTTTTTTGTTGATTGATTTTAGAATTTGAAATCTTATATCTTTAAGTTCATTAAATTTTAGATATTTCAAAAATCAAACTTCTTGTGATGAATCTTAGATTTATCAAAATGAGTTTTAATAATTTTATGAACATTAATTTTTCTAAGTATAAAAAGTTTTGAACAAGAGTTATAATAACCATAACAAATGTATCATATTATCATAAGTCAAATTGTGATGAGTGACATAAACTCATACAATTAGATCCCAAATAATCAATATTACATTATTATGAACACATAGGGTGATATATTCACAAGATCATGACATCATATGATATGTTAGAAATTTCAGTAAGAAACAGATTGACTAAGATGTCATTACATCGCATAGATGATGGCGATCACATATCCATAACATGGCTAAGAAAAACTTATTATAGTGAAAAGCAAGTCTATATTAACAAAGTGTCATGGTAGGAATTAAAATAATATAATGAAAAGATCGAACTTTTACAAAGTATCATGAGCAATGCATTATAGTGAAAATCAAAATTTTTATGTGGTGGATGATATAGTGAGTGTAATGCCCTAATCTAAAGGCATTGCAACCTGTCATGTGTCATTTTCTTTATAAGAACACGCTAAGGCTATGAAACTCTAATCCACAAAATATACATATCATGAAAAACTTCAAACTCTTGAATAAGAGGGTATCTGTTTAAAGATACTATCAAAACTAAACTTTCAAATAACCTTGTTGGCATAAGTCATAGCCAACAATAACCAAACTTATAACATAAAAGGAAAACCTTTAAAACATTCTTAAACTCATAAAAACATATAATTTGATAAAGTCTTCATCTAATTCTAAATCCAAGAAATGTATCCTAAATATCAGCAGGGCAGTCTGATCCACTATCGTCCTCCCCATAATCCACAAAGACATCATAATAAGAAAGATCATAAATTACCTGATCTTCTCCTATTCTTGAAAAATGAAAAGAACAAGCAAAAAGCTTAGTATGCCAAACCACATACAAATGCATATGCAAATACAACATATATATTTGCATGCAACTATTTCTTATGCGTCAAACATAAATTATTATCTATGATTAGCCAGTAAACAACATAATTCAGAACCATATGCATCTAGTTCCAAATTTGGAGTAACTTATGACTTCTTAAAAACAAACATATAGAAAATAGATTATATATATATATATATATATATATATTAGTATTGGGAATTTCCTACATACTTGTGGCCATACTGCCAAAACCTAATTTACCATAATCATATCTAGGTGCAACTTCACTCAAGACAATGCCACTTAAGGATTATCAAGTTGCCAACATTAGTATTATACTCTGCGTAGTCTTTACTAACCACAGCCAATCACAAGTAGCCTAACAATTTAATATGCCGTATAAAATTAGGTTAATTTGGAATTCTAAACCTACATCACATATAACAAACAAATCTAAACCTAGAAACACATATAGCAAATAAGGTAAGATTGTACCTGAATAAAAAATCAGGAACATAACTCAAAATCACCAAAATCTCCCTTAGAACACAACTCTAATTAACAAAAACCTAATAATATAAACAGAAACAACTTCAAAAACATACACCATCAAATTTATCTGATATGATATATCATCTAAAACCCTAATCTCTAAAGGAAAACACAAATCCATACCTTCTTCCTTGCTTTCAATCCAAGAAAATCTCCAAACAAAAAGATTTCCCAAAAACTCCAAACCCTAAATCCTCCTTCAAGAAAAACAGAATAAAAACTTAGCAAGAAATCGTATATACACAAACATAAGGATTGAAATTATATAAACTTACCTAGGATCGATCCTTAATGCTTTTAGATCACCAAAAATCAAATCTCTAACTCAATTAAAGTTTATCTTCAAAAGTTCCTTCAAAACCATAAACAAAACCCTAGGGAAAAGATTGTTCCTTATAAATCTTGAGAAAAGATAGCAATCCGATTACCTGATCTAGACTTCTGAATCCTCTTAGCGGCTATGATCACTTAGAGAAAGAATATCTAAGTTTAGGAGTGTTTTGGAGAAGAGAACATTATGTTGGATACAAAGGGAATTCGTGCAACTCTTCTTCTTCCTTGAATACATATGCTAGTAAATTTTCAACGTACGTTGATGGTGTAAATCCAAGGTCGGTGGTGTACACGTTAACGTCAGTGGCCAATCTGTTTGCCATTTGTCTCGGGTCGTTCTTGCTCATGTGTATCGGCATGTACGCCTGCAGTGTACACCCTAAAGCTAGCAGCATGCAAATATACACTAGCGGCGTACACAACTTGATCACGGTTCTTCCTTTTCAACATAGGCTAAATGCTGGTGGAGCCACAAACACGTACACTAGTAGTACTGATTCCTACACCGGCGACGTACTAACCAGGTACAATGTGAAATTTCCATCTTCGTAATGTGTATGCTATGTGATCAAAACACCAATATATTTTAGATTTTTTTTTACTATATAATCCTCTTATATTTATATCACTTGATACTTATACCCTTCTTTATAAATTATTTACTTGTATATTACAGTGAGAATCGGGACATTATGAACATGATGTTACAGCAAAAACCAAATAAATACAAGAACTTATGATTGTTTATAATGAATTTTCATACAAGTCTAAAATCAATTGAAAAAAAAAAATGAAGTTTTAAGATAAAAGGACAATGTTAACTAATCAACATATTCTCATATTTATTATCGCACTAGAATTTTTATGGCTATATTTTATTAAGTCAAAACATTTTAATTATTGTAATTTCAATTATGTTGTTGTTATTATTTATAAATAAATAATAAAGAAAAAAACGGAATAGTAAATTACTTGGTCGGGGGAAGACGCGTGCAGTGGAGATTACCGATTGGATTCGCAACGGCAATGGAGCACGCGTTTGGTGAGGTAGAGTTTCGGTAGTTCTAAGATGGCATGGTAGACGGCGGTTGGTTGGAACGATGTTTCTGGGGACGGCAAAGACTCCTTTTGCTTTGGTTTGTTTTAAAAACCACCAGAAGGTGTTTCTAGGGAGAGAGTGGTGGCAGCATCGGGTTACTCTAATGATGGCTGTTTAGAGGTTGTTGACAGCGACCAAATAGTGGGGAGTGAAGCTCTCGACCTCTTGAGGACTCTAGTGACCTTGGATTTTGTCATGTTCCGCTACAAAAACACCATTTTGATCAGGAAGATTCGAAACCATAATTCTAAACATCAAATAATACAAAACTCGTAAACTTAAAGAAATTGACAGAGTCAGACCTGGTTCCTGCCTATAATGCATTGCTTGTGCCATTTTATAGTGTTAAGGTCAAGGATTGCTGCTCAAGTTTTGTCAATTTAGACATATTTCGGATTTAGGGCTCTTTAGGCAAGTTTCAATACGAAATTTGGGGATTTTTTAAATTAAGATGCAACTTTATAATTAAATTAGATATCTATATCTTACATGCGAATTAGAAGCTTCCCATATCTTTTAACATACTCGAAAAAAATGAAATTTTGACACAAATTGCCATTTTTCAGAAAAGTTGAATATTGCTTTTTCCTAAAGTTCAAGCTTCAATTTGATCTAGTAAACATTTATGAATCTTGCGCATTTGGTATGAAATGAAAGCCGTCCATGTCTAATTTGCAATTTCACCATCAATTTAACAAAATTGCAAACGAAATCAGTTAAAAAATGGATGCGAGTGGAGGGTACAGGTTGTTTTCATGTGGCTGGAGGTAGAAAATGAATTGTTTATGCCAATGTCAGCATGATGTCAACATCCAAATTTTTTTCTTAATAAATTACTATACTTCCCTAATTTGAAGTTTTTCCTAATTCCATTAATTTCTATGCTAAGTTCTCACAATTTGCTAAGTTGAATTGACTTTTTTTAAATCATGTCATATGTCAAAAGTTGGATAATTCTCTAAGCTAATAAAAATGAATTTTATGCTATATTTGATTTTATTATATATTAAATTTAAATAATTATATTTGTTTATATTATTAGTTAATTTTAGCAAAAATGGGGCATTTACAATATTATTGATAAGAAATCAATTTACAAAGACAAATTAATTAATTTAACCGTTATTTGCAAGTTTCAAGTTTGAGCAATTTTGAAAAGTAAAAACAAATCTAAATACATTAATATTTATGGATTTAATGCAATTTGAAAATATCAAATAAAAAACAAACCAATCTTAATTTGCGATGCCAATGAACATGCATTTAATGCACTGCCGGCAGGCAACTGACACTCTGTCAACAGTGGGAGACAGAAAGTTGATTTTCAATTTTCAAATTGCAACATGTGCGTGGACCATGGAATGCAAATGGAGTTGGGGGCTGCACTTTAATTTTTAAGCCCATTAATCCTTATGTTTATATTAAGGTCTAGATCGAGTTAGTTTATTTTAGGGTTGTTTTTTTTGAGCTAGGGAGGCATGGGGCCTAGCCATCTCATAGTCTCCTATCTCCTATCTCCTATACAAGTTACTTTGAATACTTTATAATCTTCCATAGTCACATTATCAAAATCACCTAGAGTGTAAGATGAGAAAAATCTTGATATGATACCACATAAAATGCAACATTAGTACCTATTATCCAATTAAAGTACTTGCATGAAATGTTATTGGATTTTTCCAGCAATAATAACATCACGATCAAATATGACTAGAACCATTTCCCTTTTTTCTTTGTTATCTTCACCCTTTTTCTTTAATTTATCTTGCTTGAGTAATTGCATCCCCTTTTCATATGACCCATTTTATTACAATTGTAACATTTTATATCTTTCTTGGACTTTGACTTTCCTCTAGACCTGCTACGAGTTTCACCTTTTAGGGAGTTTCTAGTTTGGCTTGTCCCCTTTGATTCAGTAACCACGGCTTCTAACTATAAAGAGGATCCTAAAGATTTTCTTCTCATCTCTTCATTCAATATGCTACTCTCAGCAAGCTCTAGATGCACTAAACAATCAGTAACCTAATTATACAATGAAGTTCTAAAGGTTTCCTATGAATCTAGTAATAAGCCAAGAAGAAACAATCCTTGAATAACATCATCAAACTTTACTCCCATAGAAGCAAGTTGGTTCATGAGTCCTTCGACATTATTCATGTAATCTGCAATGGAGACCCACCCTGATATTTCAAGGATAAATTAGCCAAATGCATCATGCTATTTTTCGATCTTCTTGTCATATAGCTATTCAAACTGGTTCTATAGATTCTTAGCATTAGTTTCCCCAGCAGTATGGTTCCAGATATTATCATCAACCCACTATCTAATATAGCCACACACCTGTCTATGTAATACGTTTCACTCATCATCTTTAACATCTCTTAACTTTTGCAAATATAGGTTGATGGAATTCTTTATATAAACCAAATCTTTCTTCTTACCTTTCCAAATAACATAGTTGGAGCCATTTAAGTTGATCATCTTACTTGTGTTGGTTTCCATTTTCTATCTTAACATAGATCTATAACTAGAAGCTCTGATACCATTGTTGGGAAAAAAGGATTCACACACACAAAGAGCATATATACTCTATAGTGGAAGCAAATAAGATTTCCTTTTTTCTTATACGCTTAATATAGCTCCACAAAATAGCAAACAACAAATAAAATATTTAAATAAAATAAAATAAATAGACACCAAAATTTTTAACATGGAAAACCCTAGTGTGGAGAAAAAACCACATGACCCAGTCTAGTAAATATCTCCATTATTTTAAAAATATAAGTTCCTTGTCATAATTCAGGGATCAACAAGTACTAAATCTTCACCAATAATGGTGGATAACAATATAATAAAAACCCATAAAAGATATCTTAGCCCAAGCAATAAAAAAGAAGATTAAAACACAAACTGCTTAAACAATCATATAGCTCACACAACTAGGAACAACATATAAAAATTTTAACTCCAAAGTAATTCAAGGACTTCTGCAAATCTCTAACTAGAATTTCTAAATTTTTCTTTCTTCTTGTTGCTATGTTATTTCTCTCTCTCTCTCTCTATATATATATGTATATCTTATGGCTCACAAAAGATGTCACACATCTTTTTAACTTGTAGAGAAAGTCAAAATAATAAAATAATTATTTTAGATAATTATTTTTATTTGATATGTTTTTTCTAGCAGTCTAAGCATTTAATAGAAAATAAGCACATAGCTCTTTGGGGTTTTTAGTCCGTGGTGGTCATCATAAATTCACTTTAATTTTCTTACAAAAGCAAACTACTACTTCTAACAAGTTTGCAATCTTCAATTATTACTTTCGAATATATAAAATGTTCATAAGCATGTTATAAATGTGTGTATCTATATATATATATATATATATATATTTGCAACTGAGTATTAAAAATATTATGGTGTAAGAATTTACTGCCTTTATAGAGTGTATAAGAAAAGTCTCCTTCTTTTATGGAACCAAAATCTACAAAGATCCGTACTTTTAGTGTTATATCATTTAAGTTAAATTCAACTAGTTGAGGTTAGATTTTTGTTACCTTGAAGTATTCTTGTGATGGCTTGGAAACGAACCCAAAACTATGTTGATTGGAGTGTTTTGTTTTGTTTTTATTTCTCTTTTTTTTTTTAATCTACAGTCATGAATAGTAAAAACTAAAAAGATGATGGGTTACTTGTGAGCTGCAGAGATACCAATCCTACGAAGGGGAAATCGTGTAGATTTATGGCCACGTCAATGAAGAAATTTAAGGCAGGTTAGGTATTTATAAAATTGTAATTTGTAAAGTGATGATTAGGATTTAGCTAAAAAGCCAAAAAAGCAAAAAGGTTGGAGCTTGAAGACAACAACGTAACTGGTAAGCAACTAAATGATAATTGGTGGGCTCTATAGCTATTCTAGGTAGGTTACGATTTGTTGAAAGCTTCATGGTCAATCTGTCTATTCTAGCAGGGGAGTACTGAGAAATTGGATAAGGTTCATTTATGGCTTAAGATATATTTTACATATATATTTTTTGCCATTTGTGCCTTTTTCTTTACTTTTTGTACAGAATTTTGTGAGTTAAAAGAAAAGGCAGATTTCATTTTGCATATATGACGTTTATTGTGATAGTTCAAGCTTGTTATTTTTGAGTAAATGTGGTACTTTATAATTATTTTTTTCATCATTATCGTTAAAAAATGTTGTTGTTGGTATTTACCACGTTTACAACTCCGAATGATTGGATGGCCATATATATATAATATATATATTATTACACATAGGATTTAAAGGTTTGGGAAATCCATTCTACTTTATGATGTAATTTAATTTATAGTATAATTATATATATAATTTTATTTATGAAGTCATTTTAGGGTATTGAATTTTACAAAATTCTTTATCTATATTTTAGTAATTAATTATTTTGAATTATATGTTTAGTTATAAGATTTATATGATTTCTATTGTTATATTGAGTTACATAGAAAATAATTAATATATATTATGTTTTATTTATTAAACTATTGAAGGTGAACTAAAGACTAAATACCAAATCACGAAAAATTTTGAGGGTTACATAAATGACATAATAATGTGGTTTAAGTGAGAGTGTAAGTGTTTGGATTCGATTACAATGATCACATGCGTATTGTGTGACTTGTGCTATAAGTGACCTAGGAAATTGCACACGTGACAGATGACGAAGTTAAAGAGCATTAAACCTCACTACTTGTGATAAAAAAAATATGCTCTCTTTGTTTGATTGTGATTGATTTATCGAGATGGAAATTTGGTAATATGGCAATGTTTTCCTAATATCGAAATGAAACGAGACTGATGGTATTTGTATGAAGCCTAGTTGTTAATATCATCTATTAGATTTAGTGGATGACAAATGTTAAAATTAGTTCCTCTCATAATAGATATCGAAATGGACACCCTTGTTGAGAAAAGTTGAAATTAGACAGACCAATTTCAACTAAAGCTATTCTGAGCCCACCATTCAATTCATCCTCAACCATCCCAATATGTAAATGGATCTAATTCTTTTGGGCTTGTCACCTTTATCTAGAGAGTCAAATTCAAATAATTATTATGTTCAAAGCCCATTTAACTCTCTACAGAGAGAGGAAAAAGTAAGAGATTTATGGGAATTTGAATATAAAAGCATATGTTTTATAGGTGGTTTTCTAATATTTTTTTAAGGGTATTCTAAGTTATAAAAAAAGATGCCAAAACAACTTAGAATTCGCTTAAATAATATAGATAAATAAGGCTAAAATAGAATATTGTTTTTACCAGCTATATGTGTTATAAGTTTTTTTTCTTCTTTTATAATTAAAAAAAGGTATTGTTACCTATATTCTTCAAATTTTTTATGACAATATTATCACACCATTTTCTTTTACAACCTCTAATATTAGTTTTAGGGTGTAATTACCAAAGATACCTCATACAAATTTAATTATCATTTTACAATTACAAAATCACATTTAAAGCGTACGGTATAACAATAGTTGAAACTTACATGCAAAACATTTACACTTTTAAAATTGCATTTAAGATATGCAATGTTATGACATATACCATTGTATATTGTAGGTTGTGTGTGTGTGTATATATATATATATACAAGTAGACGCACTCGCGATACATGTGTAAGAAAAATAATAACTTTTTAGAATATTAACTAATTTGATTTGGAATTTATATAAAGAGTAGTAAATAGTTAATGATCATTACGATGTAATACATATATACCTAGCAATATTCTCAATATGAAAATGTAACATAAAATGTTGGTAATAAAAATACCTTCAAGACAATAATACATTTTTGTATATAATATTCCTTGTGTATGTCCCACACATTATTGGTGGATTTCCTTTATTAACCAAAACTTTTGTTAATGCCATCGATACTCTTTGTGATAATACTACATAGAATTGATTTCTTATGGTTATTATCCTTCAAGCAATTCACGTTGAATTTCAAGCCAGTACCATATATTTGAGAACATTATTAATTTTATCTAGAGAAAATGTGGCAGAACATCATTAAATATAGTATCAAAGCTTTAGATTGATATATAAAGATATATGCTTAAGCTAACAAAAGAAAAGACTATGTTTAGTTAATCTCTATTTAATTCTATTCAAATCCTATTTAATTTCATGATTTCAGATATACCAAAATTATTTTAAGCCCATATGCTAAAAAAGGAAAAAACTATGTCTATTCAACCTCTATTTAAGTCTATTCAAACCCTATTTAATTTCATGATTTCAAGGATACCAATAATATTTTATGCCCATATACTAAAAAAAGAAAAGACTATGTCTATTTAACTTTCTATTTAATTATATTCAAACCCTATTTAATTTCATGATTTAGGGATACCAAAAATATTTCACGCTCATATGCTAAAAACATTTATATCGATATATAAAGATACATGTTTAGACTAAAAAAGGATAAAGACTATATTTATTTAACTCCTATTTAATTCTATTCAAACCAAATTTAATTTCATGATTTCAAGGATATTAAAAATATTTTACACCCATATGCTTAAAAAGGAAAAAAGACTATATCTATTAAACTCCTATTTAATTTTATTCAAACCCTATTTAGTTTCATGATTTCAAAGATACCAAAAATATTTCACGTCTATATGTTAAAAATATTATATTAAAAATATATATACTAAAAATATTTACACTGAAGGGGTGATTTTGCTTTAATAGTATAGATATATATTGACCATTATATTGTAGGTTGTATGGAGTAAGGTTAAATCTATCTTTCATATCCAATTTATATTTAGAAACTATGATAATTAATTTTGTATAAATTTTATGACAGTAATTAATTTATTCAATCCTACAAGTGGGGAAAAAAAAAGGAACTCATTAATTTTATGCTACGTAATAATATATTAATGTGTTATGTTTAGGACAGTTTAGAGAAAATAAATGGGATGAATTGAATTTCTCATCTATGGTGTATATATATATATATATATATATTGTTTATGAATTTTATAATAACAATTTCTCTATGTACTATAACTTAAATAAAAATAAATAAATAATAAAAGAATGGCAAAAAAAAAAAAAAGAAAAGGAAAGTACGAGTAGGAATACTAGAGTCCGTTACATTTTTCCATATACCCTGCTCACCCCATTTGCTTTCTTTCTTCATATAAGTCAAAACCATCAAAACCCTAGCCTAGGTCAAGAAGATTCTTAAAATTCCCAATGGCCAACAACGACGACATTCAGGCCGATCTTATTTTCAAAGTTGGGTCCAAGGTTGAAATCACCAGTCCTATCGTCCACTTACAAGGCACGTTATTCCCCGGAACGATCATCGGCATATCATGTAATAGGAAAACCTACTTGGTAGAATACGAAACCCTATGGAAGTACAAAGACGACTCAGTCGAACCCCAGAGAGAAAACGTCATTTTAGGCTTGCTGAGACCTCGACAGCCCTCAGACAACAAGAAAGAGTTCAAGTGTGATGATGTTGTTGATGCTTTCTTTAATGGTGGATGGTGGGAAGGAGTTATTACTAAAGAGGTGAAAGAATTTGACTACTTGGTGTATTTTAGGTGTATCAGGAGGCACTATCGGTTTGGGGCGTCACAGTTGAGGATCCATCGCGAGTGGATCAAGGGAATTTGGGTTCCTGCACTCGAGGACAAGGATAAAGGAGAAGAAGAAAAAGAAGAAACATTGAAAGATAAGGTTTTTATTATCTTAATTTGCTATAAATTTTCCTGAATTTCCTTCTTTTTTTTTTCTTTTGGCCAATGAATTTCCTTCTTGTTGATTTTTTATTTTTTGTATTACATATAAGACGATGAATGGTTGAAATTGAAAAAAAAAGTAATGTTTACAATTATGTTGAAATAATGATGAAAGTTTATAATTATTGATTTTTTATTTTTTGGTATATTGATTTGATGTGCAATAGTTGATTGAATTGAAGTAGCACTAGCAGTAGAAGTTTATAGAATATATATATATATATATATATTTATATTCCTATAGAATTGATTCAATACATATTGATTAATTTGCTTTAAATTTTGATATAAATGTACATTTGATTAAGGAGTATACGGAAAATGTTGATCTCGACTTTTTTTATTGCATTAGCTTGCTTGATTATGTGAATTTTGTATTAACCCTATTGGTTATTCATAAATTAAGGGATCTTACATAAGAAATTGCTTCAAGAATAAACTAACAGAGAGGCCATCGCTTAGAGGTCTATGAAGCAAACATTATGTTCTTCCTTTCTGAAGGAAAAATGCAGTAATTGCGATTTCTTAAGTTAATGATGTATGAAATTTATGACAATTCTCTGTTTCGTGAAATTATCTTCTCATTGATGCCACATATGGTATGCTTGGCCAAACATACAATGAAGGCTTTAGATTGATTAACTTCGTTTCCAATTCACTTACATTACGTCGGAAGAGAATTTCTATGGGCCATTAATGAGTGCATTTAGTCAATAATCTGACTATTAAAATTAATATAACAAGTGATATATCAAAATATTTTAGTGGTGCAAATCATGATTACATATGAATTTGAATCTTAAGTAATTAATAATACTGGACCCATCAAAAAACATGATGAAACCATAGAATTTTCCAACATTTGAATGAATATAAACTTTTTAGGTATATAATAGTTATTCTTTTCCTAAAAGTTTGAATCTATGCAGGATTCTACACCAGAAAAAACTTCGAGCAGTGAAAATTTAAACGGGCACTTCATCGGAGGAAGTTTGGTTGAAGTTAGGAACGAAGAAGAAGGATTTGCAGGTGCTTGGTTCGCTGCTACAATTATCGAAAAGTTAGGAGACGACAAGTTCCTAATAGAGTACCTAAATTTGACAGCAGACGACAACGAAGGCAACCTGAGAGAAGAGGCTAGATTTGAACAATTGAGGCCATGTCCTCCTGAAATGGCTGCCGTAGATTTCTATGATCGATACGCAAAAGTGGATCTTTTATACAATGATGGTTGGTGGGAGGGTATAGTCATAAAAGTTCTTGATGGAATGAGGTACCTTGTGTATTTTGAAGGCACACAAGATGAGATGGTGTGCTTGCATAACGACTTAAGGCCACATCAAGATTGGGTTGATGGAAAATGGGTGTATTAGCATCATTATCATGAAGGTCATAGAAAACTAATGCTAAGGATTGGATCGTAATTATAAGCAAATTTTGTTGCGCATTTAAAAAACTGGCATGGTTGATCCTATACAAAAAATTAAATTAGCTCAGTATTGAAAGTTGATTCATAAGTTTGACTTGGTCTCAAATTTGTTATTTGTGTTGCAAATATTTGTTACTAGTGCTGCAGATTATTCTGGGATAATTTTTGCATTATTAGTTAGTCAAATGAAAATCTTAGTGTAGTGGCAAGAATTTCTAATTTAGTTGAGATTTTTTATATTTTAGTTTTTTCCTTGTAAACCTATACAAAGAGCATGTCTGGTTCTGAATAAAGTATTGCATTCTCTTCATATATTCGTGTATTATTTACTCTATTTCTCTGTCTTTATTTTTCCTACTATGGTCTTCCTATTATCTCAAACGTTTGCGTCCATTCCTTCAATTTTTTTTTTTTTTCAAAAACCAACATGGTATTAGAGCCCTCTTCTTAAGGATCTATGTGTGAGTCTTGAAAACGTCATGGAAGCTGAATCCAATTTCTCCTCAATAGCTTCGTCAATGTTCGATGGAGAAAACTACTAGATTTGGGCAGTTCGTATGGAGGCATATTTGGATGCTTTGGATATTTGGGAAGTAGTGGAAGAAGACTATGAAGTTCCTGCACTTCTAGACAATCCCACCATGGCACAAATCATAACGCATAAGGAGAAGAAGATAAGGAAATCGAATGCCAAAGCATGCTTGTTTGCTGCAGTGTCATCATCAATCTTCACAAGAATAATGTCCCGCAAGATGGCCAAGTCTATGTGGGATTATCTCAAGAAAGAATATGCAGGAGACAAAAGGCTCAGAGAAATACAAATTTTAAATTTGATAAGGGATTTCGATATTCAAAAGATGAAGGAACCTGAAACAATCAAAGAGTATTCAAATAGGCTTCTTGAAATTGCAAACAAAGTCAGACTGTTCGGGTTTAAATTTAATGATTCAAGGATTGTACAGAAGATCCTTGTCACAGTATTTGAAAGGTATGAAACAATAGTTACAACTTTGGAAAATGGTAAGGATCCATCAAAGATTTTATTGGCGGAATTACTCAATTCTCTATAGGCACAAGACCAAAGACGAACGATGAGGCAAGAAGGAACCAAACAAATGGTTGAAGGAGCTTATCTAGCCAAGTCTTCAATTTTAAAAGGAAAAGGAAGAATTCCGCAACACAATCATTACAAGAAGCCTCATCATGACTAGAAAGATTGTTGGCATAAAGAAAAATCTCAATGTTTCAAATAAAAAGGTTTGGGTACCTACAAAAAAGATTGCAAAGTAAAAAAATAAAGCACAAGCAAATATGGTGATGATGGTTGAAGAAGAAACTCTATTTTGAGTAAGTTGGTGAGAAGTGTACCAAGAGATTTTGGAGAGAAGTGCTTCAATTGAAGGTTGATAAGAAAGTACATCAACAAGATGATGTGAAATGCATCATATAGTGAAGAGAAGTGCTTCACATATTAGAAAAATTAGAGAGATATGCTCCTTGAAGATTTTAGCTTTGTAACTTTGAATCAAGAGGGTATGTTGAAAATTGATTCATAAGTTTGACTTGATCTCAAATTTGCTATTTGTGCTACAGATATTTGTTGCTAGTGCTGCAAATTATTCTGGGATAATTTTCGTAGTATTAGTTAGTCAAATAAAAATCTTATTGTAGTGACAAGAATTTCTAATTTGGTTAAAATTTTTTAGAGTTTTGTAAGCCTATATAAAGGGCACATCTGGTTCTAAATAAAGTATTGCATCTTGGTGCTCTGTTGAAGTTTGAAGAAACAGAAAATTGGGATGGATACCGAAAACTATCCTCAAGTGTTCCATTTTAAGCTTGGTTAAGACACAGATAGGGAGCAGCATAGCTTTTCAACACATCGGATTGAGCTTTTTATTTATTTATTTTTATTTTTATAAGGGATTAATTGGTGCAACTATTCTCCGATGATAAGAAGAAAGGTTTTACTGGTAATATACACCATGTATACATACACGTAATGAGTAGTACCGATTATTCCATATTTTACCGTTGAGAGAAGACAATCATTGCATTAATTTACAGTAATTCAATGGAATTTTTGTGGCTTCTTATTAGGATCCACGATAATTTATTGTTTGATCTTCCTTTCCATAATTTTATACATTATCCATGAAACCCCAACTCACTAATCAAAACTCGGATCGTGCTACCTAAATCCAAACAGCATAAACCAAAACTCTACCCTCATCACGACTTTTCCACATGATCCTAATTCAATGCTTGTGTGACTCTGAGCATAACCAATCAATTTCTTAAAAATGAAATTTTATTCTCACCTTATTTATATTTCTCTAACCAAATATGAGCTTTGCATAAATAGATGACACCAGGTGGAGTGGTAAAACTACGTGTTTGATAAAAAATAAATCGGAGTAGCGTTGGCGAACTAGGTGATTCCAAATATTCAAAGTGAAATTCATAGAACCTTTGGCCTTTCTACGTATTGGTAATGAATATGATTCGCCAAGATGCAATAATCGCTTTCCTAAATTCATCCCCAAGTTGGAATAATAAAATGGAGGGTTAATGTGATGAATAATATCTAAACTTTGATAAAATATGTAATTAGATACTTGAACTTTGAAAATAATTAATTTAGTATCTAAAATTTAAAATTGATCAATTTAATACTTGAAATAACTTTTCATACACCCTAATAGTATCTTAGTCAAGTTCTCTTATGTATTACATTAATTAATTTCATAGTTTTTTAAGTTCTAAATTGATCATATTCAAAGTTTAAGTAATTTATTTTAATTAGGTATCTAATTATATATTTTTTTTAAAGTTTAGGTATTATTTGTGATATTATCCTTAAAATGGAAAAGAGTAAAGTAGCCAAAGGT
The DNA here is from genome assembly GCA_024138025.1 of Combretum micranthum. NCBI lineage: Eukaryota > Viridiplantae > Streptophyta > Magnoliopsida > Myrtales > Combretaceae > Combretum > Combretum micranthum. The sequence goes on from JAMXBD010000355.1 coordinate 972,941, forward strand.
GTTTAGAAGATAGAACTAAAATTACATGAAAATGTTAGACTCTCTCTCTACAAAAAATTGAATTTAATTTAGCTAAAATATTGAAAGAAATAAACTTCTAGCAAATATAATTGTTTTAAAATTTTCTTTGACATAGGGAATATCTCCCCGCAAAAGTTTTGTTAATATTACATAAATCCTTTACAATCACCATAGGAAAAGTGACATTTAAAGATAGAATTTTGCAACAAAAAAACTGATAAGAAATGTTATATTTTTATAGATAAAATTAGCAATGACAATTTCACCACAGAATTTTTCATTTAAAAATAAAAATTTTATTTCTAAATTCAAGTTTTCTAGTGGTAAATTCTAAAGCAATCATTCTCTACTGCTGACAATAAAAATGAAAATTTTTTTTTACCAGAAAGTGTTTCCAGTAATAAGTGACTTTTCGTAGGAAGATCTTCGTGTCAAAAGTCTCAAATGTCATATGACTTAAAAAGTCTTTTAATGTGGAAGAGCAAGTGAAGCAGATAAGCTTACGAATCCAAGGATCAAGCTCTGATGGAAAACTTGAAGTTCATCTTCGTTTTTCAAACCTTGTCAATTCTTAAATCTAAGGGCTATTATCTATGATTTTTAGGTTAGGATTATTACGATAGGGTTAATGTCGTAAATAATACCTAAATTTTAGTAAAATATGTAATTAGATACCTAAACTTTGAAATTGATCAATTTAGTACTTGACCTTTAAGATTGATCAATTTAATAATATAAAAAAACTTTTTCATGTACGCTAATAGTATCTACATGGTATTAGTTAGAGAACATGAAAAGTTTTTTTAGGTACTAAATTGATCAATTGCAATATTTAGGTACTAAATTGATTAATTTTAAAGTTTATGTACTTAATTGCATCTTTTGTCAAAATTTAAGTACCATTTGTAATATTTACGCTTTGTTATATTACCCTTTCATTTGACTTGTTAACTCTTATCCAATTTAAATAATGGATAATATTGCGAATGGTACCTAACTTTGGTAAAATATGCAATTAGTTACCTAAACTTTGAAATTGATCAATTTAATACTTGAATTTTAAAATTGATCAATTTCGTACTTAAAAGATTTTGCATTTGATCAATTTAGAATTTAAAAGAACATTATGGGAGTATTGTTGTTGGTTTGTACGAAAAATTTCTTTTAAGTATTAAATTAATTAATTTTAAAGTTAAGGTATTATATTGATCAATTTTTAAATTCAAATATCTAATTACATATTTTATTAAAGTTTAGATACCATTCGTGGCACTAATCCTTTAAATAAAAAATGCACAGATTAGCAAGTGGAGAATATTTTTTTTTTGGATTTCAAGCTTAAAATTGTACAGTGATCCACGTGATGCTTTGATCTTCGAGGATTACTGCTGGAATTATGTGTTCAAAACACGTGTGCCGAGACTCCCTTGAATTTTTTGGCTAATTGTCTTTTTGGAGTTGTTTAATGTTTGGAATAGTGATTGAATTTTGATAAAATAGGTAATTAGATATCTGAACTTTGAAATTAATTAATTTAGTATCAACACTTTGAAATTAATTAATTTAATACCTAAAAAAACATTTTATGCATGCCAACAGAATTTTGGTTAAGTTCTTTCAGGTGTTACATTGATCAATTTCAAAGTTTTTCAAATACTTAATTGATCAATTTCAAAGTTAAGGCATTAAATTGATCAATTTTAAAGTTTATATTTCTAATTATATAATTTGTCAAAATTAAGGTATTATTTATGATATTTTCAATTTTGAAGTTGAAGACAACCAAAAACCTATTTTCAAACATGAGTTCAATTTTATGTTTAAAAAAAAAAAAAAACCGAAAGGGAGGCTTTGTTTTTTGGATCTCCTGCCTACTTAATCGGGCCAAGTGGCTTCCCATATTATTAATATGCATATGAAATTCTACATAACCTGAGTTAATTTTGAATTTAAAATATAGTCCATTATTCATGGAAAATTCGAGTTACGGGAATCTCCATGAGTTAATTTACAGTAGTATGGTGATGAAGGTAAGAGGTGAAACTCACCTCTTATTTATCCTTTTCAAAATAGGTGAAACTTCTTGTTAACTAAGGTAAAGAGGTGAGTTTCACTTCTTTTACCAATAAATGACAAATCATAAGAGGAAAATTTCTAAGGCAAAAGTTTTGCCTCATTGGGTTAAAATAGGCAAATTTCTGCTTACTGAGACAAAAAATTTCACCTTTTTTGGCCATTTATGTATTAGTGTTTGTATGCATATGTGGAAAAGAATTTTTTGCAACTGAGTTAATTTCATTGTTTTCAAAACAACAACTTTTTCATTACCGGTGCAAAATTGACTCTTTCATAAAACCATCAATTTTAGTCCAGTTGATGGCTATTATTCCTAAACGGTCCAAAAATTACAAATTTGGTTCACGGTTCATGAAAAATTCTAGTTATGAGAATCTCCATGGTTATTTTAGTATGCATATGTAGAACAGGATTTCTTAAATTGAGTTAATTTAATGATTTTCAAACTTCGATTTGTTCATTACCTGATGCAACATTGACTCTTCCATAGAACCGTCAATTTTAGTCCTTTTGATGGCTATTTTTTTTGAAGGACCTCATGGACCCAATTAGACCTCAGAATTGTATAGGCAGACCTCCCTGGCTTATTAAAGCCATAGAGCTTCTAGAAGGGACAATTACTGCTCGGTAAATGAAATTGCTTAATTGGACCCTTAATTACCATGAAAGTAGGTTTGTCATTTTCTTAAAAGGGAGACATGCTTCTAAAAAGAAATTGGAGTGATTAGTCGGCACCTGCCTAAAATAAGCAGGGGCGCCTTCTTAAATTAGCCAAAGGAATTTCTTATATAGAAAGATCCACCTTCCCAATCAACAAAAGGTACTGCGCCAAGTAAGTAAAGTTCAACTGGCCAAGACGCCATTCACTTTCTCCACCGTCATTCACCCTATCTTGCTACTACGCACCCTTATCCACTAAGCTATATTGGGTGACCGCGTTGGGAAAATCCCCAATGCCACTAACTGGTATTTGTCTTGTAGGCCCAAAGATTACTTGCCTCTTAGGCTCGACTAACTTGAAGTGGAGTGGACCACAGCTTCAATATATTCACATCATGCTGGCCAAAATTCACTAGGAACAAGTCCAAATAAATATCATTACATTGGAGTGAAATTGTTTTCATTGTATGGCATTGAATAGGATTAAGTTGAGACGGGCTTTAGAAATTCATTTTTAACCAATTTGAGTGTTTTTGAATTAGAGCTCAATATTTTCTTTTGTTAAGTTTTCCAATAATATTTAATAGAGTGGTGAAATCTTTTTATTTTGTAGCATGACTTCTATTTCAATTATGAAGTTTAGTTTTTGTTTCATGTGTTTCCTAAATGCTTCAACTTCATAGATGCTTCATAAGTAGTTGACAATGATTATGAGACTAATGATGAAGTTCTCTCTCTTTGAGAGTATTTATGACAGATTGTCACATTAGAGTAACCTTTGAAGTGTGACCATTTTCCTTACCTTTTTATACCCACCTGCCTTCGTTTGCTATATTCAAGTGGTTCTTAGAGAATTTGGGATAGAGACTTGACCTTGGTCGAGAGTACACACGTGCAAAAGTAAAAAATGTGTTTAGGGGAAAGCTTATTACTCATGCAATCTCGGGATTAAGGTAATATGGTTGCGATTTTATGGTTTTAAGGGCTTAAACTGTGTTTTAATGGGTAGACATCACTGAAATTTAAAGAAAATTTATGAAAAAAGAAGAAAGTTATATGTTTGGATATTTAAGTATATTATGGATGGAAGTACAATTAACTAATTAATAATGACCAAAATAAGAATTGTTTCCACTCCAAAGTTCATTATTTTTTTTATTCTTTTCAAAATTTAAAAAAAAATTAAAGAAAATAGGTAGAAAACTTGAGAACTTATAACAAATAAAGAAACTCATAAAAAGAGAACAAAATAAAGTAGAAAAGAACCTATGAAGTGTAAATTAATCAAGTATTATTCAAACATTGAAACAAAAAAGCCTATGTAACCATTTCCTATCAAAGTTACTAATGTCATGGTAGAGGAAGAGAATCCATGTTGAGAAATAATTTGTCTCAATGCAGAATATGCAACAAATATGGGCACGAATCCAAGGATTGTTGTTTCCTATGCAAAAGATGTAGAAATCTCATTCATTATGAAAGGGATTGTTATTATAATGATAGAGAAGATGATACAATGAAAATTTGTCTGAAGAAAATCAAGACAAACATGTATTTCATTCTTGTATGAATGGTAGGCAATAATTTGAAAATATTTGGTATGTCGATAATGGATGCAACAATCACATGACTTGGAATAAGGAATTGTTTGTTGAGTTTGATGATAAGTTCAAATCTAAAGTAAAGCTTGGAGATGACGAAACTCATAAAATTTCTAGAAAAGGAGTTATTACTATTGACACTAAGGGAGGTAATTCTCACCCAAAATATTTTTGGTATCAGAGCTATGCAACTTCCATTTCTAAAACCCAAACACTTAAACACAATATGCATAAACCATTTCTATGGCATCAACAAAAATAATGCCACATTCATTTTTTCCTAATAATCCCCTGTTTCTTGGCGAAAAATATGATATATTGAGCACGATGATGAGAACATTATTTATCTTACAAGATTTGTGGGACATTGTTAAGAAAGGTATGAAACCATTGTTGCTAGTCCAAAGGCAAAAGAAACTTGGATAGTACCTCAATAAAAGGAGAATATACAAAATGTTATGAAAGATGCAAAAGCATTGTCTTTCATACAATGATGCGATTGTATCAAACACTAAAATTTATAAACCTAATTCAACTCCTACGATCAAGCTAGGTAAGTGTACATATCTATAGTAGTATAGGATTGAAAACGGGTGTGCCCACAAGGATCTAAAGAACAATTACTAGTATTACATTTTTTCTACTATTTTGCCTAAAATATGAAGCAATGTTTGTGATTAACTAAATTATCAAACACTAAGATTAATTGTTTATGCTTTAACGACTTAGAAATCAATCACAAGACATACCATTTATCCTGATCCACTCTAAACCCTAATTTATCACAACAAAAGATTGATTAGTGAATTATTTATGCTTTGCACTATAGAATCACATAATTAAATCAACTACTCCCTTGAGCTAATCAATTCCTAGTTTTTCATGCGATAATGGAGACCTCTCCCTCACTAATATCATAAAAGATTGCATTAAAGATCAAGATTCTTAAACAAAGATGAAATCTTTGTTGTGAAAATCAAAGTTTCTTTACCTCTAGGTGAAACATGTAATTTTTCTATTTATGTAGATCTATCCTATTAGATAAAACCTCTTTCTATCTAATAAGAATCATGCAAACAATCAACTTTGTACACCAACCAATTGCAAGAAAGATAAAATGCATGAATAAATAAAAACACAAACTTTTCACTAATCAAAGCAAATTCAAATCATTTGGGTTTCACAAGATTTAGGGTACAAAGAATTACTCCTCCATAGAATTTACAATAAACACAAGAAATCTAGAGAAGTAAAGATTAAATATTATGAAATGATGAAACCCTTGAATTTTCTTGCAATCCAATGGATCTCAAGCAATTTCTTCTTGATGGCTCTTTTCTCTCTTATGGTTTTTGGAAATGTGAAAGGATTGATTTTTAGAATATGAGGAGATAAGTGGTTATATACAGTTATGGAACTGTTGAAATTCTATATGGCCTCTTTCGAAATATGTCTTTTTCTCTCTAGGGTTAAGAGAAATGTGAAAGGATGAGTAGCTGAAAGGTTGGGATAGTTAATTGTAGAATTGTAACTGTCCTGCAATGTACCCCGCCCTGTACACGACCGTGCTTGTGGTCGAGTAATTTGGAAATTCTTCAATTCCTTCGCTGATCAAATTCTTTCCTTCAACATAACCTTATACACTTCTTGGGCAGCAACTTGGGCACATTTTAGAGTAGTTTCTGGTCACTTTTCACCCTTGAACACTAGCATGTACATGCCTATGTTGTAGGTTATGTATATTGTAAAAATCAACTTTTGTATACTTTTCCAATTTTTTTTTTTGTTTTTGCTTGAATCATCGTTAAATCTTTGAAATATATCTTCAAACCCTGAAATCAAATATTAATCAATAAGTTCTCTTTTCTTAATAAAGTCACTTCAATCTCTACAAAATCATATCAAATAAGTATTATGAATAAGGATCTTTTAAAACTTATCAAACTTCTCCACACTTAATAGTTTGCTTATCCTCAAGTGAACAAATGAGGATAAAAGAATCTGTCATCAATTATACTCATTAGTGAATATCATATCACAAGTAGTTCTTTAATTAGGTAAACCAAAGTAACTCATTCGTGCCTACCGCTAAACCTATCATAATTGTACTTGTTTTTGGTATGCTATAGTTAATTTTCTAAGATTAATCCAAGTAAATTTAACTATTACCCTCACATTTAATAACTGCTTCCAAAATTATGAAAGAAACAAAAGTCAATCAAAGTAAAAGTGGCTTGGTTACATATCACCACTAATCAGAGAGTATATAAATCATTCAACTACCTTCTAAACTCAGTAATCTGAATGAAAGTATATGGTATCCATAATTCCCTTAGGTTTTCTTCTCGTTGATTGAAATCTCTCCAAAAAAATCTTTTAATAGCCTTTAGAGGGAGGGCTTTTACTCACATCTTTTCTTTCCTCTGGATGGGGTATAGCTTGCTTCTTTTAGCTCAGTTTTTTTTTTTTTTTTTTTTAAATCAACTGGATATAAAAAGCTTTGGTTAGTAATAGCGAATCAGGCTTCACTCTTCTAAGGGACCAAAGCCCGCTCATATTAGCTAAGATTTTTAATATGCAATTAAGCACAACAATTGATTCATTTTTTTTTAAAGAGATTGTTAAAAAAGAATAACTTAGTGATTGATTTCATATACCCTTTTAGTAAAGGTTAGAAGGGCTCTTAAAGTTTTTAAAAAGTAAATATACTAACTAACAAGCTTAGAAACACAACCATTTAACTTTTAAATTAAGGACTTCGACCTCTTCCATAAAAATTTGCCCCACTTAGATTTCATCCTAAAATTTTAACTAAGTATGACAAGTTCAAAATTGGTGAGTAAGGCACAAAGTCACTATACTTTTTCTTTTGAATGCTAACTTCACAAAAAAATGAGTATAATGATTTTAAGTTTCAAAATATATTAACTTTAAAGTTCATTTGCAAACTTATAAGTAAGGGAAATTCGATCAACAAGTACATATAGCATATAAGCGAACCAAGACCCAAATTTTTCTTTCTATAAATCCCTTCCCCACACTTATCTAAGACATGGTCCTCAATGGCTTCTAAAGTAAGCACAAACAAGGAGAAAGGGAAAGAAAGAAAATTCAAAAGAAAAGGATACTAGAACTTTCCTGGATTGTCAAAGATACCATAAAAAAGTTTTCATACCGATCACATGAATAGAAATTGCATCAAGAGTCTACTTATGAACCCATTAAGGTTATTCCTGAAAACAAAACAAAACAACTAAAAGAAAAAGTTAGCCAATCCTAAGCTGAATAGAATAAGTCCAAAGAAATCCACAAAATAAGAGTTTTCCCACTAGGAGGGAACTCAATAGTACAACCATAATCACATAAATGATGATCAAAGAAAAACAAATAACAATAAATCATTTCCTACATCATCACTTCACCATCTCCTTCTTCATTTGTATCACTCTCCACTTTGTCATCTTCATTCTCCTCAGCCTCTTCCTCATCATTCTCCTCATCGTCAAGTTCTTCCTCAAGGATGTAGTTTCACAGGAGCTTTGCCTTCTCTTCTTGGGTGCTCAGAATCAGAATTTTTAGGAGATTGTTGTTCTGGAGAGGACTCATAAGTAGGTAAATCAGCTGGTGGTGGGGAGAAACAACTAGCAAGTCTCCAAAAAATGCCCATACTGAAGCCCTAAATCTTTTGTTCTTCCTTCTCTCCTTTTGATTGAGCTTTATTTCTTCTTGAAACTCTCTCCTTAGCTTTTGAATTTCACTTTCAGTAGGTGCTCAGATGTGGATGGAGCAAAGGGTAGAAACTCCCCTTGGAGGAGTAGTGTATTGTGATGGTGTAGGCAAATCAATCAATTTCACTAACCTCATACATGGCAAGGACATCAGAAATCTTGGTGGATTGTTCCATGGTCATTTGGTGGTTGTTGGAAAATTCCAAACCCCTTGAGGAACTTAGTGATGTAACCACCATATTAAATCCTTTTTCCTCTTAGATTTGTTGCTTGTCTATACGAAAATTTCACCACTTCAATCCTACATTAATCTTGATCTTATGAACCATGTTGTACAAGTGAAAATTTTCAAAGTTGTTGACAATTCCATGGCTACTTTTCCTTCCTCTATTGTGTGTACCAACAAATGATGAGATACTCTCAAATTCACATTAGTTTATTGTTGAGGCTTTGGACTTTGATGGATTGTAGCGAATCTCAGACCCATAAAACTCCTACCAACATTTTGAGGTGTCACATCTCCTAAAAATGTGTCTGGTAGAGTTTCAAACCCATTAGTAATACAATCATCCATAGAATATAATCCCAAATAATTACAAACAAATAAGGATAAGCATGACATTTCCTCCCATTCACTTGAAAAGTCATGTCATGAGTTGTCAGCTTCAGAGTACAGAGAAACTCAAGAGTTATCTCTCTATAAGCTGGTTCATTAATCATAAAAAATTTAGCCATGGCCCCACACTAATTAGCTCTCTTATCTACTCCTCTATCCCATAAGCTCTCAAAATTCTCCATTCTAAATACTCATTTTTCCCAAATGCCATTGATTTAATCTCTTCTGCTAACTTTGCTCCATTCCTCATTAGAATATTTGGTAGGTACGTCCTCCACCACGTCTTGTTGATTTCTTTCTCTTTTTTGTGGATCATGAAGTTGCAGTTGTTGTGTTGCATTACTTCTCCTTGTTTTCTTCTTTGCTACTCTTTTTGTCCCCATCTCTACAAAAGAGACAAGATATCGATAATTCATATTAACAAGAATTAGCACTAAAGAAATTTCTAGAACAACTTATATTGATGCTTAATCTTGATAAAAAGCATTGTTTCATAAAAGGCATCAACATTTAAGAATAAAAATCAAAGGTTAGAGTATAATTTTTCAACTTAACCATCTACATAACCATCTGCATGGCCATACATGGTGGGGTAGAATTCAAAGTCATGACAAAATTCAAATTAACACAAACATGGAAAAATTGTCATGCACAAGGTCATGTATAGGTTAAACATAGATTTTTGAACCACAAACAACATGAAAACTTCATGAATTCTTGCCATCAACACTCCAATCACGAAAACCCTAATTACATGTACTTGAGAACCCTAGATTCTCAATTGAAGCTCTACAAGCACAAATCATGGATGCTACTTGCACTAGTTCCCAATAGTACTTAATTGCACAAAAATAGCAAAAGCCCCAAAAGTTATAGCCATTCAAAATTTGCATGGACCCTAGATTTGGATGGGAATCGGCGGTTTCCTAATATATTTCACACCAATTTGAGCAAAAATCAGTTTCACGTAAGAAAAACAACTCATCACAATAAAAAATTGTAACATGCAATGAACGATTTAATATTCCTTGGCATATATATAGAAACCATTTGAAACAATCAAGGAACATAGCGGATTTTTATGTTAAAAAGCGCAAATAGAAGAGATGAATCACTTACCTTAACATGAATCACAAAAGATTAAAGGATAAGTGGATATGGAAGTGTGTGTTGAGTGTGGTGTGATGGGGGTGACTTTAGGTGGAGGGGAGTTTGGTTTTTCACGAAAATTGCAAGGGAAAAATAAGAGGAAGAGAGAGAAGGAGATATATATATATATATATATAAATGTAAAAAAAATTGAAGTGCCCTACCAAGTACATGGCCATGCTCGTAGTCGTGCACATGTAAAATTTTGACCTGAGAGCACTTTGAGCAAAAAACCATGTACCCCATAAGTACCTAGGCGTGTTCATGGGTGTGCACATGTGCAAAACTTGACAGTAAGCAAATTTGAGTGCAAAAACATGTACTCCACCAAGTACATAAGCATGTTCGTGGGAATGTACATGTTAAAAACTTAACCAGTGAGCATTTTTGACATGAAAAAAGGTGCACTACCAAGTGCATGGGCATGTTCAGGGCTGTGTACATGCTCAATACTCGACTAGAATGCAAATTTCATTTGAATCGACACTACACTACTTTGTACATGGCTAGGCCCAATGTTAGGTAGTGTCCCAATTCTTTTCCATATTGTTTTTACTTAAGTGCCTCACTAAAAACACTACTCATGCTCACGGCAGTGTGGATGTTTAAAATTTGATCATAAACTTACAGCTACTTATCCTTAAGGAAATTGAAAGATCATTACTTGGAAAACCTAAGATTGATAATTAGGAGTTTCTTACTTGTGACTCATGCTTCCCTACACTTAAAAATACACTATCTCCTCAATTAAGCTTGATCTCCTTCTCCCAAATTCTACAAATTTGAGAGCAAAATACTTAAGATAGTGAAAACAAAAGAAAAAAAAAAAAGGAACTTAACTTATCAAAGTTAGTCATGGGTTGCCTCCCAAGAAGCGCACTTTTTTAACATTGTTGGCTCGACGTACTTCACTTTCTTAGTTAATTTTTAGGTTATTAGAGTCTAAACTCCTCTCGGTCATCACTTCTGCCTCATCCTTCAAATAGAGCTTTAGTCTTTGGCCATTACTTTGAAATTATCATGAGTCGAGTGCTCAAGCTCCATTGCTCCATCTTGTAATACTTTCTTGAATACAAAAAGACCGGACCATCTTGATTTCAACTTTCCTAGAAAAAGTTTCAATTGGGAATTGAACAATAGAAGTTGGTTCCCTTCCTTGAATGACGGATATGCAAATCATGGTATTTCTTTGTTTTTTCCATGTATATCCTTATGTTGTCATAAGCTTGCCTTGTCTACTCCTTTACTTCATTCAATTGCAACTTTTTTCTTGATCCAACAGCTCCCAAGTCGAAATTGAACATCTGATTGCCCAATATGCTTTGTGATCAATCTCCACTAGAAGGTGGCATGACTTTCCATAGACTAACATGTAGGGAGTAATTCCCAAAGTGTTTTGTAAGATGTTCTATATGCCCACAAAGCATCATCAACCTTCTTTGCCCAATCTCTTCTATTGTGCTGCACCGTCTTCTCCAAAATTCGCTTCAATTCAAGATTGGAAATTTCCACCTGTTTGCTTGTTTGAGGATGATAAGGTGTAGCAATCTGATGTGTAACTCCATATCTTTTCAACACCTTCTAAGTGTGTCCCCTGGTCACTTATGATCGCTCTAGGAGCTCCAAAACGTGAAAACAACTTCTTAAGGAATTTCATTACAACCCATGCATCATTTGTAGGTAAAGCTTGAGCTTCTACCCACTTGGAAACGTAATCTACTGCAACAAGTATGTACTTATACCCATAAGAAGTAGGGAATGGCCTAACAAAATCAATGCCCAACAAATCAAAAACTTCACATTCTAACACAAAATTTTGAGGCATTTCATCTCTTGTTGATATATTCCCAACTCATTGGCATCTATCACATGTAGCACAAAGATGACGAGCATCTTTAAATATCGTCGGCTAATAAAAAACGGCTTCCAACACCTTATGAGTTGTCTGGTTAGTAGAATAATGACCATTAGTGGGCCCAGAATGACAATCATTAAAGATCTTCCAGCCTTCTTCATGTGAAATGCATCTCCTCACCATTTGATCAGCATAAACCTGGAAAAGAAACGGATCCTCCTAGTAGTAGTGTTTTAGTTTTGAAAAGAACTTCTGCCACTAAATAGTTTGCAAAGTCTACAAACCATGGTGTTTCAGGTTCATGAGTTGACAAATTGCATAAAGCTTTTCCTTAGGAAAGGATTCGTTTATATCTTCTTCTTTGAGCTCCTCTAAATAAAGATTCTCAAGTCGTGAAAGATGATCCGTTGCTAGATTTTCTGCCCCCTTTTTTTATCACGAATCTCCAAATCAAACTCTTGTAAAAGCAATATCCACCTGATAAGTCTGGGCTTATCATCCATCTTTGTTAGCAAGAATCTCAAAGCAAAATGATCATGTATACAATCACCTTTGATAAAATAAAATAAAGCCCGAATTTCTCAAATGCAAAGACTATTGCTAGCATCTTTTTCTCAGTTGTGGTGTAGTTCTTTTGAGCATTATTGGGAGTCTTGCTAGCATAATGAATAAGCTGGAAATATTTATCTCTCCTCTATCCAAGAACGGTTCCTACCGCGAAGTCACTTGCATCACACATAAGTTCAAAGGAGAAATTCTAATCAGGAGCTATCATAATAGGTGCAATTGTCAATTTCTCCTTGAGTACTTCAAAAACATGCTAGCATTCTAGTGTAAAGTTAAAAGGCATATATTTCTCCAATAGCCTAGTCAATAGACAAGCTAATTTAGAGAAATCCTTTACGAAATGCCTGTAAAAACCGGTATGGCCTAGCAAGCTTCTTATGGCTTAATTGAATTTAGTGGAGGTAATTTAGAAATGGCTTCCACCTTTGCTGTGTTCCACTTCAATACCCTTGTGAGAGACTTTATGACTAAGTGCAATGCCTTCCTTACACATAAAGTGGCATTTTTCCCAATTAAGTACAAGATTAGTCTCTTCACATTGAATGAGCACCTTCTCCAAGTTTTCTAGACAATTAGAAAATGAATCATCTAAAATCGAGAAGTCATCCATAAAGATTTCTATAATTTTCTGCATCAAATCATCAAAAATAGCTAACATACACTGCTAGAACGTAGCTGGTGCATTGCATAACCTAAATGGCATTCTCCTGTAAGCATATGTGTCGTAGGGACATGTGAAAGTAGTTTTCTCTTGGTCCTTTGGAGCTATCGGTATCTGGATGTATCAGGACATCCCATCTAGATAACAATAAAACAAGTGCCCGACCAGCCTCTCCAATATCTGATCTACAAAAGGAAGAGGGAAATGGTATTTTCGGGAAGCATCATTCAATTTTCGATAATCAATGCAAACTCACCATCTAGTAACCATGCACATTGGTATGAATTCACTGTGTTCATTAGAGACCACAATCATCCCTCCTTTCTTGGATAATACTTGTGTTGGATTAACCCAAGAACTGTCAGACATATGATAAATTAATCTAGCATTGAGGAGCTTGATAACTTCCTTCTTGACTACCTCTTTCATATTGGGATTAAGCTTTCTTTGAGGTTACACTACAAGCTTAAATCTGTCTTCCAAGAATATCTTATGAGTACAAAAAGAGGGATTGGTACCTTTTATATCCAAAATTTTCCAAGCAATGGCTCGCTTGTGAGCTCTAAGGATCATGAGTAATTTATCTTTTTGTTCTTGAGACAAGTCTGAGGCTGTAATAACCTGCAGTTTAGTGTCTTCTACAAGAAAGACATACTCCAAATAGCTTGGTAGCCGTTTTAATTCCAAAACAGGTGATCCTTCAATGGAACTCTTAAGTCTTGCCTCATTTTCCTTCTTCAACTCTTCAAACCCACATAAAGGTGTAACTTCTTATATAGAATCAACCTGCTTAATATATGCTTCCACCTATGGGTTATTGACACATTCCTCATCTTCCTTTATCAAGCTCAGCTCTAAGTCATCTTTACACAATAATTATCCATAATGATCTTCCACAGAAGAATCAATAGTGTCAATGGCATAACATGAATCATCTACATTGAATGGATATCTCAAAGCTGGAGCAATTTTCACCATTAGTTCTTCATCTCCTACCCGCAGTGTGAGCCTGCCTTCTTCGACATCAATCAAAGCTCTGGTAGTGGTAAGAAAAGGTCTTCTTAATATTAAAGGCACATCCCGGTCCTCATCCATGTCTAAAATCACAAAATCAACAAGATAGATAAATTTTCCCACTTTGTCCAACACATCTTCAATGATTCCCTTGGGAAATTTTACAGTTCAATCAACAAACTGTAAACTCATCCTACTAGGTTTAAATGCAGCAAGTCCAACTTCTTGAAGAATGAATAAGGCATCAAATTAATGCTTGCCCCCAAATCTGCTAAAGCTTTATCTAGTGTGATGTCACCAACTACATATGGAATTATGAAACTGCCTAGATCTTTTAGCTTTTGGAGAAGCTTGTTCTGGATGATAGAAGAACAACTCACCCTAACTTCCATAGTGGAAACATTTAGTATACTTGGAAATCTGCGAAAGTCCTTCAACAAAGGGAATATTAATATGCAATTGCTTGAACAAGTCAAAAAACGTACCAAATTGTTCTTTATCCTTTGTCTGATTGAGACGAGCTGGGTGTGGAATCCTAGGCTTGTAGTCCTTCAAGGCTAGCGGTTATGTACTCCTTTCTTTCTCTGACTTTTGAGATTCCTCCTCATCTGAATCTAGACTTGTTAATCTTCTTCCTCCTGCTCCTTTGGTATATCGGATTGTAACTCCTTCCCACTCCTAAAGGTAATAGCTTTTGCTTGTTCCCTTGGATTAGGCTTAATATTGCTAGGAAGGAAGCCTTGTTGTCTCACAAACATCAGCTTAGCCAATTGACCAATTTGCTTTTCAAGATTATGGATAGAAGCCTCATGATTTCGATGTTTGGCTTTAAGCTATGGATGAATTCGGTCATGAGATCTTTCAATCCTGGCTTCTTTTCTGGTGGTGGTAAAGCAGCAGGTTGTGGGGGCACTGGTAAAGCTGAAAATTGTTGAGGGGCTTGCAACTGCTGTTGTTGTGGCTTGTGGAATCCTGGTGGTAAACTTGATCCTTGTGCTTTTTGATTACTTCGTGAAAAATTAGGATGATTTTTCCAACCGAGATTGTATGTGTTGCTATATGAATTGTAATTACCAGCTCCTCTATTGAACTTGTTCATATAATTGACTTCTTCCATGCTTGGATTGACACTAGGAACATATGATTCTCCAATTGGACAACCTGAAAAAATCTTAGAAACAACATCCTGAAGTAATCCATCCATGCTGGATTGCATTCTACTCATCTGAGCTGTAAGTGATACCACTTGTGCCTGCAATTGAGAAACCATTTCTAACTCATACATGGCAACCATTTGTCTTGGTTTGTTCCTTTCATTGTGCCAATTAAAAGTATTCATTGCCATTTCTTCAATCAATTCATAAGCATCAAGGGTACTTTTCTTCATCAAACCACCACTAACCACAACATTTATCATCGTCTTTAATTGATCACTAAGGGAGGTATAGAAAATCTTAGCCAAATCATGTAAGGAAATGCCATGATGAGGAAAATGCTCAGGAGTTCTTTAAACCTTTGCTAGACTTCATAAAGTGATTTACCCTTATACTGGCGGAAGGAGAATATCTCATTTCTCAACTGAATTGTCTTGTTTGGTGGGAAAAATTGCTTCGAAAATTTTCATGCCACTTAGTCCCAATTGGTTAAGGAGTGAGGCGGTAATGAGTTCAACCAGCTTCTTGCCTTATCCTTAAGAGAAAAAGGGAATAGTCTAAGGTGTATTGCATCATCGGATACCCCATTGCTTTTAATAGTGGCATAAATCTGCAAAAAATTTGTTAGACGATCATGTGGGTCTTCCGAAGCTCCTCCACCAAATTGATTTAACTGCACCATTTGTATCAAAGTAGGCTTCAACTTGAAGTTATTTTCCTGTATTGTAGGCCATGCAATAAATGGTGCAACTCCATCGATAGTGGGCATGAAATAGTCCCATATCGGTTTATAGTTTTCATTAACAACCTGATTCGGTTCATTCTCATTCCTTGCAATCTGATTCGATTGATTCTCTTTCCCAACAACTTGAATCGGATTGTTTGCATTCCCTGCAACTTGATTTGAATCATTTTGATTTCCATCAGTAGTTCGATTTAGGTCATTTCCTTCTCTATTACCATCTATGATTTCTAAATTTGCAAGATTGACCCTTCTTCTTTCTCTTAATCTTCTATGGAATGTTCTATCAATCTTTGGGTTAAAATTAAGTTCTTCTCAAGAAGAACTTCTTCTCATCAACTGCAAAAGAGATCAATTGGATTAGAATTAATATGATATGTCTAGTAAGAAAAAGAATTAAATTGCAAAATAAAATGAATGACTAATGTAGTAGATACAAAGGCTTTTCCTAATATTGCCTTACCAGATCCTCGGCAATGGTGCCGAAAACTTGATGCGATCATATCAAACTCTAAAATTTATAAACCCAATTAAACTCCAACGATCAAGCTAGGCAAATATACCTATCTATAGTAGTATAGGATTAAAAATGGGTGTCGCCTATATGGATCTAAGGAACAATTACTAGTATTACCTTTTTTCTACTATTTAGCCTAAAATATGATGCAATGCCTATGATTAACTAAATTATAAAACCCTAAGATTAATTGTTTATGCTTTAACGACTTAGAAATCAATCACAAGACATACCCTTTATCTTGATCCACCCTAAACCCTAATTTATCACAACAAAAGATTGATTAGTGAATTATTTATGCTTTGCACTGTAGAATCCCATAATTAAACCAATTACTCCCTCGAGCTAATTAAGTCCTAATTTTTCATGAGATAATGGAGACCTCTCCCTCACTAATGGCATAACAGATTGCATGACCAAGATTCTTAAACAAAGATAAAATCTTTGTTGTAGAAAATCGAAGTTTCCCTACCTCTAGGTGAAACATGTAATTTTTCTATTCATGAAGATCTATCCTATTAGCTGAAACCTATTTTTATCCAACAAGAATCATGTAAGCAATCAACTTTGTACACCAATTAATTGGAAGAAAGTTAAAACACATGAATAGATACAAAACATAAACTTTTCATTAATCAAAACAAATTCAAATCATTTGGGTTTAGGGTTTCATAAGATTTAGGGTACAAAGAATTACTCCTCCATAGGATTTACAATAAACACAACAAATCTAGAGAAGTAAAGATTAAACATTATGAAGCAATGAAACCTTGAATTGTTTTGCAATCTCCAATAGATCTGAAGCAATTTCTTGTTCTTGACTACTCTTTTCTCTCTTAGGGTTTTTGAAAATGTGAAAGGATTGATTTCTAGAATATGAGGAGACAAGCGGTTATATACAATTATGAAATTGTTGAAATTCTATATGGCTTCCTTCGGAATATGTCTTTTCCTCTCCTAAGGTTAAGAGAAATGTGAAAGGATGAGTAACTGAAAGGTTGGGATAGTTAATTGTAGAATTGTAACCGTCCTGTAATGTACCCTGCCATGTACACGGCTGTGCTCGTGGTAGGTCACTTTGGAAATTCTTCAATTGCTTTGCTGATCAAGTTCTTTCCATCAACACAACCTTATACATTTCTTGAGCAGCAACTTAGGACATTTTAGAGTAGTTTCTGGTCACTTTTCAGCCTTGAACACTAGCATGTGCATGTCCATGTTCTAGGTTATGTAAATTGTAAAAATCAACTTTTGTATACTTTGCCAATTTTTTCTCATTTTTGCTTGAATCATCCTTAAATCTTTGAAATATCATCTTTAAACCCTGACATCAAATATTAATCAGTTAAGTGCCCTTTTATTAGTCAATTCACATCAAATCTATACAAAATCATATCAAATAAGTATTATGAATAAGGATCTTTAACACTTATCATACAACAAAGGGTTAGTTAATGAATTTTTTACCATAAATCATGGGTGCAACGGCCACTCATGTTGCTTGGGAAATATTAAGGAAGCGATATAAAGGACATGACAAGGTTATATCAATCAAACTGAAAAATCTTTGGAGAGAGTTTGATAACTTATTTGTGAAAGATAATGAAGAGGTTTAAGAGTTCTTCTCAAGTGTTATTATTATCATTAATCAAATAAGAGGTTATGGTCCTATAATTCCTAATAAGAGAATTGTTGAAAAGGTCTTGGGAAGCTTGTTAGTTAAATTTGAGAATATTGTTGTTGACATTAAAGAACTCAAAGATTTGTCACAATTATCTTTGGATGAGCTTATGAGATCTTTAGAGGCCCAAGTTCTACTCGGAGGTTAGCATTAATAGGCAACAAAGTTGTTGGCAAAATAATAATGAAAATAGAGTTGGTATTTCCTCTAACTTTACTCATAGATGTAGTAGATATCAAAATTCCTGAGGTTGTGGAAAAGGAAGTGTCATATACATATAAATAAATTATAAAGAAAGGCAAATATGTCATTTGATATAAAGTAAGAGGGTTTTATGGTCAACTCTAAAGTATATAAATAAATTATAAAGAAGGGTAAGGAATGTTATATGCTATTAAATAAGATGGCAAAACAGTCCATTCAAATCAAATAATAAAGAAAGATAATGAATGTGATACGCTAATAAATAAAAGGGTTTTATGAAGATGTAATAAATCATAAAGAATGACAATGAATGTCATAAAGAAGGACAATAAATGAAATATTTAAAATTAAGTTTTCCTAAAGCCTATAAATACCCCCTTAACCCTTTTGTTCCCTTCTCACAACTATTCCTTAGTCAAAACCCTAGGTAAGTGGGTCTCTCTCTAATCTTTTTTCAATTAATCATTTAGGGTTATCTTTCTTATAATGTTCTTTTCATATGTTTGAAGCATATTCAAGATCTAATGAAGAAACATAAAGTGGATTTGGAGATTTGTGGTTTTGATTCAAGATAAAGGTAAGATCTTTATTAAAGTTTTGTGATTTCTAAGATTTATAGATTATAGGAATATGATTATAGCAATTAAGAATAATTTATTGATTGTGTCAGAAGATTGATTGAATTGGGATCCTATTTCAAGTAAGATCTGCAAGATCTAGATAAATGGATCCATTCCATCTTTGTGATTTTAAAGATGTGATCTTATTTCTAGTGGTTGGTTTATTAATGGGGGATTTTAATGTATATTGAAGGAATTGAGGAAGAAACTAGGAATCTTTGAAGGAACTATGTTTGGAGATTTCATTGGATTATGAACAAGATAAACAGGCGTGTTAAATTCTTATTGTGGATCTATGATTAGGGTTATAGATCTTTTGAATAGGATTATGGAAAATAGGGTTAGGGTTTAATTATGAATTTGCAATTGAAATTGATTTGAGATTTGTTGCTGATCAGGAAAATTTATGAGATTTGAGTTTCTTTTCTGTTAGAAGTTCTGTTGGTGATATTGGAATTGAAAGCGAATCCAGGTATGATCTTATCTTGTTGTTGTTTGTGCATGTAGGATTAAAGAAATAAATTGACCTAATTGTATAAGAATTTTTACTTTGATTTGCTACTTGTGCTTAGCGGTGTTTGTAAAGACCACATAGATTGTGATACTAATGCTGACAACCTAATGATCCTTATGTGGCAGTGTCTCAAGTGGAGTTACACTTGGATATGATTCCGGTAGATTAGGAGTTGTGCTAGCTTAATTGTGGTATGCAATGGTAAGTGGATCGCATCAAACACCAATGTATGTATATAAAAGTATTTTGGTATAAAACTTGTTTTATGGAGTCATGAGTTACTTCGGGTTTAGGACTAGTTACAAATTACTCTAAACTGTGTTGGTTACTTGGCTAAATTAAAGATAACAAATTGTGGTTGTTGCATTATTTTTAGGGTTGTATGTGATTTATGTATATTGTATGATCATACGTATTTGTTTGTTGTATGGCGTACTGGGCGTTTTTGCTTACCTCTTTATCTTTTTCAGGTACAGGTGATGATGATGTAGTATATGATCTGTCTGGCTATGATATATTCATGGATCATGGGGACGATGATAGTGGATTAGACTACCCAGCTGATGATCAATAGATTTTTGGATATAGAAGTAGACACTGATAGTTGTTGAGAATATATTGAGATTTAATGTTTTAGAACTTTATGAAACTTGTTATTATATTTCTTTTGATTTAGATGATTTGAAGTTCTGGATTATATAGTTTATAAGATTTTGATATGAGATTTTAAAGTATCGATTTATCAGAGTTTTGATGATTTGAATTGACAACGGGTGGATTTAGTGTATTATAGCCTTAGCGTGTTCTTAACAAGAGAAGGACACGTAGTGAATTATAATACCTATAACTTAGAACTTTACAACTTATTTAGTATCAGAGCTATAGGTTTTGATCTTATTAGATATAGGTTATGAACTCCTTAGGATGGTAAACATTGATGAGTGGGGTAGCAAATGGGTTAGGGATGCTTTAGTTTATATCTATTATGATCTTATAGTACCTTTAGTGTTTTAATCTTGATAGTACGTTATCTTTGTTCTTATGTTTATATGTTTGAGTCTAAAAAGAAGAGCCCATGATACTGGTTCATCAAGTTAATGAAGGACCACATGAGAATATGCCACTTGAGAATCAGCCACCTTTGGATCAGGTGCATGAGGATTCACCACAACTACGACCCCATCTGTAGGTCAACAGGTTCCAGTGAGTGATGCACAGCTTATGTAAGTGGTAAATACTCTTTTGGCAGTTACCTAATGGCAATAAAATATGAGACAAGAGACTCAAAACACAATAGGAATGGAGGTACTGGAGCCAAGCATGCTGACATGTTTAGCTTGAATGAATTTGTGGATTTAGTCTATAAGTTGAATCAATGCCTAGAAGGCCACTTGAGGCACACCTATAAATGGAAGATCTAAAGAAAATCTTTGCTACCCTAAACTTCCTGAAAATAAGAAGGTAGAGTATGTCTCCTTTTTTTTTTTTGCTTTCTCATTAGGAGATCAAACAATTGGTAGATGAACACCAAGAAGCACATGGTTAAAGTGATCACTTGAGACAATCCCATTAATGGAGATGGAATTTTAGAGATTTAATTTTCAAATATAGTATGAAGTGTGGTATACATGATACAAAGACAATGAAGGAAAATGAAGTTAGTGTAGATTTTGAATAGAAAATTTTGATTTGAGATAAAAGATGGATATTTGGAGTGGAATAGAAGGATTTAGTGACATAATTAAGATGCATGGGAATTTGGATATAGGATGGTATTGTATAATGTGATTGGTAGATCAATGGATATAAATCTATAGACAGTAAAATGAGAAGAATCATTATTGAAGAATAGATGCAAAAAATTTGAAAATGACTAATATAGATAAGAGAATCATTAAATCTTATGAAAGGTATGAAGGTTCATGTGGAATAATAAGTATAAGAAAACGATGTGAACTTAGTGAGCATGTTTATTATAGTGTTAGAACATGAGATTCGAAATCATGTGAATTTGATGGATTTGACCAATTTTTCAACTGTGGTCAATAAGGCAAAGACCTTGAGCGAGGTTTGAATAAGATAAAAGATCGTGAGACATAGAAAAATCAAGTCTTTTTAGGTAAGCACCAGTATCAAAGTGAGACAAAGATAACCAATTGATTAATATAATCAAGTATTGGTGCATGGATCATTATATCTGCATGTCGCGAGTATGTTGGAATAATTGTTCATAAACATATTTTTGGGAATTGGAGTTTAATCTACCAAATGGGATTGGTTTATAAATAAGCTTGAAGGGATTCGTTCTATTTGTAAAGAAAGTAGAGAAGAATCAAATTACTAAAATGAAAATTTGAGTAAGAGTGGAGAAAATTTTCATATTATAGGTGAATGTGTATTTAAGGTAAATATCAATAAAGGTGAAGATAACTTATATCAGTATGATGATGAAGAGTTAGACAATATGACCAATGAAATAAGAGACAAGTAAAGGATATTATTGTTTTAAGATGACAATATTAAAGGTACTCAGCAGACACAGATGTAAAAAGATGGATGACTGAAGTTGACCAGAAGGAGCTAATGGTGTAATTAAGAAGTAGGAAACCCTCATAGATGATTAACAAATGGATTGTTAGCTGGTCAAATATAGTATGTAGACATGAAACTAAATGAAAAAGGCCATGTTGAAGAATAGAGGAAAAGTATTGAGATAACCAACATAAATTAGAGAATAGTTAAATCTTGTAAAGATACAGAAGGAACAATAACTACTGTAAGGAAATGTGATCTTAGTGAGTTGTAAGATATGGAAGATCTATAAGTGGTGAACAATGATGACATCTACACTAATCTATAATGATGAATTTTAGGATGATTCTTAAAGAAAATCTATATGAAATATAAATTGTTATATAAAAGAGTAATACAAGTTTTGGAAGACAATTGAAATAGCACAAATGGTAAATGAAGAACAATCACTTAATCTTGAGCCAAAGAATGGATTTTTATGATAAAAAAATTTTAGAAACAAAGTGCATTAGTAATCTAGATATCAAGAAATATTAGAACGTTAGGAGTATTGATGTCAAAGGACGAGTTAGAAGTTATATGGTGATTTTGAAGGTTTGCCTAAGGACATAAGTGTTAATTTTTAAGTTTTATGTATATATTGATGGAAAATATAAGAAAATATATTGGAGATTGAGAAAACATATTGGAAGTAGAATGGTTGGTCAATGAGTATTTCGAGATTAGATGAATGATATGCAAGCGATGTGAATTATTTTTTTGATATGGAACAATAAGGATAAAAACTAAGTTGAATCAATAGAAGTACAAGTAACACAATGATATTTGGAGCTCCAAGTTAATGTAGGATTCGACCTTTGGAATTTAAAACTATAGTTAAGATTTTCAACTTTCTAAACATCGTTCGAGGAAATAAAATTGAAGATTTAATACAATAAGGTCGAGGCAAGATTTCTTGATGGAAATTGATAATAAGATTAAATTATATTCAAGAGATATGTCATGAAGTAGCAGAGAAAGTGAATCTAATTTAAGTGGTGAAAGTTAAGGATTAAGGAGACGTTAATGGTATTATATTGTAGTTAGAAGATATAACCATGAAAATGGATCAATATGGTATAAAGAATTAGAAATAAGCAAAAACTTGTATAAGTGACAAAGATCAGATGGATGCATGGATAAAAAGGAGATAATGATTCAAGTAAATTTCCAGGACGGAAGTTCTTTTTAGGAGGGGAGAAATGTAATATACAGATAAATAAATTATAAAGAAAGACAAATATGTCATTTGATTTAAAATAAGAGGGTTTTATAGTCAACCCTAAAGTAAATAAATAAATTATAAAGAAGGGTAAGGAATGTCATATGCTATTAAATAAGATGGCAAAATAGTCCATTCAAATTAATCAATAAAGAAGGATAATGAATGTAGTACACTAATAAATAAAAGGGTTTTATGGAGATGTAATAAATCATAAAGAAGGAAAATAAATGAAATATTTAAAATTAGGTTTTCCCAAAGCCTATAAATACCCCCTTAACCCTTTTGTTCCTCCTCACAACTCTTCCTTAGTCAAAACCCTAGGTAAGTAGGTCTCTCTTTAGTTGTTTTTTAATTAATCATATAGGGTTATCTTTCTTATAAGGTTCTTTTCATGTGTTTGAAGCATATTCAAGATCTAATGAAGAAAAAAAAGATTTGGAGATTTGTGGTTTTGATTCAAGATAAAGGTAAGATCTTTATTAAAGTTTTGTGATTTCTAAGATTTATAGATTATAGGAATATGATTATAGCAATTAAGAATAGTTTATTGATTGTGTCAGAAGATTGATTGAATTGGGATCCTATTTCAAGCAAGATTTGCAAGATCTAGGTAAATGTGGATCCATTCCATCTTTATGATTTAAAGATGTGATCTTTTTTCTAGTGGTTGGTTTATTAATGGCGGATTATATGTATATTGAAGGAATTAAGGAAGAAACTAGGAGTCTTTGAAGGAACTGTGTTTGGAGATTTCATTGGATTGTGAACATGATAAACAGGTGTGTTAAATTCTTATTGTGGATCTATGATTAGGGTTATAGATCTTTTGAATAAGATTATGGAAATTGGGGTTAGGGTTTAATTATGAATTTGCAATTGAAATTGATTTGAGATTTGTTGATGATCAGGAAAATTTGTGAGATTTGAGTTTCTTTTCTGTTAGAAGTTTTGTTGGTGAGATTGGAATTGAAAGCGAATCTAGGTACAACCTTACCTTGCTTGCTGTTTGTACATGTAGGATTAGAGAAATAAATTGACCTAATTTTGTTAGACTTTTTAATTTGATTTACTGCTTATGCTTGGCTGCGGTTAGTAAAGACCACGCAGAGTGTGATACTAACAATAGCAACCTGATGATCCCTGTGTGGTGATGTCTCGAGTGGAGTTACACTTGGATATCATTTGGGTAGATTAGGAGTTATGCCAGCTTAATTGTGGTACGCAACGGTAGGTGGATTGCATCAAACACCAATATATGTATATAAAAGTATTTTGGTATAAAACTTGTTTTATGGAGTCATGAGTTACTCCGAGTTTGGGAGTAGTTGCAAATGGTTGTAAACTATATTGGTTGCTTGACTAAATTAAAGATAACAAATTGTGGTTGCGGCATTGGTTTAAGAGTTTTATGTGATATACGTCTATTGTAGGATCATGCGTATTTTTTTGTGCTATGGCGCACTAGACGTTTTCGCTCACCCTTTTATCTTTTTCTGATGCATGTGATGATGATGATATAGTATATGATTTGTATGGCTATGATATTCTCATGGATCATGGAGATGGCGATAGTGGATTAGACTACCCAGCTAATGATCAGTAGATTTTTGGATATGGAGGTAGGCAAGGATAGTTATTGAGAACATATTGAGATTTAACGTTTTAAAACTTTATGAAACTTATTATTAGATTTCTTTTGATTTAGATGATTTGAAGTTTTGGATTGTGTAGTTTATGAGATTTTGATATGAGATTTTAAAGTATCGATTTATCAGAGTTTTCATTATTTGAATTGACAACTGGTGGATTTAGCGTATTATAGCCTTAGCGTTTTCTTAACAAGAGAAGGACACATGGTGAATTGCAATATCTATAACTTAGGGCGTTACAGGAAAGGAATCCAAATTGAGAAATAATTTGTCTCAATGCAGAATATGCAAAAAATATGGACACGGATCCATGGATTATCATTTTCGATACAAAAGATGTAGAAATCCCAATCATTCTGAAAGGGATTATTCTTAATAGGATAGAGAAGATGATTGATGAATGTGTATTTTTATAGATTTATCTCACAATTTAATCACATTTTCATGCAAATATTGGCACTTCTGTGGTGAGTTTCTACTATAAATGGATAAAATGCATAAGTTGGATCAGTTTCGCTAATTAACTAAAAAGTTGTGAAAAGAATCAAAATGAGCTTAAATGACACGCATGCTTCTATTTTGAGTTAATAAGGGTTGAAGAGTAAATTCTAACACTTATAATAGGCAAGTGTTTTTTACTCTTGACCTTGAAATAGGAAATCATGAAGCAGCTCTAACGTGTTTAATAGAATTGCAGTAGCTGCTAACACAAAGAGCTTCGATCATTATAGCAACCAGAGACCCGATCTGCTACAAACCAAGCACATGAAGCTCTGCCGACTTGATTTGTTCTAACCAAACAGCACTCATGATTAGTCCTGACAGAGAAGCTGCCTTAATTCGAACTCCTGAGCTGCTATATGACCAGTCCGAGCAGCAATGTCACATACTAAGCCACTGAGCAATAGACAAATGCACCGACCTCCCAACCAGTAGCAAGAGCATTGAGTTTTCAACCAGCACATTGGTAAAGCATGTAAAAACCATAATTGAGATTGAAGCTATGCCGACCTGTTCAAGACTACGAGGACCAAGTTAGCTCGAGCAAGCCAAGTCAATCGGACCACTTCTGTAGTAAGCATGTCTGACCAGCTCCGTGACCGACCTACAACTCAACCAGAGCAGATTAGGAGAGTGACCTACAGCACCTCAAAGCTGAACAGAACATCAACTCATCTTTGATTTGAGCTATTGACTAGCGAGCAAATCACAGCGGCACCAACACTTGCGCTGAGTAGCAGCCGAACATAGTCCCCTGGTCGAGCAGTATTCAAGCGCTTATTCATGCCGAACTTCAGAAGAAACAATTGTCGACTTGCGGTTGAACATGGAGCACCCTTGGTCATCAATACAGAGCAACCATTAACCAAGTAACCGAGCTTTTACGAAACCTCAGTTATTGACCTTAAATGGAAGACAAAACTGATTTATGAAGGAAAATCGAGCTGTGTTGTCATGCTAAATATTCAAAAGAGCTACTACACAAAGTGTAGAATCCATGTCCAATAGAGCAGTGTGGACTAAAATAGCAGCTTCAAGTATTTGAGCAGAAGTTAAGCATAAGCGTGAGCTAAATGAGTTAATGCCGACCTGATCTCGTTTAATGAGCAGATGAATGGCTATCAATCTGAGTCTCCGAGCTGTTGTGTAATGACCGAGATACTTTATTGAACTATCAAGGAGCATCTACTGACTAGAGTAACACATCAGCTGCAATAAACTAGAAACAGACCAAACCGTATCGATAAGATTGAGATACTCAAACAAAACTACATCTGCTATGCAATCCAAGCCGAGCTGACCCTCATTAGACCAACAGAAGCACTTTGTTATTCCATTTTCTATTGTTATTTTGTTTTTGGACTAAACTTCTAAAGTCCATTTGTTGTAGTATGGATAAAAGACATTTCTTTTGTACTTTTCCATAGAATTTTAGGGATCAAATCCCCTAGAATATAACCATCCTATAACTACCACCACTCATACAATCACATCATAGTACTATCAACCTCCATTTCATCATACTTCCATACAACTACCCATGCTTTCTGATCATCCCTTCACTCTCTGCACATTCCTCCTCCCTATATATTTACCTTCTATACTTCATTTTAGGGGTCGGTCATCCTTTCATTCTATCACCCACTTGCTCCATTTTTTCATCATACATCATTTTATTTATCTCACTCACTAACCTCGACCTCAACTAATCGACCTTGACCTCACTTGACCTCATCCTCTGGCATAGTTCATTACAAATATTCTTAGCGGAGTGGATCTAGAATCACACTAGGAAGACATTCCTTATATTTCAGGTGTACTCTCTCCATTTTGTAGTTTGTAGTGGTAATTTTAAAAGTATCTTAATTAGTTTAGTACTAGCAAAACTCCATTTTGATTTCTTAGTGTCATGGAACGGGAGTTTCACCCCTCAAAGAGTTCTCGTGCAGCACTTAAACATCTTTCATATTATTATTTGTTGTTAATTTGGATGACGAGCTAGCCTTATCTTCCCTGACTTCCCAGGTTTGTTTCGAGCCCTATATTCTCATAAGAAGTGCCCTCTTAGCTTTGCCATGATCCTCCATCTGTTTGGGAGGTTCAACTATATTAACTGGTTAGGCCTGCTTTGGCCTCATCAGGAAAGAGGCATAAACTCCCAACTAGTTTATCCATGGGAGGCTAGACCCGCCTTAACAGAAAACCCACACCACGAATAACCCTCTGCTGATGTCACTTATAACATCATATGTCCAAGTTAAACACCCCCATAAAGCTCTTAACTCTCAGACTGTGATACTCTCCCCCACTTAAATTCATCACGTTTTCGTCATGAGGCAAATTTGCTGCAGCCATTATCCACTCTCAAGCTCCTACCCCTTCTCTATACTTGTTGTCAACACACCCAAGATAATCTCACCATGACTTCGAGCTTCTATGGGCTTCCTCTTGCACTCATCCATTCATCTATCCTCCTAGATTGCCTGTTATTGAGTTGCACAACGATAAGGTTTTAGCATAAGATCTCGCTTCAATCCTAACTCCCAACATAGCCACCCTTAAGCAACGAT
The DNA here is from genome assembly GCA_024138025.1 of Combretum micranthum. Taxonomy (NCBI): domain Eukaryota; kingdom Viridiplantae; phylum Streptophyta; class Magnoliopsida; order Myrtales; family Combretaceae; genus Combretum; species Combretum micranthum. The sequence continues at coordinate 1,000,837 of JAMXBD010000355.1, forward strand.
GTCCTCTCTCTGGTGGCCACTCTGCTTGAGCTTCATCCACATGAGCTGAATTGATAACAAGATTAGGGTTAAATTTTGTCTCCATGACTCATGATACAGTTGCTCTCTGGTAACAATGTCCTCTCTCTGGTGGTTGCTCTTTTTGAGCTTTGCCTGCACGATCTGCATCCACAACAAGAATTACCTACTCGTTAAGAACTCTGGGTCGCATCTAAGAGGTCTGAGGAGCTGGGAACTTTGGCTCTGATACCACTTATCACAAGATGGGAGTTTCACCCCTTTAAGAGTTCATGCGGTGCTCGACCATCCCTTATATTATTATTTGTTGCTAATCTGGATGGCGAGCCAGCCTTATCTTCCTTGACTTTCCAAGTCTATTCCGAGCCCCACATTCTCATAAGAAGCGCCCTTTTACCTTTGCCACGATCCTCCATATGTTTGGGAGATTCAACTATATCAATTGGTTTCGACCTATCTTGGCGTCATCAGGAGATTGACATCAACTCTTAACCAGTTTGTCCATTGGAGGCTAGACCCATCTTCAGAGACAACCCATACCATGAACAAACCTTGTAAACCTTGAATTTTTGCTAAGTTTACGCTTAAATCTTAGAATTAGAAGTCAATCGGAAACCTCAAAAGTCAACAAAAGACTACAACAAACCCTAATGCTTAGATCCAACAATCTCGCACTCTTAAAACCTAAACAAAGGAATTGAAAAAATTATGGATAATAGTTCATAATAATATATGGAAGCCTAAAAATATCAGATTCACTAATTTTTAGTGTATTTTGGATCCGAACGCGATCAATTCTCAAAAACATGTCTTAGGGCTCGGAATAGCAAAAATATTCCTATGACACCATTAGATTTGTAATAATATAAGGATTTAAAAATATCAATTTTAATTTTTCAGTAGTTAAAAATGATAGATATATCATTTATACGCGTATTTTTTTTTACTAACAGTATATTATTAGTCTTGTTTACTATTCATTTATCGTTAATTTTTTAACTACCTATACACCTATTACTTTTTTTTTTCTTTTCCACTACAACTCCACATCTCTCGTATCTCACATCTTAATCACTTTGCATTACAAAAAAACAAAACAAATAATTTCTCTCCCCTCTCCATGCTAGAATCGGCGCCTTCCCCCTTCTCTCTCCAATCTATTTTTTATTTTCAATTTATTTTATTGCATCTAATTTTTCTCCATAAAATTTTATAAATACCTCCTCTCCCTCCATTTCTTTCACACACTTATTTTACATACCAAAACTCTTTCAAAATCACTTCACAAAAATCCTCTCTATAAATTCTCTCTACCACTTCTCCATCTTCTTCTAACCAATAGGTAATTATCCTAAAGCCTTTCTTCATATTCGTATAACTTAGTATAAGCTTAGTGTATGTTTTCTAAAAACCCATAAGAGGTTAAGAAAGCAACAATAGGTTCATACTTTATTCTTATTCATACATACATTCTTATGTTTTTAGATTATTAATAGATTGTTTATTATGTTCATATAACTTAGCATGAACATAATATGTATTTTCTAAAAACCCATAGAGGTTAAGAAAGCAACATTATGTTCATATTTTATTCTTGTTTATATATTATGTTTTTATTATTATGCTTTTACTATTATGCTCATATTATTATTATGTTTTTATTATTGCTCTTATTATCACTATTATTATGATTTTTTCTTTTTCTTTTTCTTTTTCTTTTTCTTTTTGGAACTAGTTTATTCTTAGTCCTAGGTTGCCTTGATGAAGCTAAGGCTTCCAATACTTGACCATATTATTATGCTTATATTGATTCTTATGTATATCTTTATCTTATTATGCAATATTATTCTCTTTCTTATGACTATATATTCATAAACATGCATTAACATGTTGATATTGTCTAAAAAATAATAATAAATAAAAGGAGTTTTTTTTAAAGAAGAAAAATAAGAACTCACTTTAAAGATAAATTTTTGTCACTTAAGAAATATTTTTATTATAAAAACTTAAAGTTTTATCTTAACAAATCTTTTATAAAATTTAGATGAGTTCATCACAAGTTTTTAGTAATAATGGTATATTGGATTTCATCAAAGAATAAATAAAGTAGATTTATCATATACACTCTTTTCAAATCAATAAAATAAGAAAGTTTCTTTAAAACTCAATATTTTTTATTCTTTGGTTGATAAGGTTTTTCTTAAACTTATTTGTGAAGTTTTTCAACAACGCCGTAGAATACTACGAACTAGACATGTTTTACAAAATCATCTAAAATTAACCTTCTAGAAACAAATCTTACTTAGGAAATAAAATTAGTATATAACTTAAAAGGTTATTATTATTTAAAGTGGAACCAACTTTAGAAAAATTAAGAACATATAAACATGACTACTTTAAGGAATTTTAGTCACTACCAAGAAATAAAATTAAAAGAAGGAAATACTTATAATAATTCAAGAAATTTTTCCAACAAACTTAAGTGAATTTTTAAGTCTTAACTTTTACCAACTTTTAAGACACATTGCTTTACAAAAATCATTGTTGAGACAATACTACTAAATTCTTGCATAAAATATGAGTAATATATATATACACACACACACATACGTATTCAAAGGATTTTTCAACTGTACAAATATCTATATTTTTGTACAAGAGTTTTTTGATGAAAAAAAGTTTGAAAATTTATGTTTTGAAAGCTAAGATTTTCGTGGTGAATCTGTGCCTCGTTGTTTCGGGACCCATATGAATTTTTATGATGAAAATAACTGTAGAAATTATAGATCTTTTCGAGTAGATAGAAAACGGTATATAATATACGAAATTACGAGTTAAAATGAGCAAGTTATGACCATTTTAAGTTGAAATTTCCACCAATACAAATTTTACTGCAATTAGAAGATAGAATCAGAAAATGTGATTAGAAAATTTGATTTATAAGTTTTCGATGGTGAATAATAGCTGGTAAGAACTATAAAAATGGTTTTGTTAAGAATTGTTAGGTATAATTGGCTGGAACACCTAACCTCGAATGAAGGGCGTAAATTCATTCAACATATAGTTTCCGGAAACCATATGTCTTGTATGCTCATGTGATTGTTGCATTTCACTTGCTTGTATAATAAACTTGGTTTGTTTTGAGTATGTTAATCAGAAATATTCTCACTAAGTTCATAAAGCTTACACCCCTATAAATTTTTGTATACGCAAGACCATTTGTCTTATATCCAAGGTCTTCACATATTCGAGTAAGTCTTCTTTTTGGGAGCTTCTGGGGGAAATCTACTCGAAGACTTAGAATAGACTTCCTCTAAAATATTTTGGTGAAGTATTTAAGTTTTCATGTAAAGACTTAGTAATTTTTATATGATCCTTGGAGATTGGCGGGGGAATGCCCCTAAGACTTGTATAATGGATTTATAATTGTTATTGTAGGTTAACTTTATTTCTATATTCTTATTTGTCCATTATTAATTGCTTATATCATACTTCCCAATGGTGTCTCCTATTATCGTATTGTACGCCTTACATATAATACCAAGACTTTTACATGACTAAGGTAGTCATTCTTAAATCTTGATATTGTATGTGGCGGATTGCCATGTTTAGGGTACTCTTTAGGGCATGACAAACCCTCTGCTGATGCCACTCGTAACTTTATATGCCCAAGTTAAACATTACTATAAAGCCCTCAACTCTCAGACCATGACACCTGGCTTAGAGTAAAATCACTATAATCTAGTACTTAGTCAATTATTTTTCTGTGGATCATAACCTTAAAGACCCTACTTAGCTACACTTGCACGATTGGTACACTTGTCGGTGATTTTCGCACTCAAATTGATAATTTTTATAAAAATGTGCATTTATAGTTGTTTGAAAAATGTAAAATCCAGTGAAGGCAAAAACACAATTCAAGCAATTTGGTACCATTGCCAATAAGTCAAGGCAATAATATTAGATTTGTAGTTCATGTATGTCGTGTTCTGTTTCTAAAGTGTTAGTATTGTATTTTTGTCTTTGTGCTATTGTATGTATGTTGGGAATTTCCATGCGATGTTTTAGTATTGTTCCCTATTTTTGGAAGTCTTGGAATAGAGGGTGTGTTTGTGTCATTGTAATGTCTTGTATTTGCCTTGGGTTTTAGGAGTTGGTAGTGTTAATTTGTTGTTATTTGTATTCTTTTAGGATGTAATTTTGTTGAAAAAACCATAAAAGTTATTTATTTTGAGAAATTTTGAGAAGAAGAATTATTGGTGCTATTTTGGTGCATGTCAGTTGAGGAAGTCCCAAATTTGACATTTCTTTTTGATTCAGAGATCGAAAGAACATTCCAGCGCTATTAGAGAGAAAGATGAGCTTAGTTGGAATAGCCTGGAACCATAGAAGGAGATAATGAGCATGAAAAATTGATTAGAGCGGATGGCAGCAATGGCTAAGAAGTGAGAAGAGCTCTATAGGAATACTATGTGCCTTACATTGGAGGTCTCACACTAGTAATTGCATGGCCAACAATCTAAGCCAATAACTTCGAGCTTATACCAACTCTTATACGGTGGTCCATGTCAATCAATTTGGAGGAGGACATAATGAAGACCCTAATAAGTACATCATCAACTTTCTCCATATTTGTTCTACTCTTAAGAGCAATGGAGTGTTAGAAGATCTATTCGTCTTTGCCTATTTCCATTTTCTCTAAGGGATAAGGTGAAGAATTGGTTGAACTCACTTCCACAAATTCAATTACAAGTTGGGACCAACTAACTTAGAAGTTTATCTCCAAATATTTTCCTCTAGCAAAGACCGCTTAGTTAAGAAGTGAGATCAACACACTTAAGTAGTATGATGGTGAGGCATTGTATGAGACTTGGGAAATATTTAAGGAGTTGTTGAGAAAGTATCCTCACAATGGAATTAGCAACCATACTCTTGTTCATATATTTTATTATGGGTTGGGATACCACTTGAGAAGCATGGTTGATGCATCATCTGGAGGAAATTTGGGTAGGAGAGACCCAGCTCAAGCTTTGGAATTATTTGAGGAAATGGCTTCTAATTCTTTTGGCTGGCAAAATGAAAGACCTATACCTTAGAGAGTGGCTGCCATGAGTGATACCAATCTTATTTCACAACTCATAGCTCAAGTTTTATAGCTTGCAACCTAAATGAGTCAAATGGGTAAGATGATGATGAGCTCAAGACCTAATGTGAGCTCTATAGAAGCTGAACCATACCTTAAGGGAAACCAAGGTAGTGGATTTGGTCAAGAACCACCTACGAGCTACCTATCAAGCTCAAATGCAGGTATAGAGGAGATGAATTTTGTGAACAATTACTCTAAGGGAGCTAGAAAATTTGACCCTTATTCTAGCACATATAATATATGTTGGAGAAATCATCCCAATTTCTCTTATGCAAATAGAAACGTGCCTAGAGCTCTACCCTGTTTTTCTCAAGGAGGTTTTGTGCCAAGACAAAGAGAACAAAAAAATTTTAAGGCCAATAAGATGGAAAAGCTTAAGCAAGGAAATACTAGGCTAAAGAACATGAATCAAAAGAGGCAAAAATAGCTTAGTTCATTAATTGAAGTAGCAAGTAGTTGGCTTCAAGGTGCTTTACCAAGCAACACCGAGAAAAACCCAAAGGAAGAGGTGATGGCTATCACTTTGAGAAGTGGAAAAGAACTTAAGAGGCCTGGTAGAGAGGACTTGAATGAGGAAAAGAAAGAGGAGGAGGAGTTGATCTTGAAGGAAGATAAAGGAAAAGATAGGGTTGAAGAGTCCAAAAAGAGGAAAGTGGAAGTGAAGCCCTATACTCGACCCATTCTATTCCCATAAAGATTGAAGCAATAGCAGCTAGATCATCAATTTTCTAAGTATGTATTCAAGAAGCTCCAAATTAATATGCCATTTTTAGAGGTGATAGAGCAAATGCCATCTTATGCCAAGTTCATAAAAGAGATCATTACAAAGAAGAGGAAGATAACTGGTCATGAGACTGTGATTGTGACAGAAGCTTGTGAAGCTATTCTCCAAAATAGTGTGCCACCTAAATTAAAAGACTTAAGAAGCTTCACCATACCATGCATCATTAGGAACTCTTACATTGAGAAAGCCTTTTTTGACTTATGGGCTAGTGTCAATCTTATTGCCTTCACTTTTTTCAAAAGATTGGAGATAGGAGAGTGCAAATCGACCTCAATATCATTACAGTTGGTAAATAGGAGTACTAGGTGACTAAGAGGTATTGTGGAAGAAATCATGGTGAAAGTTGATAAATTTGTTTTTCCAGCTCACTTTATTATGTTGGACATGGAAGAAGATCGAGAAATACCTTTGATCATAGGTTGACCATTCATAGCTACAGGGAAGGTCATGATTGATGTGGAGGAAGCCAAGATGAAATTTCGGTGTTTAGATGAGGAGATCACTTTCTATGTTTTCAAAGCTTTAAAATATCTTAGAGTTACTGACACTTGTTATCATATAGACATAGTTAACCAGCTAGAGGATGATTTCAAGAGGCGAGGAAGATGAGTTGAGTGGATATGAGAAGTTGGTATTATAATGGGCTAATGATGAAGAGGACGAGTAGGATGACTCATTTGACATTGATAATGAAAATGAACTGAAGGACAAAGGTAATGTGGAGGTTAGAAATGAGGAAGATAGTGATTTTGAGATGTTTGACTTAAATTTGGAAGAAGCTGAAATTGAGAAAGAAATGGTTCATGAAGTGCCTGGTAAGAGTGTAGCATGGTTATGGTCAAATAGGATGGTTCCATTTGAAAAGTTGGAAGAGGTCGGTACAAATAAGATGGTTCCATCCATTCAAGAACCACCTTAGCTTGAGCTCAAGCAGTTACTACCATACGTCAAATATGTCTTTTGAGGTTAGAATAAGACACTTCCAATCATTGTAGCTATTGAGCTGACCCTTGAACAACAAAACAAATTGACGGAAGTCTTTAAGAGGCTATTGGATGGACCATTGTAGACATAAATAGGGGTGTTTATGGACCGGTTAACCGGTCCGTGATCTTATTTTTTGAACCTAACCGTAATTATCGGTTTTTAAATATCCCGATCCTTAACCGGTCCATTATAAACGGTTAACCGCCTTAACGGTTAACCGTTTTATTCGGTTAATTTATTCGGTTTTTAACCATGTAACGTAATGGTTTCAACAAATCAAATTGATAATTTCAAAAAACCTTTTTTTTAAGCCTTTATCATAAATTTTTTCTTTAAATTATTATATATATTATTAGAGCTAAAAAAAAAGAAAATGAAATTGAGGAAAAGGGAAAAAACGAACCTTTGAATGTATCATTATCAATAAAATCAAACTAAATCAATTACTATATTAACTCCATCAATCATAGGACAATAGTGTTTTAATCGAAATTCAATGAATATTAACATAGGTAAATTATATGTATATGAAAATCATATGTATATATATAAAAAAATAATTATTTGTATATGTAAATTATATATATAATATATTTATAAATACTAAAACGGTTAACCGTTAACCATTGGTTTTTTGTGGTTACAAACCAAAACCGAAACCGAAAACCGAAAAAAATAAAAACCGTAATCCTAAACCGAAACCAACGGACAGGTTAACCATATTTTCGGATTGGTTTTATGGTTTCGGTTTGGTTTCTTGTTTCATCGGTTTTTTTGCACACCCCTAGACATAAAGGGAATACATCCTTCAATTTGCACTCATCAAATTCTCATGGAAGCTAAGTAAAGACCAAAAGTCTAGCCACAAAGAAGACTTAACCCCACTTTGAAAGATGTTGTGAAGAAGGAGGTTATAAAACTCCTTGATGCTGAGATTATTTATCCTATCTCAAATTGCCTATGGGTGAGTCCCATTCAATTAGTGCTAAAGAAGGGCAATATAATTGTGGTAAAGAATGAGAAAAATGAGCTCATACCAACCAGAAATGTGACTAGATGAAGGATGTACATTGATTGCCGCAAGCTAAACGATCCCACGAGAAAGGATCACTTTCCCTTGCCTTTCATGGATCGAATGTTGAAGAGGCTAGTTAGGCATGAGCATTATTGTTTTCTTGATGGGTAGTTGGGCTACAATCAAACACGTATTTCTTTGGTAGACCAAGAGAAAACAACCTTCACATATCCTTATGGCACATTTGCATTTAGATGCATGCCATTTGGTCTATGTAATGCACTGGCCACATTTCAGAGATGCAGGATGGCGATTTTCTTAGATATGATCTAGAAATGTATTGAGGCCTTTATGGATTATTTATTTGTAGTTGTTTCTTTATTTGAAAGTTGCCTAGAGAATTTGCCATTTGTATTGAAGAAGTGTAAGGATACTCATTTAGTGCCAAATTGGGAAAAGTGTCACTTCATGTTAAAGGAAGGAATTATGCTCGGCCATAAATTTCAAGTGAAGGAATTGAAGTAGATAAGGCTAAGGTCGAGGTGATTGCAAAGCTACCTCTGCCAGTGAATCTAAAGGGAGTGTGAAGTTTTGTCGAGCATGTGGGATTCTATAAGAGGTTCATTTAGAATTTCTAAGTCTTTGTACTTTATTGGAAAAAGATGCTCAATTTGTGTTTGATGAGCCCTGTTTGAAAGCTTTTGAGTTGCTAAAGGAGAATTTGGCCTTGGCTCCAGTGGTAGTAGCTGCTGACTGGAGCTTACCATTCAAGCTAATGTGTGATACAAGTGATCTGGTAGTCGGAGCAGTATTAAGTCAGAGGAGAGATCAATTTTTTCATACCATCTATTATGCTAACAATATGTTAAATAAGGCTCAACACAATTATGGTACCGTCGAGAAGGAGTTGCTAGCATTAGCCTTCGCTTGTGACAAATCCAGATTATATTTGATAGGTTCAAAGATCATAGTTCACATAGATCACTCAGCATTGAAGTATCTTTTCACAGAGGTTAATGCCAAGCGAAGGCTTATTAGGTGGACCTTGTTGCTACAAGAGTTTGACTTGGAGATTAGAGACAAAAATGGAATTGGAAATAGAGTAGTCGACCATCTTTTGAGGATTGAGAATGGGAAAGATGAGCTACCTATAAATGAGGTCTTACTAAACGAGCAATTGTATGCAGTGAACGTCAAAGATGAGCCTTGGTATGCTAACATGGTAAGCTGCCTAGCTAGTGGTGTGTTGCCTTATGAGATCGAGCCTCAAAGGAAGAAGAAATTCTTGGTTGAAGCTCGACGTTAATTTTGGGATGAGCCATACCTTTACAAGAGCTATACTGACTGGGTCATTTACTGATGTGTGCCTCAGTGTGAAATCCAAGATGTACTAATCCATTGTCATAGTCCAGAAGCTAGCGATCACTTCAGTATAGAGTGGAAAGCAGCCACAGTTTTACAATATAGATTCTACTACTCAACCTTATTTAAGGATTGTAGTGCATTTGTGTTGTCTTGCAAGGACTACTAAAGGTCAGGGAATATTTCAAGGAGAAATGAGATGCCGTAACAAGAAATCCTAGTGGTAGAGTTGTTGGATATGTGGGGTGTTGATTTCATGCATCCCTTTCTTTTGTCTTTCTAGAATAAGTACATCTTGGTGGTAGTTGATTATGTGAGCAAGTGGGTGGAAGCAGTTCCCTTACCTAGTAATGATACTCGAGGTGTACCTAAGTTCCTCAAGAGAAATATCTTCACAAAGTTTAGAACTCCATGAGCTATCATAAGTGATGGGGTAACTCATTTCTATAACAAAAATTTTGACAATTTGCTTGCTAGATATGGAGTGAGGAATAAGGTCGCTACACTTTATCACCCCAGATAGGTGGTCAAGTCAAGTTGTCTAATAGAGAGCTTAAGCACATTTTGGGGAAGATTGTGAGCTTATCTAGGAAAGATTGGTCACTCAAGCTCAATGATGCACTATGGGCTTACCAAATTGCTTACAAGAATCCCATTGGCATGTCTCCATATCGAATGGTGTTTGGGAAATCTTGTCATCTTCTTATTGAGTTGGAGCATTGGGCATATTGTGAAGTGAAGTTCTTAAACTTTGATAGAGAAGCAGCTAGAGCTCATGGATTGCTCTAATTGAATGAAGCTAAGGAGTTTAGAAATGAAGCCTATGAGAATACTAGCATTTACATGGAGAAGACTAAGTTATTGCATGATAAGAAAATCCTTCATAGGGAGTTCAAGGTAAGGTAGAAGCTGTTGTTACATAACTCCAGATTGAGGCTTTTTCTAAGTCAGCTAAAATCAAGATGGTCAGATTCTTTCATAGTGACCAAAGTCTACTCCTATAGGACCATTTGAGGGGGAGGCTTTAAGAGAGCCTTCAATGGAAGTGGATCTTCAAGATTCAAGTTGAGGTAGGAAGAAAGATTAGTAAAAAGTTAGGTCGAGGACTTTAAACTAAGTGCTCTTGGGAGGCAACCTAACCTTTTACAAATTTGGCATGTTTTTCTTTCAATATTTTGTGCATATTTACCTTTCTGTATAAAGTTTGTTACTTTGAGTTATTAGTCTTATGCAGGGTAACATATGAGACTTTGGAGCTAGGGACAACTATGAGCTTAGAGAAGAGTGGAAGAACAAGGGAAGACTTGTTCACGTATAGAGAAGTCTAACAACACTTCTGCCCTAACATTCCATGATGAGATCCTTCTACCATCACCTCATCCATTTCATTCATGTGTTCTAAACTTATAATGAGGACATTGCAACTTTTTAAGTTGGGGGTGTGAGTTGTGCTTTTTATAGTAGGAGATGGCTAATTGTTGAAGCATTTTTGTGAGAGCATGAGCAAATGTGGGACATGGCTTATATGAATTACATTGCTGCTCTATATTTGTTGGAGGCTGCTGATATCATTATTCTTATGAGCTAAGATGTTGTTTTCCATTTGTTGGCTATTAGAATTTTGAGCATTCATTGATTTCATGAGCTGCATTTAAAGAGCAATTGACATTCATGACATGAGCTGGTCATACTTGTATATATTTGAGCTATTTTGAATGATTTTGTTCCTTGTGCTTATTGAAGAAAGTGCAATTGATTCATGTAACTCTTGATATTTGCTTCATTTTGCATAAAAAATTTTGCAAATGAAACTTCAGTTGCATTTTTACATAAAAAGGAGAAAAAATGATCAAATTTTTCGATTTTAGTGTTTCTTAGAACTTGATATGAGTTAGACTTTTTTCACTTCTCTAGGGTTAAACCATGGATCATTGCTTTATTTAGTTACTCTTCATTTAGGTTTAGATTTAAAGACTTGAAATTGAGACAATATCATTAATTTTGGATTAGATTCTTGCATTTTTAGGTTGACTGTTATGTATCCAAGTTCTTTAAAGTTCTTGAGCACAATAAGAATATGTAAATTATGCAAAATTTGAACTTACTTGAAAGCTATGTTAGATAGAGATAGTATGTGTTAGTGCAAAACAATGAAAAGAAAAGAAATAGAAAGAATAAAAGCTCCCTAGTATAATATAAATGAAATCAAATTCAAAAAGGGGAAGCAAGTATGTCAAAAAGAAAAAAGGAAGAGTAAAGAGCTCCTCTAATGTCATTATAAATCAAACTCAAATAAGGACGCTTGTATGTCAAGGGAAAAAGCAAAAATTAGAAGAAAAAAAAAGCAAAAATTTAGAAAAAGCCAAGAAAGTGCAAAGTAGAGGAAGAGTTTGTAGTTTTTTGTTATTTAAGTAGTGATATTGTGTTTGAGATATGAATTAGGAGTGTATACATGCAAGTCTAGCATACAAGTGCAAAAATCTCTTTTTAAGTTATTTGATGTTATACTTGATCTCAAGTAAGAAAATTTTGAGCTAAATAAGGAGATAAAACTTTATTGAGCAAAAGATTTATGGTTTAAGTCTCTTGTTGATAAATTGTGTACATGTTGATTGATTTAGTGATAGGAAGCATGAAAATCATATGAATTATGGTGCTTGAGCAGTTGGAGAATGAGTTCCTATAGAAAAATGCAGTTGGTTTCATTTGTGCCAACCAGGTTCAATTTGGCTCATGTGTGAAGTGGATAACAAAAATGAATTTTTCTTGACTGTTTTCCGCAAATTTTAAATGAGTAGAGATTGCAACTGGTTCTATGTGTGTCTAAGAGCTTGAATCTGGTGCATTTGTTAAGTTGATGTCAAGAATGACTGATTTTAAGTGTTCTCACTGTCCATATTTGAGCTGATATAAAGTGAATTTGCTATCAGAAATGAAGCTTTGTGCTACTTATGATTGTAAGCTTTAATTTGCTGCACTAAAGAGTTCATGTCAAGAGTGTTAGATTGAAATGTGCTGCTGTCCTCTTAAGAAATTTTGTTCTTGAATCTGAACTATGTGATTGCTTGAGGACAAGCAATATGCTAAGTTGGGGGCAGTTGATGAATGTGTATTTCTACGCATTTATCTCACAATTAAATCACGTTTTCATGTAAATATTGGCACTTTTAAGTGAGTTTCTGCTATAAATGGATAAAATGCATAAAGTTGGATCAGTTACGCTAAATTAAGTGAAACGTTGTGAAAAGAATCAAAATGAGCTTAAATGACATGCATGCTTCTACTTTGAGTTAATAAGGATTGAAGAGTAAATTCTAACTGGCCTTGAAATAGGAAATCATGAAGCAGCTCTAACGTGTTTAATAGGACTGCAGTAGCTGCCAACACAAAGAGCTTCAATCATTGTAGCAACGAGAGACCTAATCTACTACAGACCAATCACATGAAGCTCTGCCGACCTGACTTGTTCTAACTGAACAGCACTCATGATTAGTCATGACAGAGAAGTTGCCTCGATTCGAACTCTTGAGCAGCTATATGAACAGTCTGAGCAGTAATGTCACATACTAGGCTACCGAGCAACAGACAAATGTACTGACCTCCTAACTAGTAGTAGGAGCATCGAGTTTTCATCTAGTACGTTGATCAAGCATGTACCAACTAAAATTGAGATTGAAGCCATGCCGACCTGATGAAGACCACAAGGACCAAGTTAGCTCGAGCAAGCACAAGTCAATCAGAGGACCCCTGCAGTAAGCAAGTCCAACTAGCGTAAAGTGACCTACAACACCTCGAAGCTAAACATAACATCAGCTCATCTTTGATCTGAGCTACTGACCAGTGAGCAAATCACAGCAGCACCATCACTTACACTGATCACCAGCAACCGAGCATAGTCCCCTGGCCGAGCAGTATTCAAGTACTCATTCATGCCAGCTTCACGAGAAACAAGTGCCGACCTGTTGTTGAACATGGAGTGCCCCTAACGATCAATACAGAGAGACCATCAGCAAAGTAGCCGAGCTTCTGCGAAATCTCGGTCACCAAGCTGATATGGAAGACAAAACTGATCTGTGAAGGAAGATTGAGCTGTGCTGTCGTGCTAAACATTCAACCGAGCTACTGCACAAAGTGCAGAATCCATGTCGAATAGAGCAGTGCAGCCTAAAACAGCAGCTTCAAGTATCCGAGCGGAAGCTGAGCATAGGCGTGAGCTAAATGAGTTAATGCCGACCTGATCTCGTTTAATGAGCAGATGAATGGCTATCAATCTGAGTCTCCGAGCTGTTGTGTAAGGACCGAGCTACTAGTTGAACTATCGAGGAGCATCTACCGACTAGAGTAACACATCAGTTGCACTAAACTAGAAATAAACCAAGCCGTATGGATAAGATTGAGATACTCTTAACAGAACTGCATCTGCTATGCAATCCAAGCTGACCTTCACCAGGCCAATGCAAGCACTTTGTTATTCTATTTCCTGTTGTTATTTAGTTTTGGGACTAAACTTCTAAAGTCCACTAATTGTAGTATGGATAAGACATTTCTTTTGCACTTTCTACAGAATTTTGGGGATTCATTTCAGTAGAATATTGATAAAAGACAATAAAGAATTTAATATTCTGAAGTAAAGAAAGGGAAGAAAAACAAAGCAAATTTTTTTTATTATTAACTCTCTTAAAATTCTCTTATGTAACACAACTCCTTTTATAGCCTTTAATAAAGACTCTAGAAATTCATAACATAAAAATAGAATTCTAAATAACACAAACTTAAAAAGCTTTAAATGACCCATAAATGATTAACATTTCCTCTTTTATAACTCCTCTTAAATTAGCCTCAAATACTATAGAATTCAGTACATTTTAAATTTCTCAACAAACTGTTATAGAAAATTAAGTTTACAATTCAATAGGCCTCCTTAAACTTAATTCTATCTTCATCCTTCATGCCAAGAAAATTCCTAAATTTCTCAAACAACTTGGTAGGCAACGGCTTTGTCAAAATGTCAGCCACTTGATCTTACTTTTAACATGAACCAATTCGATATTTTTCTCTTTCACATGCTCCCGAATGAAATGAAATTGTACGTCGATATTTTTGCTCCACTCATGATGCATTGGATTTTTAGCCAATTCGATTTCTAACTTACTATCCAAATAAATTTCAGTAGCCGCACCTTGTGTAAAATTAATTTTTTTCAAGTGACCTCCTTAGCCAAATTGCGCGACACACATAAGCTGTTGCCACCATGTACTCTGCTTCACATGTTGAAAGTGTTACTATTGGTTGTTTCTTTGAAAGCCACGTGAAGGTCGTATTACGCATGTAGAATACAAACCCCAATGTGCTTTTTCTATCATCGTGTCTCCGCCCCAATCACCATCTGAATATCCAAAAATCGCAACTTTGTTAGTAGATGAACCATGAAACATACCAAGAGATAGAGTAACTCGAATATGGCGGAGAATCCATTTGATAGCCTTCCAATGCGTCGATCTCTGCTCCTCCATATACTGACTTACTAGACCGACTCCATACAAAATATCCAGCCTTATGCATGTCAAATATCACAAGCTTCCAACTAGGCTCTTGTACAATGTTGCATCAATCACCTTCCTTTTCTCATGTTGAGATAGTTTTACCCTACAGTCAACTAGTGTATTAAGCGGCTTACAATCCGCCATTTTGAACTGTTTCAAAATCTCCTTAGCATAGGCTTCTTGTGAAACAAAAATGCCATTACTCTCTTACTTTATCTCTAGACTAAGAAAATAAGACATAAGTGCTAAATGGTCGTTTCAAATTCACTCTTCATGGCCATTTTGAACTCATCAATCATTTCTTCATTATTGCTTGAAAAAATTAAATCATCAACATACAACAGTACTATTAGCATCTCTCCATTTTTAACCTTCATATATAGTGCATGTTCATACGGGCATTGCATAAAACCATGTGACTTAAAATATTGATCAATCCGGGTGTTCTAAGCCCTAGGGGCTTGCTTCAAACCATACAAAGCCTTCTTTAATTTTAAAACTTTATCTTCATTGCCCTTTTTCTCATACCCGAGGGGTTCTCAATAAATAATTCTTCTTCTAAAATTCCATTAAGAAAGACTAACTGACATCCATTTGGTAAATATGCCATTTTGATTTAGCTGCAAAAGAAATCAAAAGTCGAATGGTCGCCATTCGAGCCACCTGTGCAAACACCTCTTCATAATCGATGCCAGCTTGTTGCTTGTAGCCTTTTGCCACTAATCTAGTTTTGTATTTCTCAATTTCACCTTGATGGTTCATTTTTTTCTTGTATACCCACTTGACACCAATAGCGTTATGGCCTTTGGGAAGAGAAGTGAGTTCCCATGTGTCATTTTTTTTCGATTGCACAATCTCATCATCTATAGTGGCTCGCCACTTATCATCTACAATCACCTCTTCAAAAGAAATATTTTTGCCTTGAGCGAAGAGACACACCAAGTGCAACTCACATGTTGCCTTGTACAAGTTACGTATGCTCCTTGTTTTTGGGGTTCTTGCCTCCTCATCCGATGAATTTGCCTCCGATGTCGTAACGTTGGTGCCTCCTCATGATTGTTGGATGTCGACTTTGACATATTTATCAGTATGGATATCTCATCTCTGCCTTCTCATGAAAAATCTCCAACATTGAATTCTAATCCCACATGGCTTCTTCATTTACCTGCACATCACGACTAATATGTATCCTTTTGTTAATGGGATCAAAGAATTTATAGGCTTTAGACCTCTCATCATACCCTACAAAAATCAACTTCAAGTTTTTGTCATCTAACTTCATACGCTTTTCACTTAATATGTGTGCATATGCTACACTACCAAACACTTTTAAATGTCCTATTGTTGGCTTCAAACCGCTCTATGCTTCTTGTGGAGTTATATTCTCCAAGCTTGATGTTTTGCATCGATTTAACAAATAAATGACACAATCTACTGCCTCGGCCAAAACTCTTTTGGCATGTTCTTACTCTTAAGCATGCTTCGGACCATGTCGAGAATGGTCCGATTCTTGCGCTCTGCAACTCCATTTTGTTGTGGTGAATATGGCACTGTTAAGTGCCGTTGAATACCATGTTCTTCACAAAAAAGTTAAAGACTACTGAAGTAAATTCACCGCCTAGATCGATCTCAAAACTTTGATATAATAACCACTTTGTTTCTCAACAAAAATTTTGAACCTTTTAAAAATTGCAAAAGCTTATGATTTTTCTTTCATGAAATAAACCCAAGTTTTGTGAGAAAATCATCAATAAAGGATATAAAATATCTGTTCTCACCAATTGAGCTTGGCTTGATCTACCCGCAAATATCGGTGTGCACTAATTCAAAGGTCTTCTTTGCTTGATAGTATGCCATTTTCGGAAAGCTACTCTCGGATGTTTACCAATCACACACCCCTCACAAAACTTGTCGGAAGAATTAATTAATGGCAATCCATACACCATGTTCTTGCTAGCCATTTCTCTTAAGCCTCCAAAATTAATATGTTTGAACCTCAAATGCCATAACCAAGTTTTGTCTTCTACATAAGCCTTCAAATGCTTTGTTTGAATATTTACCAAGTCCAATTTAAACATCAATTTTTTGCCATCTCAACTTGGGCTATTAACCAATTATTTTTGTCTCGCAAATAAAGACATCGATTTTTCATGAATACCATGTAATCTCATTCCAACAATTGTCCCAAACTCAAAATATTAGTCTTCAATTCAAGGACATAATAAATATTTGAAATAAACTTTTGTGTCCCATCATTCCATTTGATTAAAATATTACCTTATCCTTCTACACGCACTTTGGAAGCATCACTAAAAGAGACATGACCATTTACTATCTCCTCGAAATCGGTGAACATATGCTTATATCCTCACATGTGGTTGCTTGTACCCATATCAAGATACCACACGTTCTCTTTTTTGGGACCGTTCTCCTTACTTGCCAATAATACAACATCATTATTTTTAATTTCTTCCTTAATAACAAAATTAGCATTTTCCTCTACCTTTTTTCCAGACCAACACTCATTTGCATAGTGACCATATTTGCCACAATTGTAACATTCAACATTACACTTACTTGATCGGCTACCTTTTCCACGACTATGTCCTATACCATGTGAATTGTTGTAGTTTCTTTCTTTGTTTTCACCTTGTCCACGACCGCGGCCTCTACCATGATTGAAACCATGACCTCGACCTCTCCCTTAATCACCATTACATGGTTTCTCTTCTCTTAGCATAGCTTTCGCTTGAAACGCTTCTTCTAATAGTTCTTGCTTCTTTTCCCTTTTTCTTTGCTCGTAAGCCTCCAAGGAACTTGCGAGATCGTCAATGGTTATCTCTGCTAAGTTTTATGATTCTTCAATCGCGCACACCACATTCTTGAAATCATCAGTCAAAGACCGTATCATTTTCTCTACCACTCTTGCATCGGTTAGAGTCTCACCATTTCTTTTAAGTTGATTGACAATGGTTTGTACCCTCGTTATGTAGTTAAACATACCTTCAGACTCCTTCATTTTCTTCGCTTCGAGCTCGCCATGTAGAATTTATAGTCCAATTTTTTTTACTCGATCAGTACCTTTGTACGCCTTTTCTAAAATGTCCCACGCCTCCTTTGATTATGTCATGCCAACGATCTTCTCAAAACCATATTCATCAATTGCTTGAAAAAGGAGGTAAAGGGCGGTTTTATCTTTCATAGGGTCTCTTTCAATGCCTTCAATTGATTTGTCGTCATACTAGTATTCATTGCATTTGTCTCTTCATAGCTGATTTCAACTATTTCCCATGCATCTTGTACACCAAGCAAGACCTTGATTTGTATACTCCAGTTATCAAAGTTGTTCTTTATAAGGCATGATAATGGAACTTGTCCAAATGATGTCCCATTGGAGCTTGCCATGGCTCTGATACCAATTTAATAAAAGAAAATGGAGGATTTAATACTCTAAAGTAGAGAAAGGGGAAGAAAACAAAGCAAATTCCTTTCTATTATTAACTCTCTTGGAATTCTCTTATATAATACAACTCCTTTCATAGCCTTTAATGAAGACTCTAGAAATTCATAACATAAAAAATAGAATTCTAAACAACACAAACTTAAAGAGTGGGCATACGTTGAATTATAAACTTAATTTTCTATAACAATTTGTTAGGAAATTTAAAACATATTGAATTCTATGATATTTAAGGCTAATTTAAGAAGAGTTATAAAAGGGGAAATGTGAGTCAGTCATTCTTTCATTCTATCATCCATCACTCCATCTTTCCATCATCCATCATTCTATCCACCTCACCTATCGATCTCAACCTCACTTCACCTCATCCTTTAACATAGTTCATTACAAATATTCTCAGCAGAGTGGATTTAGAATCATATGAGAAGACATTCCTTATATTTGTGGTGTACTCTCTCCATTTTCTATTATTACAGATTATGCTTAGAATATTTCCATTAACGAAATTTCAATTTTCAGTATGAATTAGATTTATTTAGTGGGTAATATGATGGATTATGGATTTCTTGCGTAGTTGATTAGTGTTTTAATGGGTCTTGTTAAATTGGAATTTTAGTTATTTTTATTCAATATTTATAAGGTAAAAATTTGTTTATGAATTTCTTATGAATTAGAGCTCAAGATACTTGAGAGGGACTAGAAAATTTGATTGAAATAGAAAATACAACTTCTTAATGAGGTTGAAATTGTGGTTTATTGACACAGACACGTGCTTGAACTCCAAATTCAATTAAAATAACATGTCTTTTAAAATGAGTGTGTTATTTAACTGATAATTATAAATTAGTTACTTGAGAGAGATATCCATATTATATTTAGAATTTTTGCAACTCGAGAGGGAAACAAGTTCTTATGAGTTTAATTCAAATCCTAGTAAACAAACCTGATTATAATTATAAAGCAACAAATGGAAATCCTAACCAAAACCTTCCCACTTCTATTTATTGAAGAAGTTCCATAGGTAGATTTAGTATTAGTTTAATCTTTACTGTTAATTTAATTATATTTGTAGTGGTAATTTTTAGAAGTAGCTTAATTAATTTAGTAATTGCAAAACTCCATTTCGGTTGCCCAGCTTAAGAGTAAAATTGCTATAATTTAGTGCTTAGTCAATTAACTTCCTGTGGATCACGATCTTGAATACTCTTGCTTAGCTATACTTGCACGATTGGTATACTTGTTAGTGGCTTTCACACTCAAATTGATCATTTTTACAAAAACATGCAATTATGGTTGTCTAACAAACGTAAAATCCAGCAAGGGCAAAAGCACACTTTAAGCAATGATAAAAATGCAAAATTGTCTAAAGAAAATCAAGACAAACATGTAGTTTATTCTTGTATAATGTGAGCAATCATTTGAAACTATTTGGTATGTTGATAGTGGATGCAGTAATCACATGACAGGCAATAAGGAATTGTTTGTTGAGTTTGATGATAAGTTCAAATATGAAGGAAAGCTTAGAGATGACAAAACTAGTGAAATTTTTGGAAAAGGAGTTATTGCTATTCACGCTAAGGAGATAATTCTCACCCAACATTCCCACCCTTATTGTACATATTTCCTTTATTTTCCTTGTTATTATCTTCCTTCTGGTTTTTCATTCTATTCCCACTTGACCTGCCAAATTTAGGGTCAAGCTTCTTAGAATTAGAAGCGAAAGGAGGTGTTCTATGCGTACGTTTTCGTCTCCGTCCATTGTGTGTTCATTTGTGTTCATTGAGTCAATGAAGATATACTGAGACTCTCCTTGTCGGTGGGATCAGGTTTTCTAACGGTGTGTGTCACATTTGATCGAAACGATGTGCCCCGAAGAGTAGGCGGAGCTGTTTTTCACTTGGTCATTTGACTTCTGTGGGCTGTTTCCCTTTGTTACTTCATGCAAATTGCAATGAGTTAAAAGACTGTTCGTCTAAGTGATTCGCATGTGGCAGCGGGGACGTGACGTGAAGTTGATTTCGGCATTCCTTTTCCTGTTGTTTTAACCCGTGTACGATGCTGAGTAACTCATCTGTGATATCACGTGAAAAGATGAGATATAATATTTTGTACGTCCACTGCTTTTATTAGACAAAATAGAAATTTTGGATATCATATCTACGTTGTGTTTAAAAGACATGATATGTATATATCGAATTTACAAGACATCAAATATATGTATGTACGTGTATATGGAACGTATACCACAAGATATAACACCGAAGATGCATTGTTGATATATCTTATTTAATACATGAGATTTTAAAGTTGTATTTTGATAATTAATTCTAAGTAAACCTTATCTAAGTAATTATTTTTAATAATAATCCTAAATAAAAAATAATTGTCTGTACAGTACAACTCACATCTGATTATTTCCTAATTTTAAACGTGGCAAATCAATGTTTCGCATTTAACCGACATATTTGTCAATCAATCTACCAGTAAGGCTCCTGTATAAAAAAAATTTTGTCCTGAAATTTCTATACTATAATCCTTTCAAGTCTTTCAGGAAAAACTAAAGTCAATCTATTTTCGGTGATACGTTTGTCCATTTATCATGTCTCTTCTAGTTATTGTTTGTTGGCTGTTCCTCTTGTTTCCGAATTTCCATTGCCTTGTAGTTTACAGCATCACTTCTTCAACACCACTACTTGCAAATCAAAAACTAGTTTCTCCAAAGCAAGAATTTGAATTTGGCTTCTTCACACTAAATCAAACCCCAGGATATCAATATGCTGGCATACAATTCAAAAACTTCGTCTTCACCTAAAATTGTCTGGGTGGCCAATAGGCAGAAGCCAGTTTTGCCGTACAATAGAGAACTAGCGAGCTTAAAAATAGAAACCGATGGAAACCTGAAGCTTGTTGATGGGCAACAAAATATAATCTGGTCAACTAATATTACAACTTCTTCCAACAATTCTTTTGTACAGCTTTTGGACAGTGGTAACTTAGTCCTCAAGCAGGATATTAACTCAGAAACCATTTTGTGGCAAAGTTTCAACTATCCGTGTGATACTCTTCTTCCAGGAATGAAAATAGGAATAGATACCAAAACAGGAGAGGAAAGGCAGCTGGTTTCCTGGAAGAATGACAACGATCCATCTCCTGGAAATTTCATCTTTGGTATTTCACGTGAGCAACCACCTCAGGTGATCACTTGGAATGGGTCACTTCCTTATTGGAGAGGTGGACAGTGGGATAGAGTGAAATTTGTTGGAATAGAAGATATGGATACAACATATAAAAGCCGGTTTAATATCCTGAGAAATCGTCAAGGATATTTCAAACTGCAAATGAATTCAGAAACATCTACTTGGTTACTGTTCATTTCACCAAGCGGGTTCCTGAGGCTTCTTGACTTGGACAACAATAGAAAGATACAGAACAAATGGGAAGCACCAGATAATCCTTGTGAAAAATATGGAAACTGTGGCCCATTTGGGATTTGCAGTGCGTCTAGTTCACCTCCTTGCAGCTGCTTGGAAGGGTTTGTGCCCATGTCACTAAAAGAATGGAATAGAGGAAACCGGACTAGAGGGTGCAAAAGAAAAATGCACTTGAACTGCGAGAAAAGCATGAAGAGTGCAACTTTAGAAGACACGTTTGTGGAAATGAATACCATAAAACTACCAGATTCCGCAAAATATATACAAGATCCAATGAATCCACAACAATGTCGTATGTGGTGCATGAGTAACTGTTCTTGCCAAGCTTATTCTTTCATAAAAAGTGGAGGATGTTTGATTTGGACCGAATCACTCATGGACATGGAGGAATTTAGTGCAAGAAGCTGGAATCTGTTTATTCGTGTCGCACCTAAACATTCAGGTAAATATTAGCATTGTATGCTCTTGATTTTTCTTACAATAGATCAACTCAACCTTTCCATTGATCATAATTTATGTTGCCTGCTTTTCTTTACTCTAAAATTTTTTAATTATTTTTTTAGGAGGAAAGCAAACAAAAGAACTGATTGCCAGGCTTACACCCGTTGTTATTGTGATCATAGTGGGAGTTGTTGCATTGGTGTACACAAGAGAAGAGCAAAACCAAAGAGTATGTCCAGTGTTACTTATAATAACTAGCACTAGCCCTTCACTAATTGGAAAGGAAAACATGTATTTTGGTCGAGCAAAAATAAAATCAACACTAAATTGGTGCATTTATTTCGCTACAAATGTTTTCCAAACAATTTTTACACCAGGTCAAAACAGTAGGATTGCGAATTGTTTTCATAGAAATGTCAAGATGTGTTATTGTTGGTTCTTGGCAATGGCTGATGGTAAGAAGGGGAGCTTCTGCTGTCTTGTGCACGAACCAATCATTTAATCATTTGATTATTAAAATGAATATATAGAAAAATTATACATTAAATATTTTCATGGTGCATTTGCAATTAGATATAAATCTGATTGTTAAATAAATGACCAAACCGATTTCGTTAAAAAAAATATGATAGATCATAGAATTTTCTTCGTAAGAAATGATGAGTGAAAGCTGATGACTAGTGGTAGCAACTGAGGATAACCAAATAGGTCCATGGAAATAGATAAAATTCATTTCCCTGTTGTCCATTAATAATTTCATATTTGTTAGCTACCACACTACCAAAGGCGTGAACATACCATTATCTTCCACTTAAACTTATTGCTAAAGTCCCTAGTATCTGCAACATCTTGTGGTTATTAAAATTTAATATACGACGAATTTAAAATTTCGATTGTAGAAAATATTTTTAAAAGAAAAAAAAAAGAAGAAGGGAAAAAAAAAAAAAAACTAGAGAACACTTTTAGACCTAAACTTTAGACAAAGAAGGTGTGTGATTTATTGTAGACATACTATGAATAGCTATTCTCGCCCCTTTATGTTCCATGTGAAATTGTTAGTAGATTTTCATTTGCATTTTAAACAACAAATGGCAATTACACGTGAATTGTTATTGCATCATTACATTTCCATTGAATTACAATACATTTTTCCTTATTCCATAAAGCATAGTAAACTATTAGCGTTTATATTTCCAATTCTGTTGCAAAATGAAAACTTAGATACTAAGTTGTTAATCAAATTTAAATTACATATGTTTAATTGTAGTTAAATTGATAGTATAGATGATAAATTGGGGACAAAGGCAAACTAAGTGTCTATACTTTTTAAGTTTTGACAATTTAGTGTCTAATATTTAGATTTTGTCATACTACTTCTTATGCTCTTAAAGTACATGCAGTTTAGTATCTTTGTTAAATAATATTTCATGAATATTTATTTTGAAGGCAGGTTAATGTGAGCCACTTGGCCAAATTGCTAAAATCAAAATATGTGGTACTAAATTGTAAAAATGTTGCAAAAAATTCAAAGTATGATCACTTGGCCTATCATTTTCTTGTCCTTAAAATAAATGTTTGCAAAATATTATTCAACGGAGATACTAAATTATACATACTTTAATTGTACAAGCACTAATTTATCAAGATTTAAAAATGAGACACTTAATTGCTAAAAATTGAAAGTATGAGCACTTGGTGTACTATTGTCTTTATTAAATTGTAGTTAGACACTAAATTATTAAAAAAAAAGGGGGAAATTGTAAATTACAACCCTAAACATTGACTTAGGTGTGGATCCACCTCCTCAAATTCATGGAAAAAGTTAATTATCCTTAACTATGCCAATTTAAAATTGTTTAAGGAGTCATAAATTTCACTTTGAAAGTTAAAGGTGTAATGTACACCTTAGTTGTTCAAGGGGTAATTTACAAATTCCTCAAAAAAAAAAAAAAAGTAAAAATACTTGTAATGCATTTGTCCTGATATGGAACATGTATCTTTATTTGTTTCATTACATTTGATGATAGTCATTGAGACAGCTTATTTTACATAATGCTCTGAATGCAGGTAAGCAGAGTCTATTGCAAAGCCTCTTTGCTCTAGAGTACATGGCTAATACCAAGGGAGGATTGCATTTGAGGAAAATATCGAGACAACAATTAGAATATGACAATAAATCTGAATTACCTCTCTTTAGACTTACTACTATTTTAGTTGCCACAAATAACTTTAGTGTCATGCAAATGCTTGGACAAGGAGGATTTGGTCCTGTTTATAAGGTGACAATGATTGCAATATTTGTCGATTCCTTTTAATTGCTTAATGGACTAATGTGAAAAGAAATATTATTTTTTGTAGGGAAAGTTGGATGATGGGAGGGATGTAGCTATTAAAAGACTTTCTAATAGCTCTAAACAAGGAATTCAAGAGTTCATGAATGAGATAGTTCTTATATGCAAGCTTCAACATCGCAATCTCATCAAGCTTGTGGGCTATTGCATAGAAGGAGAAGAAAGGATTTTAGTATATGAATACTTACCAAATAAAAGCTTAGATACTTATCTCTTTGGTAATTGTCACAGTTACTTTCATCTTTTGATATTAATTTAAATTAATTGATAAAAGTTAATATCTTGATATTTATTTCAACTAGGCAATGTCTCATATTGTTGTTAAACTTTTAACATCAAACGTCTTCCACCTAATCTTTTAAACTACAACATCGTGGAACATATATCAAAATATAGATCCTTCATCTAATTTTGTCAAAATGTTGATAAAAAGTTTTATATCTTCTATTGTATTTAGCTATTATATTTTTCTTGCAAATTCATGCTAAAGTAATTTCATGTATGGCACATTGTTTAGATTCAATAAGAAAAATAGAACTTGATTGGGATAAACGCTTCAAAATCATTCAAGGGGTAGCTAGAGGACTCATGTACCTCCACAACGATTCTTGTTTACGAGTGATACATCGAGATTTGAAGGCCAGCAATATCCTCTTGGATGAGAAATGAATCCAAAAATTTCAGATTTTGGGCTGGCCCGGATGTTTGAAGGCACTCAAATTTCGGCGAACACTCAAAGGTTGTTGGTACAATGTAAGTAGTCCCAAACCAAGTGAGTCATTCTTTAGTAAGCATAAGCATATATAGAAGCATAACCTAGAAGCTAATGCAGTGGATATATGTCTCCTGAGTATGCATTGGGTGGGATATTTTCTGAGAAATCAGATGTCTATAGCTTTGGAGTATTGCTATTAGAAACCATCAGTGGCAAGAAGAATTCAACATTTTATAGTGGAGGAGAAAATCTCAGTCTTCTTTCCTATGTAAGCAATTAAATATGTTCCATTCAAAAATTTCCTACTTATTCGTATATATGTTCTTTAACAAGCTAACTAGCAAAGATATATTGTAGGTTTGGCAGCTATGGAGCCAAGGCAAAGGATTGGAATTAATGGATGAAACATTAGTTAGCAAATCCCCCACTTCAGATGTTATAAAATGCATTCATATTGGCCTTTTATGTGTACAAGACCACACCAGTGATAGACCTAACATGCCAACTATTGTTCTAATGTTAAGTGGACATTTCGACCTTCCACAACCAAAGCAACCAACTTTCACATACCATAGCTTGTCTACTATTGAAGCTAAATTGCGTGAAGATAGCATTTGGACTACAAACACCATAACAAATTCGATGATTCATGGACGTTGAATTATGGTTGGTTTGTTTAAGTCCTATTTATGTTACTTTGATACAATCCAGAGTTAATTGCAGCATAACCTTCTGATAATATTAGTACAATGGTCCATTGTTCGTTATTAGTGATCCAATCATAAGCCACTCCTCCATTCATTTCAAAAAGGCCTTGTCTTAATTCTTTCTAATGTTAGATAATTTAACAAAGACATTTGTGCATGTAGATATAGTTTAAAAATCATCTAAGTGATCACAAATTATAGCAAATAAACCCTCTTTCTCTTTTGCTACTTTGATTTAAGCTAACATGGTGTGACACTAAGGGCTTAATTGGTTGGACTGGTAGCTTTCTAGTTTATGATTATATTATTGGAATAAGATCATCCAATGCAATTGATGATTATACTCTCGATACTAAATTAGAAATAGACTAAGTCGTATCAATAAGATTGAGATACTTGAATAGAACTACATCTGCTATGTAATCCGAGTTGACCTTCACTAGACCATCGCAAGCACTTTGTTATTCTGTTTTCTATTGTTATTTGGTTTTGAGACTAAACCTCTAAAGTCCACTTGTCGTAGTACATATAAGACATTTCTTTTGTACTTTCTTTAGAATTTTTAGATCCATTCTACTAGAATATACCCACTTTATAACTACCACCACTCATACAAATCAGATCACAAATCACCAATCTCCATATTACCATACCTTTGTACACTTACCCATACTTTCTAATCATCCCTCACTCTTTGCATATTCCTCTTCCCCATATATATATCTTCTATACTTCATTTAAGTGAAATTTGCCATGCAGTGCACAAACAAATCTTAGCTAAGGTCATCATTGATACATTGTAGATGGAAGAATTTAATTAAAGGAGAAACTCTACTCTGCCATTTGTAAATGATGTTTGATGAAGCATGCCAAAGGGTCTTACCCTATTGTTTAGAATTATGTGTGTCCGTAAGAGGTTACTAGGGTTTAAAGTCTAGATTTCATCTTGGTAACCAAAAGACTGTCAATGATGTTTACAATGCATTTGGTTACTCATGCATAACATGTAATTAACAACTTGCATGAACTCACTTATACACGTAGTAATAGAAATGTTCACAACTCCCATCTTATTGAGCTACAATATGTGCTCACACACAATAGATAATTTTGTACATAATGCTAGAAGCATAGGATCGACTAGTAGGGGATTTTGATTCTATGTGGCCTCTAAAGATTATGGACTATTGGACTTTTTAGTTAGTTTCATGGTATAAGATTATATACAATGTTGTTAGATGTCATAATAAAAAATTTAAGTAAAGTTTTACACACTATAATCTCTAAAGTAGTTATCATGTATTGAACACCCATACATAACATGCTTGTTTTAAAAATTGTACTATATTGTTTTATGTCATCACACAAAGAGTATCAACGTTTTGGATTGTTAAAAATAAGATTAACTTCCATGAAATGTAGTAGCAATTGGGTAAATCATAAATAATAATAAATGAAATACTTAGATCATTAGCTACAAAAATATGTACTTATTTATCACTATAGTAATATCATATGACTATAAACTACAAATAACTAGATAATTACAGCTTTTAAAAGAAATTGTAAGGTATGGTAAATAAAAAAATGAATAAGGTGATATGGTCAAGTTTTAGGAATGAAACTAAAAGTGTTTATAATTAGGTGAAAAATATAAGTGCAGATAATTAAAGGGGAGGTGTGGTAAATTTAATAAGTAAAGATTTGATTGGCTGGAAGAAAGACATCTAAAATTCCCAAAATGATTTTGGTATTGTACTAAAATTTACGTATATTAAGTAATATTAGAATATTCTTATCAATTGCCACAATTTTTTTTTTCACAAAGGATAAATTTGAGATTTCCTTGGATATAAAATTATTTTAGTGTCAAATAATGACATGGCTCCTAGTATTACTTGGTATAATCCTATAACATAATATCAACAATAAGTTGTTTTTGGGTCATACGTAAGCTCATAGGTTTGACTAATCACAACGACCTTAGTAAGACATGGGGGTATAGGTTTTGAAACGATTTTGATCACGAAAATAATTTTATAGAACTTATATGTATACCCTAAATTGTTCATTATTTGCATATATATCTAAACTATTGAAATTATTCATTTTTATAACCATTGAAAATATTGTTTATTGTTTAAGTATCATGAAAAGTCATAAGTTAATAACACCATTCTTCCAAATCCAAGAAATGGATCTGATCCTTCTTCATGCAAGTGGAAAAAAATGATTAATTCATTGGACTAGTTGAAAACTTCACATTACTTAAAGTTCAACAACTACATGAAACTTTTGTCACAAAGGAAAGAATCCAATTCATTGCAAAACACCAATTTATGAAATATGCAATCGATGAAATTCTCCAAAGAAACTAAGATTACACATCCTCGATGAGAAACATGTCTATTGATAGGTTTTATTTGATCATGATCCAATAAGCCCAACACCAACAAAATGGACCGGCATTAGGGTTCCGAATCCCATAAAGTGTCCTAAGCTGCCTTGACCTCTACACTGAAGTCAATTTTATTGATATGCACAAAGGCTCAAGCCAAGATCATCCTCATTCATGCTCTTCCCCTAACAAGAACAACGTCATTGGTCCCTCATATCTTCACGAAGGCACTACAAGCCTCCTTGATTCTCTTTTTCTGGACGGAGGTACTCTAGACCTCCTTAGCCTACCATATCTCCTTAAGGATGCTCCAAAGAGAACCTCTACCTGTTTGATCACTCTCCTTGTAATCCCTTAGATTTATCATATAGTTTATGCCTAAACCCTAAACCGAAAGTCAACCAGAAATTTAAAGTCAACAATAAATATCGAACCCTAATAGAATTAGATCCAACAATCCCGTGCTCTTAACCTCGAAATAAAAAAATTGAAATAATAGTAAATAATAGTTTATAATAATATAAGGAAGTACAAAAATATCAGATTCAATAATTTTTTAGTGTCTTTCGGATCCGAACGGGATTAGTTTTTGAAAAACCATGACTCAGTACTCCCAATGGCAAAAATATTCTGATAACACCAATAAATTTGTAAAAATGCAAGGATTTCAAAAATATCAGTTTTATAATTTTTTGGTATCTAAAAATATCAGATATAACCTAATTACATGTATTTTCTTTACTATTAATATTGAATTATTTTATCTACTATTCATAATACTATTCTACATTATTCACTACCATTCACCAATTTCTACTTTTCTACACCTATTCTTACACTCTACCATATCTATTTCTACTTTTTACTTTTCTCATAAAAATCACTCTCTCTTTCCCCCTCTCAATCATGCTAGCCACCCCCTCCTCACACACATGCACATTTATTTTTCTTTTTCAATTTATTCAATTCACATAATTTTCACTCCAAAAATTTTCTATAAATACCTCCTCTCTCTTCATTTCTTTCACACATTCATTTACCATACCAAAAATCTCTCAAATTCACTCCACAAACTCTTTCTCCCAAAAATCTCTCTTTTCTTTTCCTCCACTACCCATTTTTCCTATACACTTTCTACACATATACACTATCCAAACTTTTCTTACACTACCACTTCCATATTTTCTCTTTACGTAAATATTATTACCTTTTTACCATTTGTTTTCCATGTCATATAGTGTTGGTTTTTCTCAAAAACTCATATGAGTTATAGAAGCAAAAACATATTCATGTTTTGTTCTTGCACATGTCAAGAATTTCGATTTTTATTATCTTGTTATTATTATGATGCCATATTATTATTGTTGTTATTATGCTTCTAATTTAACCCTATATATATGTTACTATCTATATGTATATCTATATATATTTTAGAGCTTAATGCTCACTAACTCTAATAATCTTATTATTGCTTTTCTTTTTCTTTTTCTTTTTGTGACTAGTCTATTCTTAGTCCCGGGATGCCATGATCAACTATTGCTCTCAATACTTGATCGTGTTATCTTGATGAAGCTAAGGTTCTCAATACTTGATTATATTATCTTGCTTATTATTAACTTGTTTCTTATCTTTTCTTATATTTTCATCATTTTCATATTACATGCTCATATACACATCCTTATAATGATATTGTCTCAACAACATTTAAAAGTATAATTTTTCTTTAAAAGAGGAACTTGAAACTAAAACTCTTTTGTTATGTAACTAGTCACTAAATAAAAGAGTTTGTCATCAACAACTTAGAAAATGGATTTTTGCAACCTCTTCTCAAAGTTTTCTTAAATGACAACAAAGATAATTTTATCAAAGAAATAAATGAAATAAACACTTTCTTTTCATAATAAGATAACTTAAGGCTTAGTAAAAATAATTTGTTGATATACAAAATTTTTATAAAAAGCTTAAGATTAAAGTCTTTATAATTTCATAGTAAAAGCCAATAAGTAAATTAGTTTTTAATGTTAAGATAAAATCAACTCACTAATTTATAAATTTACTTAGAAAAATAATGATTTTCAAGTTTCTAAAGGATAAACCTATTTTCAAAAAGATAAAAAGAATATAAATATGATGAGTTCAAACACAATGGATTTTATCAACAACTCAAAAGATGATATCTTTTCAAATAAAATCAGTAAAGGAAATTAAAAGACCACGTTATAGAAATAAAATTTATTCTTAAAGGAGTTAATAAATAAAAATATAAGAGGATAGAAACTTATTTAACAAAACCATTTTAAGGAAAATATATATACATATATAACTCAAAATCATTATGGGCTATCAA
This sequence comes from Combretum micranthum, assembly GCA_024138025.1. Classification (NCBI taxonomy): domain Eukaryota; kingdom Viridiplantae; phylum Streptophyta; class Magnoliopsida; order Myrtales; family Combretaceae; genus Combretum; species Combretum micranthum. The sequence goes on from JAMXBD010000355.1 coordinate 1,031,542, forward strand.
CAACTTAATAAAAACTTTGGAAACTCCATTTTGCGACAAAAAGTAAAATTGTAGAAGATTAAAGTTAAAGGGAAATTTATTTGTTTCAGAAAAGAAATTGGAAAAAACATACTAAGTATATATTTATTTAGAATAACCTAAGAAATTATAAAGTTTCTTCAAAATACTTAGAAAAGAATTTGTTAAGTTTCAAGTTTTGATATCTCAAGATAAATTGTTTTACGAAAAATAATCGTTGAGATAACACCATTAGAATTTTTTCATATATCATGAGTCTATATATATACTCAAAGGATCTTTCAATTATATACATATCTATATTTTTGCTAAAAGATCTTTCAACAAAGATGAGTTTGGAAAATTGTTTTTCAAAAGCTGGGATTTTCATTTTGAGTTTGTACCGTGTCTTTTAGAGACCTAAATGACCTTGTATGTAAGAAATAACCACATGAACAGATAGATCTTTTTGAGTAGATAGAAATCGGTATATAATATACGAAATTCTGAGTTAAAATGAGCAAGTTATGGCCATTTTAAATTGGAATTTTACTTTATACGAATTTTGACGAACTTAGTAGAATAGAGTTGTAAGTTTAAGAAGACCCTCCAAGAAATACTCATTTTAGATATTTCTTTTGTATGGGTGATGTGGAGTTCAAGCTACCTTACCTAGAAGACTACTTTGATTAGAAGCTTCTGCTGCTATGGCCGAGTGAGTTTAAATTCTCGTATTTTATACTTATGTAGTTGCTTGTTGTTTAGTAGCATTAGACTTTAGAAAAAGATAAAACATGATAACGCATGATAAGTATATCAAGGTAGGAATTGTTAACTAATCTTTATATGATTTAGTGTAGGAATGTTTTGTCTACAAATTCTATGATCACTTATAAAATGTTTAAATATTATGCCATGTTAACTTAGTTAAAATGATTCATGCATGACATATAGTGAGTCATATTGCATTCATTACTATACCCTTAGTAGGACAAGGGCATAGTAATGAGGTTGAGGAACCCAAAATTCTACTCTATGGCTTTGATTGCTTATAATTAAATGGTGAGTGAGCACTTGAATTAATTACATTTTAGCGATTAGTAGGAATCTGTATGAAACTACAAAATTATCATTTACAAATTATGGCCTCGTTGCCCATAACACCTAACCACCGAATGGATGGGTAAATCCATTCAAACATATGATTCTCAGAAAATCGTATGTATTGTTTGCTCAGTGTTTGATTGCATCTCATATGTTTGCTAAACAACTTGATTGATTATTGATTTGAGTACTTTACTTATGGATATAATTCTCACTAAGTAAGAAGCTTATCCCCTTATAGATACTTTTTGCAGTTTCCCTATTTATGGTTGAAGCCCCAGGTTATTTCTCACAGGTATTACCTCTTTGGCCTAAGGAGTTTTTGGAAGAAGTCAAAGACTAGATGTAGAATTAGACTTCTAAGTAAATCTCCATGTAATTATTTTGATTAGGCTTCGATTGACCTTGATGGACTATATCTTTTGAACGGGGGAATGCCCCTTTGATTTTTTGTAAGACCTTTATATATTTCCCTTATTTCAGATATTATGTTATGATTTCCATTCTTAAATTACTATATGAATGTCTTCTTAAATAACTTGTTTCAAAGTTGGTCATTTATGATCGCGAATGTATGCTTTACACCCTATATCGACGCTTATGAGATGACTAAGGTTATCATACTTAAGCTTTAATATTGAGTGTGGCAGACTGTCGTTTAGGGTACTCTTTAAGGCATGAATTTTAAGTTGGTATTAGAGCATGATTAAGAATTTTAGATTATAGCAATAGAAATGAACTTAAGAAGAAAATCGGTAAAATGGAAATAAGAAAGACTTAGATAGTTTATCATTAGTAGAATAAGTTTTCCACTCCTTTTCTTTGTGAATAGATGTCCATAGGAGAAGCCCACTTAGAGTCTCAGAAATTCCCAAAAGAGCCAAATGAGACCCTTGTCAACTACGGTTAAGACTTAGAGTCCTTTGTGAAGAGCTTGCTTTAGCGGGAAGACCCAAATCATTGAAGGAGATGTTTGTTCTATGGAAGAATTGATTGAAATATACCGAATGGGCAAAGATTGTGGAGATGGTAAGACATTGCCCCTTAAGGAAAAAGAAGTGGTTAGAGCTAGAAGTAATTTACGCCATTGAAAACATCGCCTTATTCACCAACAATGAGTCCATTCTATAGGAGGCAACTTTTGTGTTGAGAAGAGAAGGAGCACCTACATTTCTCGATTTCCAAACTTGGAATGAAATTGGGTCGTCATTCATCTATGCACATGGTGAACTCAAAAATCACAGTGAATGGTGTAAAGCCGATTTTAAAAGAGCCTTCTATTGGCATGGTGTGTACCAAAATATGCTCAAACCACCCGGTGAGGAAGCACCTGAACCTCCATCACTTATGAGACTCCAACTTCAAAATGATGAAGTTCTAGTGGATGTTGGATCGAGAGAAGCCGAGGAGGAAGTAGAAGAAGTTGAAGAGGAAGAAGAAGATCCGGAAAGACCCAGAAGAGACGCCTACCAAGAATGAACCTACAATACCTTGGGAAGATTAGTGGTGGACCGAAGAGGAAGATGACCCACATGGGAGAATACGACGATACGGGACAACAAGCTCAGCTAGTAGCAATGAACCAAGGAACTACCCCGGCAATGGAAGTTGATGCTGCACTATCCAATCCCCCGGTCATAAATGTTGAATCTGATGATGGCATGATCAAACCTCACTTGAGGAGGAATGCTTATAAGCAAAGTGAGAACTCCATTGGTCACTGAAATGTATCTTAAGAACCAACCCTACAGCTTACGACTGAAGTGGATTCCGACTCGGCTGGATGTTGTTCTCCGAGAATGATAGAATACTTGGAGAAAACTTGATTGCTGATCTACCTGAAAAGGGTAAAGGAAGTAGTGAGAAAAAAAAGATGATGGTACACCAATACTTGCGTAATTTTATAAGCAAAAGGCGAAGGGGCTCGTCGAGCAGAAATCTGGGTGATACGCTATCCCCACCAAATTTGGAAAAAAGAAAGAAAGAAGGATGAATAAGGAATGAGGAAAGAAGGAAGTCAAGAGTTAGACCCAAGCTTACCCACGTAGTCTAATAGAAAGTTTTGTAAAAGGCCTAGAATGTTAAGTCGGGTAGACTAGATTTTATGCTTTGTGGAAAGGTGTTGTTTATGTTTTTTTCCTTATAATGTTGTTATTGTATGACGTTATGTTTTGATTTCCTTTCTGTAAGGTCTTGTAGACATTTCCTATTTCAATGAAGATGTTTTATGTGAATTTCAATCTTGTTGAAATTTCCTTATCTATTTCATGAATTTTCATTTCAAGATTATGATTATATCGATAAAATTCCCCTGATTTTCATTATATCCATTTAAAGACTTAATAAACCTATTGGAAATATTATAAGCCCACGAAAAATAAAATCTAAATAGCTGAAGAAGAAAAAGAAGGCATCAAGAGCAAAGTGCCTTGAATCATCCCGAGGAAGAAGCAAATCAACCTACTGCACCTCCTCAAAATCCACCTACTGCTGACCCGCAAGTGAATTTACAAGCTACACTTGGGTAACTAGCACAAGTGTTGGAGGCTTCGAGGCAAAATGTGCAAGCACCTATGCTACCTCTACCGTAACCCGTGCCATAAGCTTTAGTGGAAGTACCTACTTCGGGAAGTGCACAATCTTAAACCGTACCTTTACTGCCACCACCACTACCACCACTCAGGCCATGCCTAAACTCTTTACCGAGTTCATCAAGAGTAATTGGTATTTCGATGGAGCTTTCAAAAAGCTAGACAAAACTGAAGACTAGTTAGCCCAGATTGAGAGGTTATTTGATGCCTACGAAGTGCCCCATCATTTAAGGATCACCTTTGGCATTTATATACTTCGTGTCAATGCCCGAGTTTGGTGGGAATTTAAGATATGTAAGTTGATGCCATCGGTTACATGGGAGATGTTCCAACAAGAGTTCCTAGAGAACTATTTCCCCGGAAGTCTGAGAGTTTAATATAGTGTTGATTTATTGATATTGCCCAAAGGGGAAGGATCATGGAGCAGTATGAAGCTGAGTTCAGTCGATTGCTACAGTATGCACTGGATTCTTATAAGTAAGTGAAAAACTCAAGAGGCAAGTCTTTTTAAGTGGTTTAGATGAGGAGCTGCGTGTTAAGTTGGAAGAGTTCAATATAAGATCTTTTAGAAAACGAGTTGAAAGGGCTCAGATTGTTGAAGAAAAGCCAAGAAAAGAAAGGTAGGAACTGTGGAAAAGAAAGCATCTATCTTTGGTAGAAGGTTTCATGAGGGGTTGAGTTATGCACACCCATAGAAAAGGTTTCGACCTTTTGGTAGCTTCAAAAGTCATGTTAATAGTGGAAAATTCACACCAAAACCCATTAGCTGCTGGAAGTGCAAGGGGACACACTACCAAAGGAGGTGCCCCTAATTACAAGGAAAGTGTTAATTCTATGGAGACCAAATCACAAGATGCCCGAGTGCCCTAAGAAAGCAACAAATACTTGCTATATTTTCAAGAAAGTTAGGCATTTTGTCGATGAGTGCCCTTAGAGGAAGAATGCTCTAGCTAGATCATCTAGAGGATCTGCCCTAGCGAGGTTTAGAAATGGAAGCGGGAACAGGAATCGAGTTGGATCATTGATGCCTGGATTTCATATTTACAATATGGAAGGACAATAATTGTGAGGAGATGGAGGAGGAATGTATGGATTTAGCCGCCTTGTGGAGTTAGCCGCCTTTGAGGAGGAAGAGGACTTCAATTATGACTTAGTCACAGGTTAGCTTAAACCTGAGTTGTTTTGTTTCTTTCTTTCATGCGATATAAGAGATGGTATATATGCATACAAGCTGTAGATTTATAAATAAGTAGGATTGTAGAATATGAGCTTAGCAATCCCCCCATGTTAAAAATGCAGGAAATATACAAGTAGCTCATCAAAATGCTTATGCCCTTTTTTATTTTGGAGCAACTCATTCCTTTATCACGCCTTGCTTGGCTAGGAAATTGGATTACCTATAACTGCAACCACCTCTTATTTTAAGATAAAAACCCCTACAGGAAGTGTTGTGATGACAAGAAGATGTTAAGGAATTGTCCATTGATGATACAAGGACGTCTTTCCACCTGTGATTTCATTGTGATGGAAATGACTAAGTATGAAGTGATCTTAGGTATGAGTTGGTTATCTCTTACCAAAGCTAAGATTGATTGTTAGAATAAGAAAGTGGAATTTTTAGACCAAGGAGGAGAAAAGGCAACGTTTGTTGGAGAGCCTATGATGTCAAGAGGAAAAGAATTATACTCGTTTGAGTTGATAGAAGAAGTAGAAAATGGAGTTGATAGTTATGATGGGAACACAGAAGTGGAGAAGGAAGAGCATGTTTTGGAAAACATTCTTATCATCAATGAATTCCCGAATGTTTTTCTGGAGGATTTCCTTGGATTGCCCCTAAAGAGAGAAATCGATTTTGAAATCGAGTTAATGGCAAACACGGAGCCAATATCAAAGGCACCATATTGTATGGAACCCATTGAGCTCAAGAACTACAAAAGCAGCTACAAGAGTTGCTAGACGAAGGATTTCTTAGACTAAGTGTTCACCTTAGGGAGCTTCGATGTTGTTTGTAAAGAAGAAGGATGAATCCATGAGGCTCTATATAAATTATCAAGAACTCAATAAGGTCACCATCAAGAATAAATACCCATTGCCATGGATTGATGATCTCTTCGATCAACTGCAAGGAGCAAGATCGTTCTGAAGCATTGATTTGCGTTTGGGATATCACTAGCTAAGCATCAAACCCGAAGACGTGTCGAAGATGGCATTTCAGACAAGATACAGACACAATGAGTTTTTGATGATGTCTTTTGGATTGACAATGCACCAGCTGCTTTTATGGATGTAATGAACCGAGTGTACAACCTTTTGCTAGATAAGTGTTATAGTATTCATTGATGATGTCCTTGTATACTTGAAGACGCACGAACAGCATGAGGAACACTTGCGAATTGCATTGCAGATATTAAGGAAGCATAAGTTATATGCGAAGTTATCGAAGTGTGATTTTTGGCTTGATCGGATTTCTTTCTCAGGTCATGTGGTATCAAAGGAAGGAATATCTGTAGATTAGAAAAGATAAAGTGGTAGTGGATTGGAAACTGCCAAAGACCATAACGGAAGTAAGGAGTTTTTCAGGTTTAGCTGGTTGTTATTGGAAATTTGTAAAGGAATTTTCCAAAATAGCCAAACCAATGACTCAACTAACCCAAAAGAATGAAAAGTTTGTGTGGACAGATAAAAGAGACCAAAATTTTCAAGAGCTTAAGTGATGGCTAGTTTCGGCATCGATCTTGGTTTTACTAAACCCAAAAAGCCCTATACGATACATAATGATGCTTCAAGAAACGATCTTGGATGTGTATTGATGCAAGATGGAAAGGTAATTGCCTATGCTTTGCATCAATTACAACTGCATGAGTAAAATTACTTGACCCATGATCTTAAGCTACCAGCTGTAGTGTTTGCATTCAAGTTGTGAGATGCTATCTTTAGGACAAAGATGTGAAAATTACATGGACCACAAGAGCCTTACATACTTGTTCACACAGAAGGAGCTAAACATGCGACAGATGAGATGGTTGGAACTAATAATGGATTATGACCTTGGCATTAATTATTGCTTGGGAAGAGTAAATGCTGTGGCAAATGCACTAAGTGGAAAGAACTATGGAGAAGTTGCTACATTGCTAACTGATAAGAAGGAATTGATTAAGGAATTTGAAAGGTTAATCTTTGAATTCAATGGACAAAATGTAGAAGTGGAGATTTCAAACTTGGTTATGGGACCAGCTTTGACAAGAGGATCAAGGAAGCATAACGATACAATGACGTAATCCAGAGGATAAAGAAGAAGTTTAAGAGGGAAGATATACAGATTTTGAGGTTAATGATGAGGAAGTAGTGAAAATGAAGGGAAGGTTATGTGTCTCGGATGATAAAGAAATGAGGAAGAGATTATGGAGAAGCGCATAACTTAGGATATACATTACACCCCAGTGGAACAAAAATGTACCAAGATCTCAAAAGCCACTATTAATGGAATGGCATGAAGAGGAATGTGGTTGGCTTTGTGATGAAATGGCCTATATGCCAACAAGTTAAAATGGAGCATCAAAAGCCGAGAGGACTGTTGAAACCATTGGCTATACCAGAATGGAAGTGGGATCAAAATACAATGGATTTTGTATGTGGTCTACCCCGAACGCCAGCTGGATATGATGCCATATAGGTCATAGTGGATCAATTTACCAAGTTAGCCCGCTTTATTCTAATTGATATGACCTATTCAATGGATAAGTTGACAAAGTTGTACATAAGAGAAGTTGTGAGGCTACGTGGAGTTCCAATAGGAATAGTATCAGATAGAGACCTAAGGATTGTATCAAAGTTTTGGACAAGTTTGCAGAAGTGTATGGGAACTAAGTTGCATTTTAGCACTGCTTACAACCCATAGGCTGATGGACAGTCAGAACGGATGATTCAAACTTTGGAAGACATGCTTTGAGCTTGTGTTATGGAATTCAAAGGAAGTTGGGAAGTACACTTGCCTTTGGTTGAATTTTCTTATAACAATAGCTATCATTCGACCATCTAGATGCTACCCTATGAAACCCTATATGGATGAAAGTGTAGATCACCCTTGTTTTAGGATGATGTGGAAAAATTGGTCATTGGACCCAATCTCATTCAAGATGCCACAAGTAAGGTTCGATTATCCAACAAAGAATGAAAGAAGCTCAAGACCGACAAAAGAGTTAGGTAGATCAAAACAGAAAAATTCTGAGTTTGAAATCAGAAATCATGTGTATCTAAAGGTTAATCCGATATAGAGTATACACCGAGTTCGGGCACAAGGAAAGCTAAGTCTAAGATACATTGAACCATTTGAGATACTTCAAAGGATTGGGGATTTGGCTTACTGCTTAGCATTGCCACCGAATTTGTCGGGTATACATAATGTGTTCCATGTTTCGGTAATAAGGAAACATGTACCAAATCCTGACAGAATCATGGAGCTAGAACTAGTATAGTTAAAGGAAAACCTTACATATGAGGAGCATCTCGTTTAGATTTTGGATCACAAAGTTCAAAAGATCAGAAAAAAGAGATTCAGTATGTTAAAGTGTTATGAAGAAACCATTCTCATGAGGAAGCCACTTGGGAGGCCGAGGATGAAATTCAAAGCAAATACCGAGCTTGTTTGGAGAATCAGGTATGAAAGCTAAGTTTTGAGGACAAAACTTTCTTTAAGAGGGGTACGTTGTAATCCCTTAGATTTTATGATATAGTTTATGCCTAAACCCTAAACTGGAAGTTAATCGGAAACCTTAAAGTCAACAAATAAATATCAAACCCTAGTAGATTTAGATTCGCAATCCCGTGCTCTTAATCCCAAAAAAATGAAATTGAAATAGTAGTGGATAATAGTTCATAATAATAAAGGAAGCACAAAAATATCATATTCGATAATTTTTAGTGTCTTTCGGATCCGAACAAGATCAGTTTTAGAAAAACCGTGCCTTGGTACATCCGATGGCAAAAATATTTCGATAATACCAATAAACTCGTAAAATGCAAGGATTTCAAAAATATCAGTTTTATAATTTTTTTGGTATATAAAAATATCAAATATAGCATAATTATACTATTTTCTTTAATACCGGTATTAAATTATCTTATCTACTATTCATAATACTATTCTACACTATTCACTACTATTCACATATCTGTACTTTTCTACACCTACTCTTACACTTTACCATACCTATTTCTACTTTTTACTTTTCTCATAAATCTTTATTCACATCAAGTCTTATAACTTATTACTTTTAACTAACAAAAATACAAAACAAATAAAAATTCAATCATCCCTCCCCTCCCCCCCCCCCCAATCACACTGGCTACCCCCTCCTTACCCACACATACGTTTATTTTTCTTTTTCAATTTGTTTAATTCGCACAATTTTCATTCCAAAAATTTCTATAAATACCCCCTCTCCCTCCATTTCTTTTACACATTCATTTACATACCAAAACTCTCTCAAATTCAAGCTACCTTACTCGGAAGACTACTTTGATTAGAAGCTTCTGCTGTTATGGTTGAGTGAGTTTAAATTCTCGCATTTTGTACTTATGTAGTTGCTTGTAGTTTAGTGGCATTAGACTTTAGGAAAATATATAATATGATAATGTATGTACTTTACTTATATGATTGAAATTATAATAAGTATATCGAAGCAAAAATTGTTAACTAATCCTTATATAATTTAGTGTAGGAATGTTTTGTTTGCAAATTCTATGATCACTTATAAAATGTTTAAATATTATGCCATGATAACTTAATTAAAATGATTCATGCATGACATGGAGTGAGTCATGTTGTATTCATTACTATACTCTTATGGGACAAGGGCAGAGTAATGAGGTTAAGGAACCCAAAATTTTACTCTATGGCTTTGATTTCCTATAATTAAATGTTAAGTGAGCACTTGAATTAATTACATTTTAGCGATTAGTAGGAATCTGTATAAAACTACAAAATTATCGTTTACGAATTATGGCCTCATTGCCCATAACACCTAACCACCGAATGGATGAGTAAATCCATTCAAACATATGATTGTCAGAAAATCGTATGTATTGTTTGCTCAGGTGTTTGATTGCATCTCATATGTTTGCTAAACAACTTGATTGATTATTGATTTGTAAGTACTTTACTTATGGATTTAATTCTCACTAAGTAGAAGCTTATCCCCTTATAGATACTTTTGCAGTTTTCCTATTTATGGTTGAAGCCCTAGGGTTATTTCTCACAGGTATTACCTTTTTAGCCTAAGAAATATTTAGAAGAAGTCAAAGACTAGATGTTGAATTAGACTTCTAAGTAAATCTCCATGTAATTATTTTGTTTAGGCTTCGATTGACCTTGACGGACTATATCTTTTGAACGGGAGAATGCCCCTTTGATTTTTTGTAAGACCTTTATATATTTCCCCTATTTTAGATATTACGATATGATTTCCATTCTTAAACTGCTATATGAATGTCTTCTTAAACAACTTGTTTCAAATTTGGTCCTCTGTGATCACAAATGTACAGTTTACACCCAATATCGAGCTTATGGGATGACTAAGGTTGTCATACTTAATCTCTAATATTGAGTGTGGCGGACTGTCGCGTTTAAGGTACACTTTGGGGCATGACACTCCTTAGATGTTTATCACCACCATCTTAAGTACAGGTCAGCTACCAAGAAAGGGGTCCCTACTCTCATAATTCCCCTCTCTTCTGGATCCGCCATGTGCATAATACCATCCATACCATTAATGTGATCTCATTGTTTACACTGTCTCCATACCACTACTAACTTAAGTATTGAAGTGACTGTAATGAACTGCCCCGGCTCAGCTTTTTTTTTTTTTTTTTTTGTGGTTACATTAAACCACTGGCAACAACATTATACTTCATAAATTGCATTGATTATCATATCACCCTTTAGAGTGTCTTAAAGGAAGCTAAATTAATCTACTTCAAAGATAGTTTTTATCTTGTCACCATGTCTCTTCCTATTATCTTATGTTGCTTCTTCCTTTTACTTGTAGATTTCCATGGCCTTGTGGTTTACAACATCACCTCATCAAAACTACTTCTTACATATTAAACCTGGTTTCTTAAGGTCAACAATTTGAATTTGAATTCTTTTGTCCAGATGAAACTATTGGAAATCAATAAGCCTGCATATGATTTAATAACCTTTTTCCACCTAAAATTGTTTGGGTAGCCAACATGGAAAGGGAAGTTATGTCATATCCAGGTAAATAGACAAGCTCCAAAACAGAACTAATGGAAACCAAAAGCTTTTTTGTGGACAACAACATATAATTTGGTCAACATATATTACAATTAATTCTAGCAACTCTTTTGTTGAGCTTTTGGGTAATGGCAACTTAGTTCTCAAAGATATAAGCTTGGGTATTTTTTTGGGTTAAGGTCACGAATGGTACTTAAACTTTAATAATATGCAATTAGATACCTGAACTTTTAAATCGATCAATTTGGTACTTGGATTTTAAATTGGTTAATTTTATACCAAAAAGAAACTTTTATGTACGCCAATAATACCTTCATCAAGTTCTTTCAAGCACTCAATTGATCAATTTCAAAGCTTTTCAAGTATTAAATTGTTCGGCTCTAAAATTCAAGTATTAAACCAATAAATTTCAAACTTCAGATAATAATTGTATATTTTGCTAAAGTTTAGGTACCATTAATGACATTAACCCTATATTTTTTCGAAGTTTCAATTATCTATGTGAAATCTTCTTCCAAGAGTAAAAACAGAAGTGAATATCATTACGAAAGAAAAAAGGTACCTTGTTTCTTAGGAGAATGACAACAATCCATCCCTTGGAAATTTTGTCTTTGGTAACACATTTGAGACACCACCTTAGGCTATCAATGAAAAGGTTACTTCCTTATTATAGAGTTGGACAATGGGATAAAGTGAAATTTGTTAGAGTAGATATGACAATAAAAACATAATGTAAAGCATAGTCATAAGGGTATTTACAACCAATCACGTGTCTATATTAACTATGGACATGTAAAGGCACATACCTACTAATATCCACAATAAATGTCATTTATTACCATCAACACACATCTAATAATTTAACTATAAGTCAACAACATAATACATTACTCCACATGTAATTACTGGAATAACCTCAAATCTTACATACCAAGATTAGGTAACTCAGAGAGTCCATCAATCAAACTGATTTTATGCACCAACAATTCAACAAGGGTCCATGCCCTTACACCTAAGACTATCACATGAACATCACATATTAAGAGTCTCTATCTCCACATGAATAACAAACACATATATCAAGTAGCTAGTAGGATAATCTTCTCCACTATTATCCTTCCCATGGTCTATCATCATGTCATATCCAGAAAAGTCAATAGTCATAGGAGTCTCAATTGTACTTCAAAAGCAAATGGGGTAAGTTGGTGCCTAAAATGGCATATAGACAATCACATGTGCATGCACATGCAATAACATTCTCTCATGTAAAGTCATATTATGAATGCAATAAACAACCATTCGATTTTCTGTGAATTTTAGTCCAGCATCTAATAAAGGGATAGCTTAGTGTCCTAAGACACATAAATATATATTGGTTTTTGCATACTCTCCAACAACTACAATGCCGACACAACCTAGATTTACTTAAATCCTTTCATGTTGCAACTCCACTTACGACAAGGTTACATTAGGATCATTGGATTGCTGCGATAATAGTATAGATACTCCCACCTATTAGCAGTAGTCACACATAAACAAAAAACACATTATTATAGCCAAATAATTAATTAGTCTATTCCACTTTCTACCCTAAACAAGCAAAGTATACACATACCTAGATACTTGATTCGATATGAGTACTACAATCCACTACTATTGATGTTTTAAAGATCTTAAATTATACTTCAATCTTAGGATAAATAATTAAATTTTGTTAATTTGCTTTTTGAGAAGAGAAATAAGAAATTTGACCAAGTTACAAAGAATAGGGGCAATATAAGGGCTTGTGCACCGTGGGCGCAAGGCTTGTATATTTTTCCAAGCACAACTTTTTAAACTACAAAGAGGAACATGACTTGGTACATGAGCTTGTGTACTTTCTAGGTACCTTTCTTCAAATACACATAGAGATACATGACCTAATAAACAAGCTCATCTATATGTTGTGTATCTCTAGAAATTCTATATTTTCACCATATATAGGTCTATGTCCAAATTCATGGGCTCGTGTATTGGTCGTATACTTCTAGAGTTCATGATTTTTCAAGTAATGAGAGGTATACAACATAATGCATGAGTCGTTCACAAAAGTCTCCTTTCAACAATTTCATGTTTCCAATTCTAAAACAACTTTGAACACTTCAACATACATGTTCTTAACCTCAAAACCATAACAAAACTTATAATACCTTTCCATTCACATCCAGTGCTCATGAACCAATAAATATATATACACACACATTAGCTACATTACGTTCTTGGAATTTCCCAACGTTTTCTACTTTTGAAACTTTCTTAATCTTCATCTTCCAAAACTTCTTTGGGAATATTCTCCGAATTGCCGTTTCTCTCGTTAGAAGTCACTGTCAACAATGGGATAATAAGGTTTTTAATGCTTTCTCGTTTGATTACTCATTAGTGGTAAGAAAATCCAAGGAATTATTACTTATCTTTAGTTATTTATTAAGATTTGCCAAGTGTTCAAAGAAGCATTGAGAGGGCGAAAAAGGAGTTATCTATAATAATTTACGGAAGAAGAACAAGCAGTTATCCTAGGTCCTTTAAACATTTTTCTAGATCATCTTATCTTTTAAAAGATATGTGGCTATACTTATTTATCCCTCCTTCTGAAGAAGATTTGCAGCCTCCCTCCTTCCTTTCCTCTATATATTGTTTTATTCTATTATGTTTATGTTATATATATATAAGCACCTATATCACTGTAACCTAGGTCATTTCACATTTAATGCTTTGTTTAAAATCCAGTAGGATCATCAAGGAACATATATCACTACATGAAAATTCAGTTTTAGAGATAAAAATTCTGCGATAGAAAATTAGCAAGACAACTTTTATTTATATAGATTTAATTAGTTATGATGATTTTTACAATAGAAATTTACTTTCAGAGACTGAATTTTATCCTTGAAACTTAGTTTTCTTGTAGTGTATGGCAATGTGAAAAAACTGCAAAACATTTGCTTGGTTATTATTCCTTTCATTAAAGGGATTGTTGAAGCTTCTTTACTGGGATTATAGTACAAAGAAAGAGTATAATGGGAACTACCAAACGGTCCTTGTGAATTATATGGAGTGTGGTCTTTTTCGAATTTCTAATGCATCTAGTTCACCTATTTGTAGTTGCTTGACGAGGTTTGCACCTTAAAAATTTGAAGAATGGAATAGAGGAAACCAGAATAGAGGGTGCATAAGGTAAACAATTTTGAGTTGTGGGATGAACATGATAAATGTGACTTCTATAGATGCTTTTTGGAAAAATTAGTATAATAAAACAACTAGAATCTGCAAAATATATACTGGATCGATAGATGTAAAACAATGTCATAAGTGGTGCATGTAAAATGTATGGTTTGGACAAGACTGCTCACAGACTTGGAGAAATTTAAGTCATTATGCAGAGATCTATTTACTCACCTTGCACGCATAGGTTCAGGTTACCTTACAATATTTTTCCTTTGTTCAGGTCAACACATTTAAAAACTTAACCTCGTAGTGTGGACTATTCAATATAACATTCATCTCACTTGTAGGCTATGATTTTGACTAAGGTCCATTCCATTTTGATATTACGTTCATTTTAACACCACAACTATCTAATCCTAAAAATGAAACATGTAAATATGGAACAAACTGTTATATTTATTACATAATACCATGCCTCGAACTATAAGGATGCTTCAACCTGCCACATACCCTAGGGGGCACACAAGGCTCAATCTCACAGTCTCTTAATTCTTTTTTGGCCATCGATACTCTCGTAATTCTTCAACTCCTTTTGACAAACACTTAAAAGAACTTTTTTCTAAATGGGGATAAACAACATCCAGTGAGTAACAACAGCTTTATGCATATTCTCATCACAAAACTTTTACGAAAACAGGAAACACTTACTCGACCCTAAAATATAGGAAATAAGCATTCTATTCCAAAACATTGATAAAATGCACAAGCATTATTGGTGGAAGTCCCATAAAATTTTAGGAAAAAATTGTACGAGCAGTTCAAAATTAATTCTTAGAAAAAATAAACAAAACAAATATCAAATAAAATAATAATTTATACGTCCAATTGTTCGTCCTTCACATTAATTTAATCGCAAGTTACATGAAAACCCTAACTGATTTTTAAATAATCCGAAATCAATTTAGTACATGGTTCTTTCAAATCCCTAATTCAATTACTTATAAACCTAATTTGTAAGTTAAATCTATAAATTAGGGTTTGGGTTTATATGAAATCATCTTTATTATAAACTTACCATAAAAAATGTAATTAGATTTCTAGTTTTATTTATTTATTTATTTTCCTCTTTATCATTTTTCCTTTCCATATGATAGTACTTACGGAGTGGATTTGAGCAAAGAGAAGACTGCTACTTATAATAGTAGGGAATTTTTTTGGTTCCACAACGGGACCAGTCCGGTTGACTATTCTGTTGGAGTTTGTGACTTGTTTTCAGTAGCTGTTTTTCGTGATCAAATGTATAATGAATGAATATTTGATTATACATTTATTATTCATTCATTTTACATTTAAGAGTCATAATTTTGGTATTTATATAATAAATGAATATTTGACCATACATTTATTATTCATTCATTATAAATTTAAGAGTCATAAATTGGGTATTTATATAATGAATGAATATTTGACTATACATTTATTATTCATTCATTATATATTTAAGAAACATAATTTTGATATTTATTGTCGGCTAGCTGTATACACATATAAATATGTGTTTTGTTAGGGTTTGTATAAGACTGAGAAAATGAGAGAGTTTTGATTTGTATTTTGTTACTCTCTCTCTTTTGTACTCCATTATCGACATATAGTGAATTCTCTCTCCTCTGCTCGTGGTTTTTCCCTATTTGGGTTTTCCACGTAAATCTTGTGTGTGTGCTTTATCATTTTTCGTTTTTGCTATTGTTTGTCTTCTAACATATCCAACTGTTGATACCATTCCCAATCATGATAGAACTACTAAAATATAGTAATTATATTTTAATTACTATATTTATTCTAATGGTTAGATGGTTGATTGAATAGTCTTATAAATAGGATCGTAGAAGCTCCCTAATAGTAGAAAGCAAACAAGTCATGAAGCATCTAGTTTCCTGCATTTAAACTTTTTTTTTTTTCAACTTTTCTTTTATGTCTTAAGTTGTCCTTATATGTATCTATTGGTATTTATGTTTTTATTCTTACGCCTATTTATCATTCTTTCTTATTTACTTTATATGTATCCTAGAATTTAAATATTATATCTCCTCATACTATAGCTTATATAAATATAAATATATATATATCTCTTTAATGAGTGTCATTGATTATGTTTATTTTATTTATTAAACTTTCTTTCAATAATAATTTCTTTATTTGTATTTTTTTTCTATTAAGGGTTTAATATTGCTTTTCTAATAGTTCGCTACTTATCAATAACTATAATTTATAGAGTAAATTATGTCAAAAGATATCCATTAAATTGATCACATTTTTAGTGGTTCAAAAGAGGTTTTAACATTTGGGGATAATTTTATGTATGTAATCAATATTTTAAAATGTTAATACCTTAAATGAAATCATCCCAAACATTGATACTTATAGTGTAATTCATCATATTTTATGTTATTATTACCGCATATATATATATATTTATATACACTTTTTAATTTTATTGAATGACATATATATCTTTTTTCATTAAGTATCGTCCAGTCTCAGACGTAAGTCCCAACAAATGATTATATAGTATTCTTATTATATATGGTTTATTATGTAGAACTTGGGTATTTATACTCAACCTTTCGGTTGCTCATAATTCTATTGCTTGTTTGTTTGTCTACAGGGAGCAACAAGCAAGAGAAATTCTCATCTATCTTTGTTAAGTTATGATATTTTTCCTTGTATAGATAGGCACTGACGTGTCTTGTTATTATTGGTTTTAGTTGTTTTAGCTTTTAGTATAAAACCTTTTGTAACAGAAGTTTTGTGAATATACGATTTTTCTTTTCCTTCACATTAGTTCTATTTTCTTTCCCTGTTTTCTTATCGAAGTCATCTTTTTCAATATGAAGATCAAGGAAACGTTCTTTAATTCGCTCCATTCCTAAATTCTACATGGTATCAGAGCACGCAGACCTAGTATATTCTTTCATTTTCTGATTTCCGTGATCTATGTTGTTTTTCTTTTCTTGCTTGTAAAGTTTGCAAGATGAATAATCAAAATAGAGATTTAGCATCGCAGTTAGGAAATCTTGATCCACTCTATATGTCAGGATCAGACGTTACTAGGATGATCTTAGGTAATATCAAATTTAATGGATCTAATTTCTTGTCTTGGTGTTGCTCGGTTAGAATGGCCTTAGGAGCGAAGATGAAATTAGGTTTCATTGATAGACATATTACAAAACTTGAAGAAGGAACTAATGAATTAGTCAGATGGACTAATTGTGATTTCATGCTTAGGTGCTGGATACTCAATTCCATGGAAAACGAGTTTTCTCAATCTTTCTTGTATGTTGAATCTGCGCATGAGTTGTGGAAAGATATATGTGATCAATTTGGTCAAACTAATGGTCCTATGATATTTCAGATTCGTCATGAAATTACCAATCTAAGACAAGGAAATATGTCTGTGTCTGTCTATTATAATAAGTTGAAAGCATTATGGGATGAATTACATGCTTTAAATCTGCATCCTATGTGTGATTGTGGAAGGCTCGTTTATTGCACATGTGCCTTTAAAGATAGGTTACAAGAATTTGAGGCTCAAGAGAAACTTATGCAGTTTCTTATGGGACCTAATGAAGCTTTTGAAACTGTGAGAAATCAAGTTTTATCATTTGATCCAATGCCGAATGTTAATAGAGCTTTTTACTTGGTGATGCAAGTTGAAAAACAAAGACAAATCACTGGTGGTTTGAATGCAAACTCAGAACCAATTGCCTTTAGTGTTGCTAGGACTAATCGTATGATAGGAGTTGGGATGAATGATTTAAAGAAAGGGAGATTACATTGTAAACATTGTAAATTTGATGGACACACTATGGAATCTTGTTTTGAGCTCATAGGCTATCCGGATTGGTACAAGGGCAAGAGAAATAAGAAAGGGAATGCAAGTTGATCTTCAGTGCAAGCTATTGTTCATAACGTAATGGGTTATTCTACTTCATTTGATCAGCACGAATCTGTTATGGATGCTAATCAGACCTCGAACTTAACATCAATAAATAAACATAGCGATTTTGGGTCAAACATGCAGATGTCTTCAAACGTTGATCCTAATATGTTGCAGGTAGTTTGTAATGAAGTGTTTAAAATGATGAAAGCTTCCCAAAATGCCGAGAGTACAAGTGCAGCTGTTAACTTTGCTTCAACGTCTTATTTTTTAGGTAATTCTTCAACTCATGTTAATTTGAGTCTTGTGAATAATAATATGTTTTCTTGCATTGTTGATACAGGAGCTACTGATCATATGACTCCTTTTGATTCCATTCTTCAAAACAAACACAAGTTAGAAACACGAATCATTATATACTTACTTGATGGACAAAAGAAACTTGTTTCTTTTGCTAGAAATGTTCCTATTAATACACACATTACTCTTAAAAATGTTCTCTTTGTACCTGATTTTCATCACAATCTACTCTCGATAAGTACTCTTGACACACTCAACCTTATCCATTCATGTTGATAACCTTTTTTGCTCTTTCCAGGACTTGAAATATGAGCGCATGTTAGCTAAAGCTGCTTTAGTAAGAGGCTTATATGTCTTGCATGCTGATGAAGGAGTTTCTTTTGTTGCTTTGTGTTCTCCAGTTATACCTAAACACAAGTACAAATCAACTGGTGTCTCTTCCGTGTTATTATCAAAATGTAATAAAGATGTTTGTCTAGACGTCTTTCATGCTAGGCTTGGTCATACTTCAATCTCAATGTTGTGTCATATTGAGTCTTGTAAACACTATTATATGAAACATTTCCTTTGTAATACTTGTCAATTGGCAAAGATACACCGATTACCTTTTCTTTCAAGTGAGAATGTTTCATCTTTTGCTTTTGAATTGTTACATGTGGATGTTTGGGGACCTTATCATGTATCATCTATATGTGGTCCTAGAGACTTTTTGACTATCTTGGATGACTTTACTTGCTGTACATGGACAATTCTTCTTAGTTCTAAAGCTCAAGTAGCTACTCATTTGTCATTTTTTTGCCTATACACAAAATCATTTCAATACCATCCCCAAATTTATCAGATCTGATAATGGAACAAAATTCCTCTCACATGAATGCCAATCTCTTTTTCTTCATCTAGGAATAGTTCATCAAAAATCCATACCATATACACCCCAACAAAATGGAAGGGTAGAGAGAAAACATAGACACCTCCTTAACACTTCTAGAGCTTTGAGACTTCATGCTAATTTACCCAAACATGTTTGAGGAGAATGCATTTTGATAGTCACTTATTTGGTGAATAGAATGTCTATGTCTAAGTTGATTGGGTGACTCCTTATGAGAAACTTTTTAATTATGATCATCTTCGGGTGATGGGGTGTTTATGCTATATTCCTTCATTGGGCACACATAAAGATAAATTTGATGCCAAGGGATTGAAATGTGTATTTTTAGGATACTCTTCTAATCAAAAAGGATATCGGGTTTATGTTTTAGGTGATAAGAAAATTGTCCACAATAGAGATGTAAATTTCTTTGAAGGAATATTTCCTTTTATTCAAGGTGATAACATTCTCACAAATCCTTCGCCAAACATTTCTCACCAGAAAATCATGACATATACACTTTTCCCGTGTCTTCAGTTTTTTATTCAATACATAATTCTAACACAATAGATTGTGATACTTTTGTTGATTTAGACCTTGCTGATAATGAATTTCACATTCCAGATGCTTCCAATTCTGTTCCTCTTGGAAGATCTACTCATATTTCTAAATATCCTTCTTGGCTGGCAGACTATGTACACTTTGTACATCAAGCTTTTAACGTGCACTCATTTTAGATGCCTCAGTTTCAGTTACTGGTTCTTCTCCTATTTCTAATACACACAATTCTTATCCTTTATTTTCTTCAAACACTTTCTCTTCTTATCCTAAAGACTATATGATTACTTTAGCTAATGTCTTAACAACTAAGGAACCTTATTCTTATTCACAAGCTACTCAAGATAATAAATGGGTAGAAGCAATGACTAATGAGATAAATGCTCTTGAGAAAAATAATACTTGGGAGTTGTGTGATTTACCTCAAGGGAAGAGAGCTATAGGCTCTAAGTGGATATATAAAATGAAATACAATGCTGATGGAAGTGTTGAGAGGTATAAGGCTAGGCTAGTTGCTAAAGGCTACACCCAAATTGAAGGTGAAGATTATCATAATACTTTCTCACCTGTTGCTAAACTTTGTATTTCAAGAATTTTGATTGCAGTTGCAGCTATGAAAAAATGGCCTCTTTATCAACTTGACATCAATAATGCTTTCTTGCATGGATCTTTAGATGAAGAGATTTATATGTTGCCTCCCGAAGGATATACAAAAGCTAAATCTGCTCAAGTTTGTCGTTTATTGAAGTCATTATATGGTCTTAAACAAGCATCTAGACAATGGAACCTTGAAATTTCCAAGTTTCTCATCAATCATGGTTTTCATCAGTCCTGAAATGACTATTCCTTGTTTATCATATCAGATTCTGATGGATTTCTTGTTGCTTTACTTTATGTTGATGATCTCCTTTTGACTAGTACTAATGATGACGCCATAGTAGCCTTGAAAAATCAGTTGAATTCTGCTTATACTATTAAGGATTTGGGTGAAGCCCGATTTTATCTTGGGTTAAAGATCAATTGAACATCAGCAAGTATACATTTAAGTCAACATAAATTCATCACGGATATTCTGTTTGATGCTAGATTGACTGGAATGAAACCTACTTGCACTCCTTTTCCTTTTGGTATGAAGCTTGATAACCATTCAGGAGAACTTCTTTCCAATCCCAGCTTTTACAGACGTTTAGTTGGACGGCTTTTATACCTTACTCTCACACGAGTAGACATTAGTTTTGTTGTACATAGACTAAGCCAATTTTTAGCTAATCCTCGAGCTCCTCATCTTCAAGCTTTGTTTCATCTTTTAAGATACCTCAAGGGCAGCATTTCCATGGGTATATCTTATCTAGCAGATTCAAGTGTTACTTTAACTGGCTACTCGAATTCTGATTGGGGATCATGTCCTATAGATACAAAGTCTGTAAGTGGTTTCTGTGTCTTCATTGGATCTGCTTTAATTTCCTGGAAGGCTAAAAAGCAGCGAACAATAGCTACTTCTTCAGCCGAAGCAGAGTATAGAAGTTTGGGTTCTCTTGTTAAAAAACTCTTATGGATTTCTTATGTTCTACATGACTTGCAGATTGATTTTCCTACTCCTGTTGTTGCTTATGTTGATAATAAGTCAGCTCTTTTGATTGCAGATTATCCTTGCTTACACAACCGAAATAAACATATTGAAGTTGATTTACATTTTATTCGTGATCACATCTCCAATGGGTTTCTTCAGACACGCTATATTCCTTCTAAACACCAATTAGCTGATCTTTTTACTAAGCCTGTTCCTCTTTCTCAGCTCTTATTGCATTGTAACAAGATGGGTCTCCAATTAGCTCTATTTTGAGGGGGGAATGCTAAGTTATGATATTTTTCCTTATATAGATAGACTCCTGACGTGTCTTGATATTATTGGTTTTAGTTGTTTTAGTTTTTAGTATAAAAGCCTTTGTAATAGAAGTTTTATGAATATACGATTTTTCTTTTCCTTCACATCACTTCTGTTTACTTTTACTGTTTTCTTATCGAAGTCGTCTTCTTCAATATGAAGATCAAGGAAACGTTCTTTAATTCGCTCCGTTCCTAAATTCTACAATCTTATACCTGTTGCACTCGTCATCATGGTGGGACTTATTGTATATGATCTACGCAAGAAAACTGGCAAACAAAAGAGTAATGTCCACTGTTTCTTGTAAGCAAATAGAATCTTCACAAACACACACACATATAAATATATATATATATATATAAAGTAATTTTCTGTTTGGATCAGTAACAATAATTACTTATTTAATGTTAAATAAAAATAACTATTAATATACAGTTTTATAATTTCGATTTATATACAGGATATAAAAAAAAAGTTGTACAAGATGAGCACTGTTTACGTTTGTCCATACGTTTTCGCCTTATATAATCACGATATACACACATGGATGTTTCGATGATCTTCACTCTACAAATATGTCAAAAAATCATTTTCAAGAGTGATGGCTCATGCTTGCATTAAAAGTGATGGGCCCTTTTTATTTGGTGTGAGAAAATCACCTATAAGAAAACAGTGTCAAAGGTGGGGGAAAAAAAAAAAAAGTGTCAAGAGGTCATTTTCAGGAAAAAGTAATGTGATGGTACATTAAAAGTGATGATAATAAACAGTGTCAAAAAATCATTTTGCAAGAAAAAGTGACGTGACGGTACATTAAAAGTGGTCATTTTATTTGTTTTACCGTGGAAGATCAATCAGGTTAAAGAATCGTCTGTCACAGTATTACGAGAATAAAACGCCATTTAAGTGTAAAATCACATATTATGTAATTAAAACGCTATTTAAGTACAGTCATCCAACTTGATATCACATTTTAAAAATGTGATTTATATGTAAATTTCATTTATCTTAATTTATAAACGTGATTTTATAATGTAATTTGATAATTTTTTTATATCAATTATATATTAATAATTATTTTTAATAGTAGGGATAAATATGTGTTTGGCTTTATGGAAATACATGTATCTTCGTTGAGCAGCAAATAGAATCTTCATTAATGAATGTTTTCCTTTCACGGAAAACGTTTTTCAATTTTTTTTTTTTCCTATTATGTTAAAACCAAAGCTTTAAATTGATTAAATATTATCATAATATATATGATAGCTTATAAATATTAATTCTAGCAGCATAAGGTAACATACGGCAAAGGTAACAGTAGAGAGCTGGTGATAGAGCTGGTGACAGAACGGTATATGAGTTGAGATTATTTGCGAGTTACTCGATTTTAACTTGACCGCAATGGAGTTAAGTTCAGTTTGAACTATTCAAATAAATATTGACTATTGAATTCGAGTGTAGTTTTAAAATCCTATATTCAGGCAACTCTTGTGCCTACTAAGATTTTTGTATTTTTTATAAAAAAATTATATTTCATATGTCTTTCCTATTTTTATACAAATTTTATCTTCATATCTAATAGTCAATAATTATTATATTTTAGACCAAATCAACTAAAAGACTTATTATATTCTCAAATTTAAATTTATTTTTTAGTCTAATTTAATTATGTAGGAATAATTGAGTCTAATTGAGTCAAACTCGAGCTTATCAAGTATTAATTCGAGTTCAATTATTCGAGTGAAGCTCGAGCTTCAAGTTTTTTATTCGAATTAGAGTTCGAACTTAACAATGTACCGATCTCCATTCCACTCATTTACGGTACTAGCTAGTAATAGTGATAAAATACTACCGAAAGTGTCAATGAAATTAAAGAAAGTGGTTTACATTTGTTCTAAAAAAAAAAAAGAAAAAGGAAAATCATTTGTCTTATTTTCTACTGGTATGTTGGTAGTTGTTAACCATCATCATTTGGCCGGGGAAAATAAATCATCAGTAAAGGCTAACAGCTATCATTGTCTTCGACTAAAACTTCCTGTGGAAAGTTACTAGTATATGCGAAACCATAACATTATTACAATTCAATACAAAAAAAAATGACCATCAAATAAATTGAAAAAAATATAAATAAATAAAGTTACGTTGACGAAAGTGAAATGTACTTACCTTCATCAATCTTGTTCTGTCTCTTAGACCCAATACAGCATAGCTAGCACTATCTTCAGAAAATGCATGGTTTCATCTATCCTTATCAAGTAGGAGAAAATGGTGATTGATATGGAACAACCCAATGTGTGTAAGGCCTGGTATGCAGAAAGCTAAGTGCATCACAGGACCTCTTTGCCCCAGAAAACACGGAAGGGGATTTGATGAAGCAGGGGAAAGTGCGGAGAGAGCAATCGGAATATGATAAGAATTCTGAGCTACCTCTTTTCAGACTCACTACTATATTAGCAGCTACTAATAATTAACTATAGTGTCGGGCAAAAGCTTGGACATGGAGGGTATCGTCCCGTTTATTGGGTTTGGTACTCTTTAAGAAATGTGTGTTTTAAGTCCTTTTATTTGCCTGGCTACCGTGATGTCAAAGGACATGTATTATTTACACAGGGGAAGTTGGATAATGAAACGGATGTAGCAATTAAAAAGACTTTCTTGCAGCTCTGACCAATAAATCGAACACAAGCCAGACTAGTCAACAAGTTGAGTTAAGCCGATCATTTTTTTTTAAGCTTATCGAGCTTAAAATATAAGATTAAGTTTCATCATTTAAATAGTTTGTTTTTTATTTTTTTTAATTAAAATAATATATAAGAGTTACCAAGTATATATCCATATATATTAAATAATAATTAGTTTTCGTTATTTTAATTCTTTATCAATATATTATAAAATATTTAACTCATAAATTTTTTAATGATTTTATTCATGAGTCCGCATGCCTATTCATAAGCGTAGATGAATATTTATAAAACTCCTAAGCCCAAATTAAAGCTCAAGTTAAATTAAATTAGATAAATAAATTTTATTTTAAACTCAATTTACTTGCTCATCGATGGTCTGTGGCGCTAAGTTTTGGAAAAAGAGAAAAAGGAAAAAGAAGTTAAAATTTTTAATCACACGGTCGTAAAATATCTTTTGTGTGACTTAATAAGTATAGGTCTTTAAACATGTGGTCAAAAACTTGCTCTTTTAAGGGGAATAAAAAAAAAAAAAAAAAATTCCTCTGCGTACATTTTCCTTATAATTTATACGACGCCATAAGCAGTACGCCAGGTTTTTATTCCCCTTGTTTCTACGTTTTAAAGCCCAACACAATTATGTGTAATGCTGTGCTCCCTCTTTTACGCCCATCACTATGCACACAGGTTTCACACGTGTATAACAGTTTAGCTGGAAGCGGATTCTTGAGTCTTGTTAAACGATTAATTGTCAAACGAAAGGAGGACATAAAATTTGAAATCGAATGATAAACAAGCCATACCTTGTACTTGACCATTAAGATCCTGGAAGCATTTCAAGTCATCCCACGATAATTAACCCCAAAATTTCTAAACGCAGTTTTAGCTATTCACCATGTTTGTTACAGTTGTATGTTTTTGCCATCTTCTCTTTGTTTCAGAGGTTTCATTGCCTTGATGAATTATACAACATTACTTCTTCAACTCCACTCTTTTTAAATCAAACTCTTGTTTCTTCCAATAAAATATTTGTACTATGCTTCTTTACACCCAATGCAACTACTAAAAATCAATATGTTGGAATATGGCATAAGAGTATTTCTTTTACAAAAACTGTGTTGGCTAGCAAGCTTAAGAATAGGGAATGGTGGAAACTTGAACCTTTTTTATGGGCAACAAAACACAATCTTGTCAATGAATATTACTGTTGATTTTGACAATTCTCATGTTGAACTTCTGGTGATGGTAACTTAGTCCTAAAGGACACAAACTCTGGCAACATTTTGTGGGGAAGTTTTGATCATCCCTGTGATACTCTGTTACCAGGAGTAAAAGTAGGGATAAGTGCCAGAACACGAGATGTCAGATACTTGGTATCCTGGAAAAGTGAAACCGATCCCTCGCCTGGAAATTTCGTATATGGTATCACACCAGATATACCACCTCAAGCTATTGGTTCGGCTGGATCATGTCGTTATTGGAGAGGTGGATACTGGGACAAAACAAAACTCACCGTAATAGATGACATGGATGAATCATGTACAAGCTTGTTTAGCCTCCAACAAGATCCTATGCAGGGAACGTATCTCTATATGACAGAAGATCCAGAGATGCCTTTTCCAATAAAGTTCATTTCTTCAGATGGGAAGCTAATAAATAATTATTGGCACAGGCCATTAAGGAGTGGGTAACATATTGGGAAGCACCATCAAATCTTTGTGAATCATATGACACATGCGGTCCTTTTGGGATATGTATTGCATCTAGTTTACCTATCTGTGGCTGTTTGATGGGGTTTGTACCTAAGTCCTTATTAGATACTAAGTCTAAAAGGAGAGCCCAACCTAAAAGACTAGCCTATTGGGTGGGAGAACCCTTTAGGCTTAAGTATCATTCTACAATTTTTCGTAGAATCGATGTGGGATCGTAACAATCCTATACAGAATGGAATCAAGGAAATGGGGCTGAAGGATGCATTTGACGAACCATTATAGATTGTCAGAGAAGTACATACAGCTCATCCCGAAATGATACATTCGTGAAAATGAACAACGTGAAGCTCCCAGATTTTGCAAACCATATACCATATATGATGGATTATCATGAATATCAGAGTTGGTGCTTGGATAGCTGTTCCTGCCATTCTTATTCTTTTGTACACAGTATAGGATGTTTAACTTGGATAAAACCCCTCATGGACATAGAGGTATTCAATTCATCAGGCAACGATTTGTTTATCCGTCTTGCACATATTGAGTCAGGTAAACAAATTTGATATATATGATCTGATTTTCTCTGTATTGGATAAGATCATAATGACGTTTTCAATGCATGTAATTACAATGTATTTTTCTTGTGCCAGGCACTGCAAGGCCAACAAAAAAGTTTATTTTCACTCTGATAGCTGTTACAATTGTCATTATTGTGGGAGTTGCTGCATATTGTCTATGCAAGTGGAGAGCAAACCAACTGAGTATGATCACAACAACCAGTTACTCTAATGAAAAGTCAATGCATTTGATCCTACCTGGATTAATGTTGTTTTGTATCTCAAAGATATTTAGCTATTACGATCTTTCAAGATTCTTTTGTCATTACCTCTAAATGCTTAGTCTGAAAACGGTGAATGTTCTGACACATGAATCTTCATTTGTTTCATTTTATAATATCATTAACATGATCAGTTCATTTTTTCATGCGACTTCCATTAACTATGGGAAATTGGGATCATTCCTAGGCATCTTTGCCTCACACAACATGATTAACAAGAAAGGGGAATTGCAGCAAGACAAAATGTTGAGGAGCAATTAAAATATGAGAGGGATTCTGAATTACCGCTCTTCAGTCTTAATAGCATATTAGCTGCTACTGATAATTTTAGTGTCATGCAAAAGCTTGGACAAGGAGGTTTTGGCTCCATTTATATGGTAATTACCATGAAGCATTGTATGCTAACTATATACTCAAGTGCTCTAAAGTGAAATGTAATTTCATCTGTTTAGGGAAAGTAGGAAGATGGAAGGGATGTAGCAGTTAAAAGACTGTCCAGTAGCTCATTACAAGGAATGGAAGAGTTCAAGAATGAGATAGTATTAATATTCAAGCTTCAACATCGCAATCTCATCAGGCTACTGCATTGAAGGGGATGAAAAGATTTTAGTTTATAAGCACTTGCCACACAAAAGCTTGGATACTTTTATTTTTGGCAAAAATCATGCTCTTGGTGCTATTTTTCATTAATCCTTAAGATTGAATTTATATCTTTTGCACAAAGTCATGCAAAACTTAGTCAGTGTGTGGTGCATATTCTAGATTCAACTAGAAAAACAGAGCTTAATTGGGACAAATGTTTCAACATCATACAAGGAATAGCTAGAGGGCTCATGTACTTCCACAGTGATTCTTGCTTACAAGTGACACATCGAGATTTGAAGGCTGCCTATATCCTCTTAGATCAAAAAATGAACCCAAAAATCTCAGATTTTGTACTTGCCCGGATGTTTCAAGGCACACAAGTTCTTGTGAATACTCACAGAGTTGTTGGTACACCGTAAGTAGTCTCTAATATTGTAGTAAGTTTAAGCACATGGAAAGGCATGATATGGCTACAAAAGGCTATCAATTATATTTTCCTTCTAAGAAGACGAGTGACAAAACCAAAGATTAAGGTTACTAATGGAGAAATCAATAGGATGAAAAACGCAGATATATGTTAGGATAGTTTCCTCAAACTATCGTGATCCATTTATTATATAGTTTCTTAATACTATTGTTCTTGGTTCCTAATCTTATTTTATTTTCAGCTTATGTTTTCATATATTCTTTCTAGAATCAACAGTGTGATTTGGATGATTGAACTTGGCATGCTAGCAGAATTGATTACTAACATGTTACGTCCCTAATGTACTGGATATATGTCCCCTAAGTATGTGATGGGTGGAATGTTTTCAGAGAAGTCAGACGTCTATAGCTTTGGAGTTCTAGTATTAGAAATTATTGCAGGAAAGAAGAATCCACGAGTTCACAGCGAAGGAGAACATCTAAATCTTATTTCCTTTGTAAGCACTAAGTTAAACTTCTAAAAGTATCATATGCGGTTGTGTTCTATGGTCATTGTCAAACTGCTAAACAGAAAAGGTAATTCCAGGCATGACAACTCTGGAACCAAGGTAAAGGATTGGAATTGGTTGATGAATCATTGGTGGACAGTTCTTCCTGTCAGAAGTTATGAAATGCATCCATATTGGACTTTTATGAGTGCAGGACCACAACACCGATAGACCCAATATGTCAAAAGTAGTCCCAATGCTTAGTGGAGAACTGAACCTTCCGCAACCAAAGCAGTCAACTTTTGCAAGCCAAAGCTGGAGTCTAGGTGAAATCCAGTTGCATGAAGAAAGTGCATGGTCCTCAAACACCATAAACCATTCATTAATTGAAGGGCGTTGATTATTGTTCATTTTTACGAACGGTTTATGGTCTTGCAATGAAATATGTGCTCACTGTGGTATTAGAACGGCATCGAATTATTGCGCATTCTCACTGTGGCTTATGCTTGTGCAATGAAATCTATGCTCTTTGCCATATAAGAATGGTATTTTGTTAACAAATTCATTTAAGCAAAGAATTTTACACTTTGAAATAGCAAGGGCATAGGGCAAAAAAAAAAAAAAAAAAAAAAGAAAAGAAAATAGCATGGGCATCTCAGCAGACTAGTAGATGGTGTTAAATCTAATAGAAGTGCGTGGTCATATATATAGGGAGCATTTGTGTTCATCCTTACAAACCTGTCTGATATGCTTTTTCTATTACCAAACAAATTACTAGTCAAACATAGTTAGCATAAAACTGCTTTTTTGGGGGAAAAGAAAAATGGATTCTAGAATGTGTTAATGAGGATTCACTAAGACTTGAAAGTAGGATCAGATTTTTCGTGACTCTTGAATTCATCTCATGAAGGTCTTGTCTTAACCCACTGCAAAGTTGGGTAATCAAGATAAGGTTTAAAAAAACTAGAGATAGTACATCATCACTAACATGTGCACCATCTGGATATAGTTTAAAAATTATCAGGTTCATGACTCATGATTATAAAATGTAGAAAGTAAACCTCGTCTCTCTGGTTTCTTTGATTTAGGCTAGTATGGTATACCACCAATGACTACAACAATGGCAACTGGACTTACAGTTTTTATTTAATGAACTTACTAATTGACTAAGATTGTATAGTGCAGTTAAGAAAGAAATCTAATGTTAGTTCAAGTTAGAATAAAGTATTTTTACAGCATGCTTTAGTGAAGATATCCCCTGTCATAAGAATTCTGAGACATATATTAATCATGATATGAACAAGACAATCCAGAAAACGAAACCTCTCAGATATAAGTTAAAGAAAATATTCCTAATTTAGCAATAACGGCTTGCTATTTCTATCTGGATAAAGAAATACTATATACGGGGTGAAACCAAAATAATATATTCCTACACACATGAGAAGAATGTCTCTATTGATGCAATTCCCCATTTAATAATGTAGAAGTGGTGTGTATACATTTATGTTTGTATATATATATATATAATATTGGATATGGAGAATAGCCTAGCCAAGGAAAAATTTTGCAGAAATGTGAAACGATGCCTATAGAATTTAATTAGAAGGAAAGAACTTGTTTCAAGATACTGTTTCAACTTTATCATGCTTATAATATGTGTAATCTTGTGCTTCCTCTTTCAATGCAACATGTAAAATCTATGTCAAGAACAAACAAGTATCCGGACATCATTTCTAACGTTGCATGCATAATAAAATACACATCACAGAAAGGTGGATCATCATCCCAGGTTTTCTTCTTCATCAATATTATGGACACAGCGTTCACATATATATAAAGTAATTTAACCAGAAGTAAATTGAATCTTTTTAAATGATTTATTTGTCATCATCAAAATCCGGGAAGCATTCCTAGTGTTCAGAAGTTATGAAATGTATTCATATTGGGCTTTTATGCGTGCAAGACTATGCCTATGATAGACTGCCATGCCCACTGTAGTTCTAATGCTAAGTGGAGATGGTCCTTCCACAACCGAAGCAGCCATTCTTTAAATGCAAAAGCTTGACCACAAACTCTGAAAAATTTGGTAGTTCAAAGGCTTTGATTTATGGATTGTCTTAGTTTTGCTTGTGCTTTCTTGATGTAATCTATGGTTGATTGTGTTACAAAATAAATATAATAGCTTACACTTTTTGTGCTAATCTGAGTATAGTATCAAAACAGGAGATTATAAATTCGAATTGTTGTATACACTCAATACATCCCCATAATCAGGTCATCCACTTAATGAGTTTAGTCAAAGCCATTGCTTACTCTTCAAAAAGCGTTTTTGGTTGTAATTTATCCATAATGTATCAAGACATATTTTAATGTATATGTGAATATAATTAATAAAAATTTTATTGTATATATATTATTCCACTTCTTATATATTATACAATGAAATTTTAAAGATAATTAAGTTCATGTCTAGAATAATTTATTACTAAATATTTCATGAGATTTTATTATCCAAATCAATTGATTAACATTATTCTTACTAGACATCGATATTTTTTCCTACACGTGGCATGAATAGAGTCATTTTCTTGGACTTGGAGAAAAGTATCCTAGTCATGTAAGTGCGTGCCTAAAGTTAAGACATGACCTATATGCCGCATGTTTGAAATTTCGATTCTCGAGTTTTCAATCAACAAGAAGAAGTAGGTGTTGTTCGATTGGAAAAAAGGATCTCAATCTTCTTTCATATTTATGCATCAGTGGATTCCTTTCCTTTCCATTCCTTTCTGCAAGTAGAAAGTCCTGTGGTGCATCTACTAAAGCTGATGGATTATTTTAGGTGTGGACAGTGTTGAGAGAAGGAAAGAATTGGACTAGTTGAACCAAGCATTGGTCGACTCGAGCTTTCCTTAACAAGTAAAATATTAAAATGCACCGATGCTAGGTTTCTCTGTCTTCAGGACCAATCCATAAATTGATCCAACATGTGATATGTAGTCTTGTTGCTAAGCTGGGATTGAATCTTCCATGACAAAACCAGCCTATTGGCCTTGAGAGTTCATCAAAATCATAGATCAAACACAAGAAGACAAGTTGTTGTCCAGAAATATAGCTAGCATATACGTCCTTAAGGCACTGGCGATGACCTAATTCAGTTGTTCAATAAAAGGTTTCTCTTTAGGTATGGTAGCTACGGACAGAATCAGAATCAGTCTATATGGATAATTAATAGTTCTATGGAAGAGCCATTATGTTGAATGTTGATTCACTAAGACTTAAGAGCTTGATTAGATTTTTCACAACCCAGCTCATGACAGTGTATTGTATGAAAGATTAGAAATGGTCTAAGAACTTGATTAAAAAAACAAAACCCTCAATCCCCTGGGTACTATTATTAATTGTATCAACTCATGGCTCCCATCTAAGCATATTCATAGCGAATACTATGAGTTATTAAACTGATACTGAAGTGAGTCTTTTAATGTACCAATGACAAGTTTATAAACAAATTCAATGCCATTTAACAAACACATCTTTTTTATAATGTCCTAATTTTAGGATCATTTACAACTCACTACGTCTTCATGTAATATATAGACATGCAAAGACTCAGAACCTGCTAATAACCACGATATATACTATTTACACTTCCAACACATACATATTACTACTCCAGATCTATAGTCACAACATAAGTAGTTCATTACAATTACTACAAAAATTTCCTACTTCTTACGCATAGATAGCAAAGGATGGCTTACAAAGTCCATCTAAACACTTACACACACATATATATAAACCTACAGGTGGGTTTATGCCTTAACATGCCAATTAATATAGGAGTGTCTATTTCCTGTAATCTAACATTTTATGTCTAGAAGTCTGCTAGATAATCCTCACCACTAACATCCTCCTCATAGTCGAAGACAACGTCATATCTACACAAGTCAAAAGCAATAAGGGTTATGTTAGTACATGAAAAAAAAATGAAGAGTGAGCCAAAGCCCAGCACGGTATACCACGATACCGTTACAGCCTAAATCTACCCAAATTATTTCCATACGCAACTCCACTCCCAGACAACACTACACATAGATCATCAGGGTACCACGATAATAGCATAGACACTCTCCATCGATTACCAATAGCCATGCACAAGCAATACACTCATCATTAAGTTGGATAGTTAAATTAGTCAACTTTCTATCCTAAATAAACACAAGCAACAAATAAAGTATGCACGTAGCTGAGTGGTTGGTCCAACTTAGTCCAATTAATAAAAAACCCTAACCTGGATTTACAACATACAAAGGTATTAATATTCTCTTACATTTCTCAGCTTATTCCCAAATAGCATTCTCTAGGTTCCTCTCTCTCATTGTAATGTTAAAACGGTATTTATATAATATATTTGCATATATATACGTTAATAATTTAAATTATAACAAGAAAATAATGAAAAATATTAATTAATTGATATTAACAAGGTCTCGAGTTTTTAGAGTAATAATAAACCTTAAAGAAGTCGATTGAACAAGTTTCAAGTGTTTTTTAGAATGATAAATCAAGTTTTGGAAAAATTATATTGTACACAAGCATCAACACAAGCTTTGTATAAGGTCGTGAGAAACTCAAAATACTTGACCATTCCACATAGGCTATGTAGGGAGGTTATGTAGAAGACAAAGTAGGCAAAAAGTATTTTCAAAGTACATGACCTTCTACACGGGTTGTGCAGGGAGGTTGTACAGGATGAAAAAGAAGGCAAAACGCATTTTTGAAGTACACAACCTTCTACACAAGTCATATACGAGGTCATGCAAGATCAAAAATAAGGTTTTTCATGCAATTATCACAAAGCAGTGATTTTCTTCGTTCCCAGCATTAAAAACACGACTAATGATCCACACTTAACCCTTCTTCAAAACGTAAACACCAATCTTAACAAAATCTTGCATAAAGATTGAATCTTGCATGTAAACATGATGTTACCTTATCACAAATCTATTAATGCCTTTTCTGTCATACTTTCCAAAAGTTGTTCGTTTAAAACTTCTTCAAAATTCCCTAATAACTCTTTCCTTTTAGATAGAATCTTGTTGTTACACCGATATGATAAAAACTATTATTCCCACAAATACTTTCTTGGAAGCAAGAAGAGAAGAAAGGAAAAGAAGGGCAAAGAAAGAAAAGAAGGATTATCACTTACTGCATTGTCTTGATGAATTTTCTTTAAGAAATCTCAATAGTTTGTTGATGGCAAGAAAAGACAAGCTCTGTAATATACATAAAAGAAAGGAGAGGAGGAGAAGGATGTTATTTATACGATTTCAACTGCCAAAATTTCAAAAGATTTGAAGATAGACATGTTTGACCCTGTTTTAAAACAACAAATTACTATCTTGTCCCTTTTTAAATAACTAAAACATATTTATTATTATTTCCTTGATATTTGCTTATTTCATTCTTCCCCCTTTTAGAAACTTTCATCTTCAAAAGTCACTTGAATTTGCAAAGAGCTCAAGATACTTGGCCCATTGAACTTTGATGTACTTGATCACACGTCTCCTCAAAATTTGTTCTTTGTATCTACAATCTGAACTGAATTTTCAATAGAGGTGAGGTTTGGTTACACTTCCAATGGCTCTAAGATAATTACTTGGTCTTGATTCGAAACAAATTTCCTTAATAAAAACACATAAAAAACATCATGTACTTCGGTCAAGCTTGGTGAAAACGCCAGCCGATAAGCTACATCTTCAATTTGTTCTAGAATTACAAATGGTCCACATACCTAGGATCAATTTTCCCTTCAAACCAAATCGTATTACTCCCTTTGTTGATGAAATCTTTAACATACATGATCTCATACTTGGAATTCCAAAGGTCTTCTCCGTTTATCAGCATAGCTCTTTTGTTGACTCTGAGCTGTTTGTATTCTTTGTTTAATAATTTGCACCTTAGTGATGGCACCTTGAATTAAATTAGGTCCTAGCAATTGTCTATCACTAACTTCATCCGAATGAATAGGTGATCTACATTTTCTCCCATACAACACTTCATAGGGTGCCATTGGAATGGTGTCTTAGTAACTATTGTTATATGCAAATTCTACTAAGCGTAAATGATCACCCCGATTGCCACCAAAGTCTAAGGTACATGCACTCAACAAGTCTTCCAAGATTTTTTTGAATAATACGTTTTGACTGCCCATCTATTTGAGGGTGAAAAGTAGTGTTGAACTGTAGTTTAGTACCCAAGGTTCGGTGTAGACTTACCCAAAACTTGCTGACAAATCTAGTGTCACGATATGATACTATGGACTGATTCATCCCTAAACTTAACACAAATTTGTTAGATTAGGTCTAATGGACTAGATGTGATTAGATGGTGAGATGTTACTGATTCTTTTATTTTGCCTCGGTATTACTAGTTTAGGTTCCCAAAAATAACACCAATTGATATAGCTCTAATTCCAAGAGAAATGGAATTTCTGTTTTCTATTTCACTTGAAAAGAGAAACATAAACACACTTCCTAACTTGGTAATAGAGCATGCAAGGATTCCCTAAAGAGCTAGAATCCAGTTTGGAGCCACAGTAATTTAGGGATACAAAGCAGCTTTATCTTTAAAAGCCCTATGGAGGTTGAACTTATTGCAATGGTTTGTAATTCTTAAAAGTACAGAGAGGTTAGAGTTGAGCAAAGAAAGCTCAATCCTACTTCATGGTAATACTAGGGAAAATTCAAATTTTTTTTAAGAAATTTAAAAATAGAAAATTTATGTATATTTGCAACATATTGATAATGCAACATGTGTTATAGAATCAAGAAAAATTCTTGAGAGGCTTCAACTTGGTCACGTGAACCATCAGCACTTACCAATAGATTTGATCCTTGTTAAACCAAATTCATGAGAAGTCTCACCACTTTTATCATCAACATCATCACAAACCTCACTGGCTTCAACAGTGCTACTTACCGCTATATGGTCTTACATTATTAATACCATGTCAAGTAGAGGTCCAATAGCAACTAATGCTTATATCTCAATTTCAAACATTGTATTGTAGATTTACTTGGTTGAGTTAATGACATCATAGCACATGATCCAAGCTTCATGAAGTGAATCTAAATAAGTTGGAGGATGATCTCCATTTGCACATTCAATTTTGTTTTGTACAGATAGTGCTAGCATGAAAATTGGAATCCAGGGTATATATTATGCATTTTGAGCTAAATGCTCTGTTATTCATAACTATACATTTGTATTTTCTAACTATTATTTATAGCTTCTGCTACATCATTCCTACTTCCCATATTCATGAGATTGACATATACAGACCACTACCTAGTGAACTACACACAATGAGCTGTTGAAACTAGAAATATTAAAAGCAATAAAATGGAAAAATTATCAAATACATACATATAAGGTTCCCATGCATTTACTTTCTCAGTGTGTACATTGTCTATTAATATACAAAAATATTACAAATTTTAATAGTTATACAATAACTATATCTTCCTACTAAAGCTTAAAAAAGATTGGTAGGTGTTAGGATTTCTATGCTACATTAGAAGTTTTTGAAATGAAATAAAAGATGGAAAAATAACTTTTTTCCTTAATTAGTTTGAGGATAAACAATTATATATAGAAATTATTGTTGTAGTAGGTATACCTATCACCTCTTTGAAACTCTACTAACTATCATTAAATAATTCTTCTAGAAACGATAATATTTACAAGAGAAAAAAATACTTTATTTTACAGATCAACACTCCCTCTCTAGTGGGAAAATAGATAACTTCCATTCCTAGCTTGGACAACACATCATGATAACTTAAGCTACTCAACCCTTTCGTTAATACATCAGCTAATTGATGTTTTGATGGAACATATGATATGTACACCAAACCTTCCTCCAACTTTTCTTTAATGAAGTTTCTCTTAATTTCAATATGCTTTGTCCTATCATGTTGTATAGGATTATGAGCAATATTGATAACTGACTTGTTGTCGCAATAGTTCATAGGGCCTTTCTAATTTACTTTCAATCAAGTAGAATAATCTTCATCTAAAGTAGTCCACATAATCCTTAAGCAAGAGCTCTAAACTCTAATTCTGCAAATGATCTTGTCACTATATTCTACTTCTTATTCCTTCTTGTTACTAGATTGCCCCAGAGAAAAGTACAATAGCCTGTAATTGATCTTCTATCCACTAGAGAACCTGCATAATCAGTGTTAGTGTAAACTTCTAAAGTCAGATTACTATTTTTTTAAATAGAATTCCTTTCCCCATGCTGTCTTTTAAGTAATGCAACACCCTATGAGCAACTTAGAGATGTGATTTTTGAGGATCATGCATGAATTGACTAATCATTACTACTGAGTAGGCAAGGTCTAGCAGGGTATAGGCAAGGTATGTTTGGCTGGGTGTGGGCAAGGTATATAAGTCTACTAACCAACCTCTAGTATATTCTTTCATAAATAGTTGGTTCTTCTTTAGCTTCCCTTAATTTGTGATTTAGATTTATCAGAGTAGAGACTAGTTTACACCTAATCATCCTTGTTTCTACCAACGAATTAGTCACATATTTTTGTTGAGATATGAATATTTCCCTTTTTGAGTATGCCACCTCAAGACTTAGGAAATACTTAATTTTTCCTAGTTCCTTTATTTCATACTCTTTCATTAAATTTGCTTCAGTTCATGCTTTTCCCTCTCATCATCTCCTACTACGACAATGTCATCTACATAAACTAAAAGAATGGTCACTCCCCTTATAGTAGAATGTTTAAAGAAAAGATTATGGTCACCTTGACTTTGTTTGTACCTAGATTCTTTTATAACCTTTGCAAATCACCCAAACCATGCTTTAACAAATTATTTCAACCCATAGAGAGCCTTTTTCTATTTTGCATACCTCATTATCTATATTCCCTTCAAATCTTGGTGGGATATTTATATAGATTTCATCATCTAAGTCACCATGATGAAATGCATTTTTAACATCATATTGCAGGAGTTACCAATTGAAGTGAGTAGCCAATGCTAACAAAATTCTCACAATATTCATTTTAGCAATTGAAGCAAAAGTCTCATGATAATCTACCCCATAAGTTTAAGTGTATCCTTTAGCTACAAGCCTTACTTTATATCTTTTAAGGGATCCATCAGCCTTATATTTTAGAGTAAAAATCCACTTACAATCAACAATATTTTTCCCTTTTGGTTTATCTACAATTTCCTATGTCTTGTTGTTTTCCAAAGCACTTATCTCCTCTTATAGCATCCCTCCATTCTCTTTTGGACAAAGCCTTAGAGACTATGGTAAGGATGGCAATGGTGTTTAAACACGTAATGAATTTTTTGTGAGTTTGTGACAAGTGCTCAAGGGAGACACAATTAGATAATGGATAAAGTGGTCACTTAGTGCATTCTCTTATGCCTTTCCTAATAGTAATGGGAAGGTTTGGGTCATCTATTGGTTTGATAGAGGTTTCAACCGATTGTGTGTCCAAGTGTGAGTCATATCTCACCAAAATGTCATTCTAAGAACTTGAGTCAAATTCATGAACTTGCATTAGGTTTGGAATAGCCTTCCTCCTTGAATACACCTAAAGGAACCTTGAGAATTCCTGAGTAATTTTGGTTAAGATAGGAGATGACACACGACTAGTAGAAAAATCTAGAGACTCGGATGTGTTTAGCTTAGAGGAGTCAATGGCATTAGTTAGAAGAAAAGGTAGGTCAAGTTTTTGAAATGGTTCAAAGGACTCATTAGTATTATTTTCTACCATTGAAAGCTCCCCCTAAAGAGAGATCTTTGAGAAAAATGGCATATTTTTAGTAAACATGACATCAATAGAGATGTAAATTTTTCTAGATGAAGGGTTGTAGCATTTGTATCCTTTTTGTGTAGGTGAGTATCCAACAAAGATACATTTGATTGCTCGGGGATCTAACTTGTCTCTTTGTTGTCTATACACATGAACAAATGTAGTACATCTGAGTACCTTAGGTATGAGACAATTAGAGGTTTTGAATTGAGGGAAAAACCATTGAGAATTGCCATGGGAATCTCGTCTTCTAACATCCAAGAGGGAAGTCTATTTATCATGTATGTAGTAGTTTGAATAGCCTATCCCTAGTAAGACTTAAGGACATTTCCTTGAAGTAACAAAGCTCATGTTATTTCAAGTAAATGTTTATTTTTTCTTGTAGCAACATCATTTGGTTGGGGTTTATTGACACATGATGGCTCATGAATAATACGTTGTGATTGAAAGTTTGATGACAAAATTTGATTAAAGTAGTCTCTAGCATTATTAGTCCTAAACGTTTTTATTTTAACTCCAAATTAGTTTTTGACCATTGAGTGAAAATTAGGTACAATAATGCTAACATCTAATTTTTGTTTGAGAAGAAAAAGTCTTGTCACCCGATTGCAATCATCAATAAAGGATACAAACCAACGAGCCCCATAAAAATCAGGTTCAGTGGATGGA
Organism: Combretum micranthum; assembly: GCA_024138025.1. NCBI lineage: Eukaryota > Viridiplantae > Streptophyta > Magnoliopsida > Myrtales > Combretaceae > Combretum > Combretum micranthum. The sequence continues at coordinate 1,070,485 of JAMXBD010000355.1, forward strand.
CCCCATATGTCACTATGAATCGAAAGAAAGAGATAAGAACTTATTTTATTACTAATAGGAAAAGATATACCGGTATATTTTGCCAATTCACAAATGTCACAATCAAATTCAGAAATTTCTAATCCCTTAAATAAGTGAGGAAACATGACTTTCATGACTCCAAAAGATGGATGCCCTAGGTGCAAATGGCATAGCCAAAGAGATAAGAACTTCTTTTATTACTAATACGAAAAGATATATTGGTATGCTTTTCGAATTCAAAAATGCTACGATGAAATTCTGAAATTTCTAATCCCTTATATAAGTGAGGAAACATGACTTGCAAGATTCTAAAAGATGGATGCCCTAGGTGCAAATGGCGTAGCTAAATTGCATTCTTATTTGAATTAAGAAATGACAAGGACAAATTACTTCCAAGTTTTTTCTACGACTCAAGATAATAGAGGCCATTCCATTCTTTAGCAAGTCCAATCCTCATCCTTGAATCCTGATCTTGAAAAACACAGTAAGAAGGGGAAAATGTCGCGTAACATTTGAGATCATGAGTGAGTTTTTGAATTGAAACAAGATTAGATGATAATTTTGGTACATGGAGGAAAACTTTGACAACAACAAGAGGTGTAACATGTATATCTCCAAATCCTGCAATAGTAACTAAAGAGCCATTAGCTACTACAATTTTCTTATTACTTGGACAGGAGGTATAGGTGTTAAAGAATTGAGATGTGGGAGTCATATGATCGGTGGCACCTGAGTCTATTATCCATGAGTTGATATGAGTATTTTTTGAGGCATTCATACAAAAAGAAAATAGAAGATTGTTTAAGAGGGATAAAGAACAAGTTCCTGAAAATTTCTCAAGAGATCCAAACAAGTTTTGAGATTCTCAATTTCTTTTCCCATTGTTGAATCTTCTTCAGATTTGGATTGCTCAGTTATGTGTGTCCGAGGTCTTTGTTGTGCTCCATGGCTCACCCAATCTCGACTTAGTGGCTTACCATTCAATTTCCCACTTCTTCTTTGTATGCCTTGGTTTCTTGCAATAGGTACATCATAGATTATCTTTATTCTCCTTCAACTGGTTTCCTGTATTAAGGTGTTTTGTATATCATCCTTACCTTTCTCCCCATGGTTTCTTTATGCTGCCAAGGCTGATCCATTCATGGTTGGTGGCTCAAGCATGACAATTCTTTAAATTTCTTCTACTTGTACCATAGATATTGAAAAATGACAGAGAAGGAATTTCCTCTTTACTAAGGATTTGAATCCTCACTTGATCGAAATCGAGATTTAATTTGACCAAAAAATTCATAGACATGGTCTCTTTCAATGAAGTTTTTCAATATGACCGCGTGTTCATTACAACACATCTTCATTACACCACATCTCAAAAACACAGTATTGATCAAGTTCTTGCCATAAATTTTGCAAAAAATTTGCATACTTCTTGCCATAAATTTTGCAAAAAAATTGCATACTCCATAATAGATTTTTCTCCTTGCTTAGTGGCTATAGTCTTAACTTTGATTTCACATATTTGAGTAGCATCACGAGCTTTGGAATATGTGCATTGAATGAAGTCTAATATCTCCTTAGCTATGGATAGAAATATGCACGTGTCACTAATCATAGGATCCATGGAATCCCTTTGCCATTACATTATCATGGAATCCTCTTCATCCCATACTTCAAAAGTTGGCTCATCTCTTGCTAGTGTGGGTCTAAGAAGATGATTAAATCTCCTTTTTCCCTTAAGATATGTACGGACAAATGGAGACCATTTAAGATAGTTTTTCCCATTAATTCTATAAGAAGCTCGGATATTTTGTAAATCTCTAATTTTTTGGAAAGAATGGGATTCATCAAATTGGTTGAAATTGTTAGAAGTAGTAGACATGATGGAAAAAAGAACAATATAATGAGATCGACGAAAATGGCAATGAAGGCCAATTTTACTAGATTTTAATCCTAGAGAAAAAAAGCCTCAGATACCATGAAATGAAATAAAAGATGAGAAAAAAATTGTTTCCTTAATTAGTTTGAGTACAAAAGACAACTATACATAGACATTATTGTTACGATAGGTATACCAACACCTCTTTAAAACTTTACTATCATTAAATAATTCTTCTAGAAACTACAATATTTATAAGAGAAAAAAAAAATTCATTTTGCAGTTCAACAATGTTACCATGAAGCTCTAACAACAACCAGTTATAGGATTTTCGAAAGGAAAAACCACCATTAAGGAGTTGAGGTGAGGAAGAACTGCAAATGTATCATTTTAGGTTTATTGTGCAGTTAACTTTGGGTTAAATTAAAAGAGGATAAATGGAACTTAAGCAAACCATGAATCAACACCCTTGAGCAATTGAATTTATTATACTAATTATGGTCCATTTGCAATCTTCATGCCATTTGGTTTTACTAGTAATCAAGCTTTGGCATATAAAAGTTGGTTGTCTTGTTTATGGAGATCAAATTATCCACTTAGCATTAAAAGTACAGTTGACATGCTAGGTCTATCAATGGGGTGGTCTTGTACACATAAAAGCCTGATATGAATACACTTCAATACTTCCGACTTGAGGGATTTAGCAACTAATGTCTTGTCCATTAACTCTAACCCCTTGCCTTGACTCCATAATTGCCATGCCTGAAATAACCTTTGTTGTTTAGCTTACTGAAGAGGGGTTAAGAAACATAAATGAGCCTAGGAATTTTAAATGGTACAAAAAAGTTAGTGCTTACATAAGAAAATAGATTGAGGTTTTTTCCTTCATGATAAAATGCTGAATTTTTCTTGCCACTAATAATTTCTATTAACAATACTCCAAAGCTATAAACATCTGATTTCTCCAAAAACATCCCACCTAATGCATACTCAGGAGACATGTATCCACTGCATTAGAGTTCATGTTATAGTTTTCTATATGTTTTATGCTAACTAAGATAACTATGTTAGGTTGAAACTACTTACAATGTACCAACAACCTTGTGAGTTTTCTCCAAAATTTGTGTGCCTTGAAACATCTGTGCAAGTCCAAAATATGAAAATTTTTTATTCATTTTCTCATCCAAGAGGATATTGCTAGCCTTCAAATCTCTATGTATTACCCATAAACAAGAATCCATATAGAGGTACATGAGTCCTCTAGCTGCCCCTTAGATGATGTTAAATCATTTATCTCAATCAAGTTCTGTTTTTCTTGTTGAATCTAGACAATGCAACATAGATGAAGTAACTTTAGAATGAAACTACATGGAAAAATAGCTGCAAAATACATTAGAAGTAAAATCACTTTAGATTCTCATATATAGATTATCAATATGTTAACTAAAGGGAAAAAGCCTTTTTTGATATTTAAACTTTGACGAAGTGGATAATTAGGTACCTGAACTTTTAAAAAGTCAAATTTTATACCTAATTAAACTTTTTGTGGCCTTTTTCACTACCCCACACTTTTACTATCGCTTAAAGTAATAGGCACGTGCTAGGCAATGATATGGTAGGATAGTGAAAAGGGGTATGAAAAGTCTAATTGGATATGAAATTGGACTTTTTAAAAGTTTAGGCACCTAAATGAGATAGATAATCAATGTATTGGTAACATTTCTTATTGCCTTTTGGATAACTGTTTGGTGGTATCGTTAAATACTAAAGTATTGGTCTTCTATCGAGTTAATCTTGGGAATAATTCATCTCAAAAGATAAAAAGTATTCTACAAGTGAGACTTACCAATGAGATATGTGTCCAAGCTTTTGTTCGGTAAGTGCTCATATAGTAAAATCTTTTCTTCTTTTTGTATGCAACAGCCAACTAGCTTGACAAGATTGCGATGTTAAAGCTTAGATATAAGAACTATCTCATTCTTAAACTCTTGCATACCTTGTTCAGAGAAACTAGAAAGTCTTTTAACTGCAACATCCTTCCAATCATCCAACTTTCCCCAAAAATTTTAAACATTTCTTTTTACATCAGACTAGCCAAGCAATTGACAAGACATAACACACATTGCTTCATAGTAGTAACCTTATAAATGAGACCAAATCCTCTTTGTCCAAGCTTTTAAGCGACACTGAAATTATTTGTAGCTGCTAATATGGCAATGAGTCTAAAGAGAGGCAGTTCGAATTTAGTATCAAATTCCAATTGCTACCTCCATATATTCCCTTGCTGCAATTTCCTTTTCTTGTCAATGATGTTCTCTAAGGAAAAAAGGTTTTTTAATGCACTTAGTTTCCTGCATTTGTTGTTTTATGCAAAATGAGCTATAATATCTCATTAAATAAAACAATAAAGCATGATATATATCAATTATTGTGGAATGTATTGCTTGCTAGACATTCTTAACTCTAAGAGAAAGACTAGATAAATGAATGCGACTACACTTCATTCACATTATCGTAATATCAACCTTTTCTGAAATTTAGGGTGTGTCTATTTTGTAGAAAGTATTTCTATGATATTTTTTTATATTTCTTCATAATCAATGTCTGAAAATCTTTTTCCTAAAATTTAGGGTGTCTTAGTTTTGCAGAAAATGCTTTGAGGATCTTTTCTATATCGTTTATAAGCAAAATATGTCTTTTAGCGTTAGCTATTAGTGGAATTGGGCTAGCAGCTGCCCTATAATGGTGATGATTACCAACCACAAAAATACAAATGGACACTGAGGAAAATGATGTCCTCTTTTTAGAAATGGAAGCCATCTTAGTAGAAAACTACTTAAAATTATTTTGATTACAATGTTAACATTTGACCATCTTAAAACATTGATCCTAACAAACATAAAAAATAATTTGGAAAACAATTCATGTAAAACAGACACACCCAACTAAACATTTTATTTGCTGCCTATCAAAAACATACAAGTAACAGGACTCACTGTTTCGTCTTGCTCTTTTCTTGTATAGACCATAAGCAATAAGTCCAACTATAATGCCAATTCCAATGGGTGTTACACTGATGATAAGCATTTTTGTTTTCTTTGCTTCGCCTAAACAAAAAATCAAGCATTAAAATTATGAACAATTGAAAGATCAATTGATCTATTGTAAGAAAAATCAAGATAATGTATTGCAAATAATTACCTGAATCTATATATGCAAGGCGAACAAAGAGATCATTGCCAGATGAATTAAATTTTGCCATGTCCATGAGTGATTCTGTCCAAATCATACATCCAATACTATCTATGAAAGAATAAGCTAGGCAAGAACAGTTGCTCAAGCACCAATTCCAACACCACTATGGATCCTTGGATTTGATACATATTTTGCAAAATCTGGTAGCTTTATGGTACTCATTTTGAAAAACACATCTTCTAAAGTCGAATTTGTCATGCTTGTAAACCCCAGTTTTCCTAGTAACCAAATAGACTCCGAGAACCGGAACCAAAACCCTAAACCGGATTAGCTTAAGCTTAAGAGAGAAACCTAAGAATCATGGATCCGACTTTCCTTCTATTTCAAATTAAAGAACTTTTGTAAAACAATTTAATCGGGAATATTGTTCTAAAGTATATTTAAAATCATAAAAAGATTTGATTTTGAAAAATTTTCCATTTCGAGTCTTCCCGAGACCCATTACGAAAAAGCAGGCCGTGGAATTCGAAATTCGAAAAATATTCCGGAATACTCTTTCGAACTGAAATTTAATAAGGATTTCAAAAATATAATTTTTATAATTTATCGGTTTATGAAAAATACAGATATAGCATTTTTCTCGTATTTTCTTTACTACCGGTAAAATAATTGTCTTGTTTACTATTCGCTACTATTCACAAATACAACCTACTATACTCACAAGCCACTCCCTACTCTTACATCCTTACAAACACTCAATTACATTTTCTTTTCCAAGAATAATTTGTCTCTTAAGAAATTTTTACATTTAAGATTTATTATTACACAAAATGAATAAAACAAAACAAATTAACTCTCTCTCTCTCTCTCTCACCCCTTGAACCGGCGCCTCCCCTTCCCAACAAACCCCCCCCGCCCCAAATTTTTGCCCTCATTTGTTCTATTTTTTCATCTTTATTTAATTAAAACAAACCCTAATTCAACCTATATATGTATACTCTTTTATACTTCTCTCTCTTTCATTCATTTCACCTTTTCAAAAATTACACAAACCCTCTCCATTTTTCTCTCTTTACCGTGACCAACATAGCACACTCACACAAGTTCATTTTTCTTCTTCATTTTCCACTTATTCTAAGCCTTAGGTGATGAATATTAAACCTTTCACCATTAAACCTTGTAATGGCAAGACCATTCATGAGTATTTTCACATTTAAGTCCCCATGAGCTCTTGCTAGGACAAGAAAATACTACTATATAAATATCAAACCATCACAAGGGTAGATCTTGTGTTTAAATGTGTTTTTGTGGGATGATCTTCATGTTCATGCATGTAGTAGTAGAATAAAACAAAGATCTTTCACAAAAATCTATTTCTATGTTTTTAAACTCCATTTCATCCATCCTAAGTAGTAGATCTAATATTTAAATGCTCATATTATACTTGACATTCATGATCTTGTGGATATTTGGTGTTTAGTGCATTAATGAATCATAAAGACCTTTGCCTTGTATATATAAATATGGTAGTTTGTAGATCTTTATGTAGATGAGACAAGAAACTTAAAAAGAAAAATTTTTGTTTGAAATATTCAAATGAAAATTTGGATGGTTTCAAGACTATGTATTAAAAACACTTTCATCAACTCCAAAACTTGTGTTTTATATGAAAAATAAAGAGTATAGGTAATAGATATCATCAAGTGATGATTTTTATAAGTTGAGATGAGATTTGCTAAGAAAAATATGTAAAACAAGGAGTGAAAATAAAATAGAAAATTTTGAGTTGCTAGTCACTTTGAGAAATTCGTAATTTAGGAGTAATGGTATGAAAACATCTATTTTTCAAACTCAAAATGAAAGTTTTATTTAGGAAATGAAGTTCTTAGGGGATAAGAATAATAGAGCTTGGAATTTTAAAGTATTAAACAAGTTTTTCTCAAAAAAATCACTCAAAAACTAATTTTACAAAAATTCGGATTTAGGGATTACAGTTAGATACAAAGTTATCGATTTTTGAAACAGGAATTAAAGTAGTAGATCTTTTAGCCCCTTATCGCCGTGGCGGAAAAATAGGACTATTCGAGGGCGCTGGAGTGGGTAAAACAGTACTTATTATGGAATTGATCAACAACATTGCTAAAGCTCATGGGGGCGTATCCGTATTTGGCGAAGTAGGTGAACGTACTCGTGAAGGAAATGATCTTTACATGGAAATGAAGGAATCCAGAGTAATTAATGAACAACATGTTTACAAAATACAAAATGAGGATTTTTATGAAAAAATGAAGGCCTTAAGGAATAGATATAATAAAGACTCAATTTTAACAAGGACAACTAAATTTTCCTAAGAAATTAATCCCAAAAAAAAAAAGAGAATTATCAAAGTCATGAAACTAGTCCTCTTAAGAGTAAGTATTCATAGAGTCTTGCAAAATAAAGAAATTCTAAAATTTTCTTTTAGTAAATATTGTCAAGAGCATGCATACATCAAGATCATAACATGTCATTCATGATAGGAAATATCAATATTGCATGTATAGTTCATTTGTGGATCCAAAAAGACATATTTTAGTAGTACCGCATTATTCGTTAATCTGCTAATCCGGGATGGATGGTGAAAGTCCATTCACATATGATTTCTGGCTAGTCATATGTTTGTTGATTCCATATGTTTGATGCACATCACTTATATGATTAATCACTTGCTTATATGATGTGTCATGAATGTAATCTTGGAAGTTCTCACTCACTAAGCTAGTGTAGCTTACGTCCCTATAGTTTTTATTTGTTGTAGTACTCTTTTATCTGGCTTAGACAGAGGCAACCTATACTCAGGTACAAGAGGTAGGCGTTTCCTTTAGAAGTTATATTCATTTATGTTTAGACTTTCGTAGGAAACCAAAGGACTCTAGATAACTGTAATAGACCTCTTAACAATATTCTTTTGCGAGGGAATGGTGTTTTGATTTATATTCTAATGCTATTGAATGTCAATTTAAACTCTTTATCTTCATCAATTCAAGTATTCTATTATCGTAAAGGGACGCCTTATATCTATACAAGACTCCCGAAGGACTAAGGTAGTAATTCGTGGGTCTTATATGGCATGTGGTGGACTATTACATTTAGGGTACCCTATGGGGTGTGACAATGCTGCCCTCGCAGTTCAAGGTTGTTTTTCTTATGCACCCTCCAGTCTAATTTCCTTTATTCCATTCTTCAAATGACTTGGGCACAAACCCTGTCAAACAACAACTCCAGTCAATTCTTCTATTGTAGCCCCAGTGAAAATACTTCAGCAGTCCCTTTGGTGAAAGGAACATTATCCCAGTAGATGTTTGGGGATTTTCCTTCACTATGACATATGTACCTTCAGGATCCTACGGAATAGTAAGCAGGCCTTTATATGTTGTTTTCATCTCTTGTATTCCAATAAATTTTGTTTTATCCCATTGTCTACCTCTCCAATAATGAAGCAAACCCTTCCAAGTGATAATCTAAGGAGGTATCTTGGGCGTGATACCATATACGAAATTTCTAGGGGACGGATTGTTGTCGTTCTACCAAGAAACCAAGTATCTTTTTTCCCCTTTTCTGGCATTTATTCCTATTTTCATTGCAAGAAGAAGAGTATCACAAGGATAATCAAAACTTTACCACAAAGGGATATTTGAGTTTACACCCTTGAGGACTAAGTTTCCATTGTCCAGTAGCTCAACATAAGAATTTTTGGAATTGATTGTAATATTTGTTGATCAAATTTCATTTTGCTACCCATCAACAAGCTTTAAGTTTCCATCAGATCATATTCTCAAGCTTTCTAGTTCTCTATCGTAAGACATAGCAGGATTCTCCCTACTGGCAACCTAAACAATCTTAGTTGTAAAAAAATTGTTGAAGCTTATGCTAGCATATTGATTTCCAGTAGTTTCATTTGGCGTAAAGAAGCAAACTCAAATGCTTGATTCGAAAAAAAACTAGAGTTTGATTTGCAAGAAGTGGTGTTGAAGAAATGATGTTGTAAATAGCAAGCCAATGGAATTTCTAAACCAGAAAGAAGAAATAGTATAGAATAATTAGAACAGACATGATGACAAGCTAGCTTTAGGTTCAGAATTGATTGGTTTGGTCTCGTTCCAAAGATTTGAATTCCTTACATGATTTTAATGGCTATGAGTTAACAGATACCACAAACATTAATCATACAGTATCTGTATATTCCAAGAAATTTCATGGAAGAATAACTTACAAAGAAAAGATACAATAGGATAGTCATAGTATAGACATATTAATAATTAAAATTTACATTTTTGTTCACACCTCAAACTTTAAAAAGTGGAACAACATTGTTGTGAAAGTCAATGAAATAAGGATAAAGAGTAACAATTAATGGAACAAAACAGAAAAATGGAAGTGTCCAAATTTTAACAACACGACATTCACATTGGATAACACATCTATATAAAGTTTATTTTGTCAATAAAAAAGTTTGACATTTACTACTTTTACTATTATTATAGTTATTATTTGTCTTATTTATTTCTAGCTTTTAATATATATATATATATATATAAATTTGATAGGTTGATGTAGTAATGCTAATAATAAGATGAGTAGGTAATCCTATTATATATCTTATAATAGGTTTGGTGTGCAATTTTCTTAGCATAAAGTAGGGTTTGGTAGACAACATCTTTCCCTATACCTTTCCTGGACCTTACGATATAAGGTGTATGGGGTAAAAACTGTACGATCTAAGCACCTATCCTATAAGACTTATTAAGTAATATGAATAAAAAAAATTATGTTTCCACTTCTAAGTTTTAAGTTATACAAAAAGGAAAAATAAATAAACATATAAATAGCCTAAAACAAAACAGAATAGTATAATAAAATTATGAAGCTTGGACCTATTTTTCATTTATCTATTTTAACATTTATTATTTCTGCCCTACAATGAAAATGGAATTAGATAATGTAAAACCATTACTTTTGGCTTATTCACTTCATCTAATGGAATAAAGGAGGGATTTAATTCCAATTCAATATGAATGTATTATATTCTTAGTGTTTATTACATTATTTACTTGATATACAAAATAAAACAAGTAATTATTAGAATAAAAGTAAAATATCTATAATGCACTTATTTTTATTGTATAGGTGATATTATAAAGACATGAATAGTATAACAAAAATTAAAAATAAACGACAATTCATGTATATGAGATATCAATTGATATTCATTATTTTATTATGAATTCTTAGTCCCTTCAACTAAACACTGTCATAGCAATTTTATTTATAATGATAAGTAAATGAATAGCTATTCCCCTCAAATGAATAAGTTGTTAAAGTTTAAGTGTATTTTCTTAAATAAACATGCTATTAACAATACTGTTTATCTAAATATTAAAATAAAAATCATAATTGAAATGTTAGATTTTTAATGGTACGATCATAGTTGAGTATGGATTTAAAACGTTAAATAGTCGACGAGACTGATTACATCAAAACTAACGACAGAACCATAAAATTTTTCTATTTAAGATTACATATGATATTCAATAAAATTTTTCTTTATTATTATTTAGGCATTTGATATTACTAAATATTATATCTAATCAATCATTTATTGGTTAAAATTACTAATTGTGTGAACTTTGAAAAGTTGTCATTTTCAAATTGAAGTTGAAGATTCGACTCCAGGGGACCAATACATGTTCTGCTATCTTTTTCCGGGAAAAGTTTATGTAAAAGCCTCAAAGGTTTTGGTACGTGTGTGTTTCATGCATCACATTTATAACACCTTTTTGACCCTAAAGCCATAGGAATCTTCGGTCTCACTTTCTCTTCTATGACTCACATCACGTGTTGTCATCCATCTATTATCTTCCCACCTTTCTGGCCGCTAGAATGTGAATGAAGATTCGTGGAAACCAAGCACAATGCAAACACCTAAAGCAATATATAAATATCATTTCCTCTATCAATTTAGAGAACACGTGCCATAATATATGTACCTTATAAGGAGGGGGAAAAAAAGATTAGTCATTTAATCGCAGTATATTATATATAGGTATGTTGGTTATATTAAACTTATGATATTTAAACCATATTACCAAAATCTGAAGAGTTGAATAGTTAGATTGTTGCATAATAATACATAAGAAGATATTGTACTCGTGATGTGTATGTAAATTTAAATAAATACATTGCAAATCATATGAATAAATAAATAAGTAAAATACATTGCAAATACATTGCTTAATATTGTCAATAAAATAAGTAAAATAAATAAATATATAGAGAGAGAGAGAGTGAAAAAATAGATACATAAGATGGATAATAATGACGTAAGCGCCATTTCAATCATGGCTTCTTCCCTCCAACTTTCCTAAATTTCTTTGAAAAAAATGCATGAACTTAAATAAGCTATTCAAATACCTTAATATATATTATAATTTTAAAGTTAGGCATTTTTCTCAAGAAATTTAGCAAATTCTTTCCAGGTGTATCATCATTGGGGAGTCCTAGTTCACTCCGTGAAGAAGATTAATAGGAGTACGTGATCGTGTATAATTCATAAGGAGTTGAATCATGTAAGCTTAAAGAGCACATATTTCTTCCTCAAAATCGATTATCTATTTGACAAGTTACTAAGTGTATATTTTTTCCCTAAGATTGATTTCGAATCAAATTATCCTTATTTGATGATGATCGAACATCAAGATGTAGAGAAGATGGCCTATTGAACAAGATATAAGCACCATGAGTTCTAGGTGAGGCCCTTTTGTCACGCCCGAGGGTATTCTAATAATAACAATCAAGAACTACTCGATTATCATTATTAGGTTACCTTCTAGGAATGACATGATTTCCAAAAACAGGATCTTTTAGTTGCTTGGATGGAATAAACAAACATATACAAGATGTAAATTAGTAAACAACTATTACGAACTACATTATTGCAGATCATATGCTTTATAAATCCTTACAACTATAGCTGATGATTCCAATGCACTGTAAATGCATCACAAGTCTATTACAGATCTAGATATTCTAACCCTATACTATACTTTAAACTTCTGGCTTTTAATCTCTTACCGGGACCATGCTCCTGCTAGTAATGAGCCACGGTCGTAGAGTGAACCTGAAAGTGTGGGAGTGTGAGCTAAAACACGAGCTCAGTGAATAACCAGAACTTATTACACATAACATACAAGTTATTTTAACAATCATATGAAATGCAGCAATCACACAAATGAACATTACAAGCTTGGATAACCCGGAATCCAAACAGCATGAAGATTTACGCCCTCCCATCGGGGTTGAAGGATCACAATCTATGGTCCACCTACCCAGGAGAGACTTAAGCTTTCAGGAAATAATAAAATTTAATTATCTCTTTCAGTTTATCATGTTTCTTTATTCATTTCCTGTTTTAGCTTTAGAAACTCCACTAAGTGTTAGTTATTCCCATGTAATACCATAGGCGGCATCCTTCGTTTACCATGTAGTTCCTATGGTATTAACAGAACAAAAGTAATCTTGCAATTAACTACTAGCCCCTGGCCTAGATAATTCAAGCCTTATCAAAGATCCGAGAAACTAACATGTAGTAGGCTACCACTTGCTCAATGCTTTTTATGCATAGTGTGTAATGCATGATTAATTTACATTATGGTACCAGTAGTCTTTAGTCAATTTAGAGGTGATCAAGCAATATAGACACTCAACTAGATACTACATACATTATCAAGATACACGCAATTTTTTTATCACTTATTTTAGAGTGACATGGTAATCAATGGAATACAATACACACTTTCACAAAACAGATCACCAATTTTATTATCTTTTTATTTAAGGTTCACTACTAGTACAAGCACAACCAATGTAATAAGACTGAGTCACTCACTTGCCCATCCTAGTTAATCGTAGTAATCTTCAGGTAGGTCCTCCCCAATACCCGAGTCACCTATTGAGATAAATAATATAATCATTAAAATTTTTAGACTATACAATCTAGAATATTTAAGTGTTCTACTGGATAGTTGGGTTTATGTTTTATTCTTAACTAGTCCTTTCGAAATAACCCTGAGTTCTAATTTATTATATTCATGGTTTTATTTGATTAATTCTGGTTGGATACTTGAATCTATTAATTGGGTATTTGGAAAATTTAACAATTTAGTTAATCCATTTTTATTGTCCCAAAACTATTAATTTTCTTTTTAACTACTTAATAGATTTTTCTTATAGAGTATAGATATTCCTATACTCAGGAATTTGGATTATTAAATTTTCCATTGTTATCTATTTATGTACAATTAGTTAATTATAAGCCCAGTATTTACTAAACTCATAAAATATATCTACATTTCTATAAATTAGTTAAATATCACCTTATGAAAATATATTTACTAAAATAGAGGATTTATTGATTTTATTAAAACTAATTTCGAAAATTTCTACTTTTACCATAATAAGACTATTAATAATGATAAAAGTAACAACAGCAATTATACTAATAATAATAATAATAATAAAAATTTTCGAAAATAGATTAGATAGAATAATTATATTCCATTACATTAAGAATTACTAATTGTCTTATATATTTTAACTAATATTATTACTAAAGTAATTTTAGTCTTATATCTATATTTATTATTATTATAAAAATAATATTTTTGAAATTCTAAAAATTCTTTTAATAATATTAAAGATATTAATAATTAGAAATCTATTATGCAGAAATTACTTAACAAAGTAATTTATATTTCTAAAGAAAATTTCTTTTTAGATTAATAATAATAGATTAATTATTTAAATCTCCTATATTTAATTAAAGTAAGAAAATAATTTTATTTTTAAATTTAAATAAATAATAAAAAAATTTCAGGTTTAATATTATTATATTATTATATTAAGTACGCCCGTACACCATTGTTGGCCGAGGGGTACACGGGGTTAAGTACGCCCGTACACCGTTGCTGGCCGAGGGTATACGGGTTATGTACGCTCGTACACCCAGCCTGTGCTTCATCGGGAAAAATGTTCATCGGCTTCCCCGATGAGCCGTGGCCATTTCGGCAAATCCCGACGTCAAAACGTCGGGATTTTGGATCCAAATGACTCCTATGGACCTAATAAGCCTAAATATCCAAGAATCATAACACAAAAACAACATGCTATCCATGTTTTCGGATCATCAACCTCGGCTAGGGTTTGGGAAAAATACCTTCGTTGTGGCTTCTCGGTGAAATCCGAAGCTCCTAATGGATTTGGTTAGATTCCTAAGATGTTTAGAAGTCAGTCTCATCCATAAAACTAGAAAATTCGCGGAATGAAAAACACTTACCTCAAGTTTGTTTTTGGACGTTTTTCCCAGATTTTGTTCAAATTTTAGAACTAGGTTGTTTCGAGGGTTTAAAATTCGGTTCCTGGGTTAGTTCTACTCCTAATGAGATGTAGATGAGTTCTGAAGGTTTGAGAAGGTTTGGAATTTGTTTTACTTAACCATCCGAGTTCGTTTGCATATATATATATATATAATGTAGTGCGAATTTTCGGCCGCGTTTCTTCCTCAAATCCGAAGCAAATTTGCTCTTGTTTGTTGTTCATTTCATCCCTTGTTTGATTGTCATTAATACAAGGGTGATCTGTCACGTTTCATTGGTTTTGGAGAGGATTTGGATTGATCTTGGGTAAATTATTGGAGAAAAACCGGCTCACATCCCTCAAGAGAATCACAGCCCTTCAATTTCAAATGAAACCGTCTCCAGCACGCTGAGATTATATATATATATATATTATATAATAGTTAGATGTTATTTAAGTTAAGTTTTCGGGTAGTTTATACATTATTAGGTATATTTTCTCTTATATGTAAATGTATATGTACAAAGATCTTTTAATGGATCCTACAAGATGTTTAGTTTCATAAAAAGTACAAATTTAAGCTTTAATAGTACGTATCTAATTGTTTAAGAAAAATTTATCCCACGCGATTTAGGTTTTATAAGCTTTTCGGGTCAATTTTCGTTTTAGGCTCCAAGGGCTTTAGAAAACCCTAATTTGATTATTGGTATGATTCAATTCTATATTTGAGGTCTAGATCTCAAGTTATACATCAGTTTATGTTTCTATTGGGTATTTATAATCCTAACAGTTTATCTTAAGATCACAATTTTCTAACTAAAACCCTATTGAGTCATTTATGTAATATTACTACTAATATATAGGCTATACTAGTTATATATATTAAATTTGGATACTCACTATGAAATTTTATCAAAGTAGTTTATTACTGACTAAAACCTCAAATTTTAGGGTTCCAATCCAAATATAGGTTCATTACTATACCTTGTTTTAATTCCAAAGCTCTATTGAATACTAAGGTAATCACTTAATACCCATATTTAGGTTTCCCTATAGAATCTGTCTGTTTGACAAAGATTCGGGTTTAGGATTTGAAGTTTCCTTTGATCATAACCTGAATTATTAACTCGGAATACTAAATCTTGTTTTTGGAATCACTTGAGATCAAAGAAATCCTTTTATAAAGTCTATGAGTCCTAAACCGATCAAATTTAAAGTATCTATCTAACTAGAGTTTCTAATTAATTCTTAAGGTTACTAGTCAACCCATAATTTCTAATCTAGGGTCGTATCATATGATGGAAGTTTTCGGGGTTTACACCTTTAGATTTACAAATATTTTAAGAGCTCTATTGATTTATAATTGAACAAGTCTTTAAAGATTACCTAGATAAATTTGTAGTGGTTTTCATTAAAGACCTACAAGTGAATCTAAATAAGAAGGAAGAACAAAAGGTTCATTTGAAGTTAGTGTAAAATAAATTGAAGATTAATCAACAATGTGCAAAGTTTAAGAAATGCAAATTTTGGTTGGAACAAGACCTTGGCCAACTGATCAACCATGATGGTTTTTAGTTTAGAAAAAGTGAAGGTAGTGATGGAATGTCCTATACCAAAGAGGAAAAAAGATATGGAAAGGAGACGCCAACTCCAAATTTTGAATAAAAAGTCGAAAAGACCTGGGATTACCATGTATCCTTGTTTTACCTTCCTTTGCTTTTACATATCAGAATAATTTCTTATATACGATAACTAATTTTCCATGTTGGCTTATAACTAGCATCCCACACATCAACTACATTATAAAATAGTAAGAAGTTATTCAAAGCATACCACTTTAAAGATAGTGGGTTAAATTTGAATACTTGTGCTCAAGGAATGCTAAGAAAAGTACCTTTAGATCCTTTTAGTTCCCCTCTTTTGAAGCTTGTGCATGATTGCATACCTATTTTTAGACAACAGCATGTATATATTACATATTGTTGAGATAATTTAGATTTTTTACTTATGGGTATTTTTATAATTTTAGACATATATTATGTAATGTGATATTGTGTTAGGGTTATGAGAAACAACTAACACTTTAGATCTTATCATGGTATTAGAGCCTAGCTTATGCCACCAAACCACTACCCAAATTGAAAAGTCCACTGCCCATACTGAGCACCTCCATCTCATACCGAACACCATACTTAGAAAATAACCAAACATAATCACAACTTCAACAAACAATCTAACACCAAACTTCATTGAACACCACACCCAGAAAACAACCAAACACAATCACAACTTTGATAAACAATATAACACCGAACTTACTCCAATCAAGCACAAGTCTATGATAATCTCATGGGAGAGAGAGGAAAAGAACTAAGTTTATTCTCTCACGAACACTCCTCTTCTTTCGATGGGTTTTGATTGAAATTGGATTGAAATTGAATTAGGTTCTGATTGAATTAGCGTTTTTTGGAAATTTTAGAATTCGTGAAGTGTGTTGAATTGTTTGGTTTTCAATGTCGAGAGGGCTAGTTCATTAATTGGTGTTCGTTGTCTTACTCGCCAAGAACAAGGATGATTCCAGACGTTCTATTGTCTTACTAGCTAAAACTCCCTTGCTCATCCGGGACAGCAACAATATCACTTGTTATATTCAATATGTTCGATCCCAACCAATATGAATAATTATTATAGAATTTTGGAGAAGCATTGTACAGCCTTGGCAAATTGCAAGTGAGTATAAGGCTTATGGAAGCTGGTTACTATAGCATTTTCAATGTATAGTAACCTCCACTCGTACCATAAATCTGTTCGATTGTCATATTCTCTTGTGTCCCGAAAAGTAAATCAGTGATTTTTCATGGATTCTATGTATGCTTATATTACTTTAGATTCAATATATGTTATGCGTAATTCATATGTGCACCATGAGGAACCTAAGTCATCTACCGTTATCCTATCATGAGAAGAATATTCAAGACTCCTATAGTTTCAAAATGACTAACAGACATCTACATTTTCTTTAGCTTTAGTCTAGTTAGGCAATCCTACTGTCTGCTTTACTCATGCTTCTCCATAGCCTTAAGTTGTTAATTCTCGTGCTACTGATCTTATGCCAGGTACATCAAACTGATTTTCACATATTACTCACTATTCTACTTTGCCAAATGTTATCCTTGCTAATGGTTCTACTTCACTAGTTGGTAGGGTTGGTTCTACATTGCCTCTTCCATCACTTCCTTTGAAATTTGTTCTATATATACCCTAGCTACATTTTAACATTTTATCTATCAGTAAACTAACCACTTCTTTTAATTGTTCTATCACATTCTTTCCTTCATCCTTTGTGATGCAAGATTTGAGAATGGGGAAGACGATTGGTAGAGGACATGAGTCTTGTGGATATACTATATGGATTTACCACTTAGTGCCATTGCATGCTTGCCACAACACTACATCCTATGGACATGCATTGTCGGTTTGGCCATCCATCCTTGAAGATTCTTCGTCTTATGTGTCATGATTTAGAGTCTTGTCCTAGTCTCCAATGCCATTCATGTCAATTAGGCAAATAGAGTCATGTTTCTTTTAATCCAAGAGTCAATAAGCGAGCTACTGCTCCCTTTCATTTAGTTCATTCTGATGTGTAGGGACCTACTTGTGTCAATTCTCTTCATGGTTTTAGATGCTTTATCACATTTATTGATGATTATTCAAAAATGACATGGGTGTATTTAATGAAAAATTGTTCAGAGTTATTTGATGTCTTTTATACATTTCATTCTAAAATATAAAATAAGTTAGATTCTTCGATTCATGTTTTTTTGCATACATAATGCCAAAGAAAACATGTCTAATGCCTTTCAATCATACTTGCAAAAGCATAGTATTATTCATCAAAGTTCATGCGTTTATACTCCATAACAAAATGGAGTTACTGACCGTAAGAGCCGACATCTCATTGAAATTGCTAAATTGTTACTAATTCATATGAATGTGCTTAGACACTTTTGTATTGATGTTATTCTTACTGCATGTTTTCTTATAAATCGAATTCACCTATAATACATGGTAAGTTCATTGCATCTCCTTCTTCCTGACCAATCACTTTATCCTTTGCCCCCTCGTATCTTTGACTACTTATGTTTTGTCTACCAATTACATCTAGGGACTGACAAGCTCAATCCTCGATTGATTCGTTGCATTTTCCTTGGTTACTCTCGTAGTCAAAAGGGATACTGATGTTATTCTCTCAAACATCATAAGTTTTATGTTTGTCCTGATGTTTTGCTTGGTTGACCAATCACTTTTGCATTTTCCTTGGTTAATCTACTCCATATTTTTCTATTCCTTCTATGTTTTGCTAGAAAAGAGTCTCCTATGAATTGTGTTCCTCATATGTTGCCTTTTTCATTTTCACACGATTCCTTTTCTGTTGATCAATGTGCTTCTAATACTATACCACCCTCATAAGATGATTCTATCACTCTGCCACCATATTAAGGATTTCCTCATCGTAACCGACTAGACATGCAAGTTTATGTTCACCAACAACATACTATCCTATAGGACTCTTCACCTCCATCAAATCTTCTTCCGGACTCAAGTCCTTCATTGAATGATCTTGACCTTCCAAATGCATTAAGAAAGGGTCAGCGCTCCATTAGTTTTCCTATTCATCATCAACTTTCAAATGTTCTTACATACCCTTTTCTCTCACCATCGTATGCCTCTTTTGGTACATCATTATCTACTATTTCTATTCCAAAGTCTGTTTCTAAAGCATTAGCTCATCCTGTCTGGCTATCTACAATGCGAGAAGAAATGTCTACCTTATATCATAATCATACATGGGATCTCGTATCTCTTCGTATTGGTAAATCTATAGTTGCATGTCAATGGGTATTCTTTGTGAAATTCTTACCTAATGGCATTGTTGATCGATTGAAGACAAGGTTAGCTACTAAAGGCTATACTCATAAATGGTGTTGATTACTGGGATACCTTTTCACCGGTAGCTAAGATAACTTTGGTACACATTTTAATTTCACTTACTACTACTCATAATTGGCTCCTACATCAATTAGACATAAAATATATTATATATATATATATATATCTTTCTCCATGGTGATCATAAGGAAGAGGTATACATGGAACAACCATTAGGATTTATAGTTCAAGGGGAGAAGGGTTTAGTTTGTCGCTTGAAGAAATTTTTATATAGGCTTTAAGAATCCCTACGTGCTTGGTTTGGTAGATTTAGTTTAGTTGTGACTGAGTTTAGCCTATGTAGGTGTGATTCGGATCATTTTGTATTTTATCAACAGTATAATGGTAAGAAAATTATATTGGTTGTATAGGTCAATGATATTGTGATTTTAGAATATGAGTATGCAAGCATTGAGAAAGTAAAGGGTTTCTTTCAGCAAAAATTTTGGACTAAGGATATGGGTAGCTTGAAATATTTCCTTGGAATTGAAGTTGCTCGATTAAAGAAGGGAATACATCTCTCCTAACAAAAGTATGTGCTTAACTTATTATCTAAAACTGGTCTAACTAGAACAAAATCATTGAAGATTTACCTATGGATCCTAATATTAAGCTCTCACTTGATGAAAGAGATGTTTTAAATGATCCAGATAGATAGAGGAAATTGGTTGGTAAACTCAATTATGTAACTGTGACACATCCTGATATTTCATTTGTCATTAGTGTAGTGAGCCAGTTCCTATGTTCACCCTATACTAGTCATTGGAAGGCTATCATTCGTATTTTACATTATCTGAAAAGATCTCCAGGACGAGGTATCTTATATAAGAATCATGGGAACATACATGTTATTGGACACATGAATGCTTATTGGGTAGGATCCTATGAGATAAAAGATCAACCACAGGGTATTGTGTGTTTGTTAGAGGTAATCTTATCTCATGAAAGAGAAAGGAGCAAATTGTGATAGCAAGATCAAGCGTAGAATTGGAGTATAGGGTAATGGCATTCACATCATGTGAATTGCTTTGGTTTAAGCATATTTTAGAAGAAGTTGGGTTTTCCCAATTACGACCAATGCAATTGACATGTGATAATCAGGCTACTCTACATATTGCGTAAAATCCAGTTTTTTCATGAACACACAAAACACATTGAAATTGACTATCACATTGTTCATAAGAAATTATTGAATAAGAAAATTGATACATCTTATGTCAAATTAGAATATTAGCTTGCCGATCTTTTTACTAAGACACTTCCAGGAGTTCAAGTAAAATATATATAAGCTAGGACCATATGATATATACACTTCAACTTGAGGGTGAGTGTTGACATGATTTAAATTTATTACTTATGGGTATTTTTGTAATTTAGACATATATTATATAATATGATATTGTGTTATGGTTGTGAGAAACAACTAACACTTTAGATCTTATCACATATGATGTGCAATACCTACCAAAGCCTTTGTCACTAAAGTAATATATGATACCATTTCCACCGTCCAATTAAATCAAACTCTTTGCTTTTTCATTACATATAAGAGAACACTTACCCATAATACCTATAAGTTAGAAAAAAATAGATTAAAGTCATTCAATCTCAGTATATTATATAGGTATATAAACTTCTTGGTTATATCGAATTTACATCAATTAAACAATATTACAAAAATTTGAGGAGTCTAATAGTTGAATTTTTTCATGATAATACATTAGAAGATATTGTGCTCATGATGTGTATGTAAATTTAATAAATACCTTGCAAAAGATATGAATAATTAATGATAATTTAAGTATTATTATTATTAATCTTCAGAAAGTGTGGTTGCTTAATATTATTAATGAAGAAGTAAAATAAATAAACATATATAAATAATAGATACATAAGATGGTTAATGAAAACATAGACTCCATTTGAAGCATGTCTTTCCCCCGTCCAACTTTCCTAATTTTCTTTAAAAAAATGTATGGATTTAAATAAGTTATAGAAATACATTAGTAGATGTTATATTCATAATTTTATGTACTTTTGCTCAAGAAATTTAGCATATTCTTTCCAAATGTATGTCCATGGGAGTCCTAGTTACCTTTGTGATGAAGATTAATATGAGTATGAGATTGCATATACATCATTAGGAGTTGAATCATTTAAGCATAAAGAACAGGTTCATCTTCCTTAGAATTAATGATCTATTTAATCAGTTACTAGGGTACATATTTTCTCTAAGATTGATTTCAGATCAATGTTTTGAAGATGGCTGATAGAATGAGATATGAGCAACATGAGTTCTTGGTGATAGCCTTTAGACTTACCAATGCTTTGATGACCTTTATGGATTTATAATTAAACAAGTCTTTAGAGATTACCTCGATAAATTTGTAGTGGTTTTCATGGATGACCTTACAAGTCAATTCAAATAACAAGGAAAAACATGAAGAGGATTTAAAGTTAGTGAGAAATAAACTGAAGACACAATATGCAAAGTTTAAGAAATGCAAAATTTTGTTGGAGCAAGTATTCTTGCCGAGGCATATGATTAGCCATGATGGTATTTTAGTTTAGAGAAAGTGGAGGTGGTAGTGGAATGTCCTACACTAAGGAGGAAAAAGGATTAAGGAAAGATGCTAACTCTAAATTTTAAATAAAAGAAAAAAGATTAAGGTTACCTTATCACTTTACCTTCCTTTACCTTTACACATTAGAATAATTTCTTTAAGTCATTAAGTCATTAAGTCATTCTCTTCAGCTTGTTTGTTTATAACCAACATCTCACACATCAACTATATAGAAAGTAGTAAGAAGATAATAAAAGCATACTACTTCAAAAATAGTGGGTTAAGTTTGAATACTTACACTCAAGGATTTGCTAAGATAAGTACTTTTAGATAGTTCTAGTTCCCTTCTCTTTAAGCTTTTGCATTATTACACACCTATTCTTAAACGACAGACAAAAACATGGTAGACAGTGTCCCTTTACCTAAAGCAATGTCATCTAAACTACATACTAGTTCGGTGCAAATTTCTTACCTTAAACAAGGGGTGCATAGGGGGAAGGATTTTCTTCTTAATCATGCTACACTTTCCTCTTCATTCTCTATCTTCAAATTTGGAGGATGTTATCAAGAAAAGTCCTTGTTAAAGGTTACAACAAATACATATAGCTTGGCAGCCTTCCATGTTACTTCTTGTTTGAATTGAACACGTTTCCTAGGGGCTTAAACCTCACCCTTATCTTTTTCTTCTACCTTAGTAAGAAAGGAGGTCCTTAAAGTCTCTATCTTCAAGATCATCAATGGCTTCTTAGGAGCCTAAAGTGGCTTACTAGTAGCATCCCTTTAAGTTCATGGTACTATTTTGCTCACCTATAGGCAACATGATTTTCAAGGCTAAAACCTACAAAGCAAAGGAAAGAGATCAAATAAAGTAAAAAGAAACACAATATCGTACATATTACAAGCCTCAAAAGGGCTTTAGGTATCAAGTGCTCTACTACCCATGGCCTGCCCTTGACATGGTTTTAGATGTGGGTTGCACCATAGCCACTTTGCTCAGTATCCTCCCAAATGTACAAGGTATTTAAGTCCCTAGCTTTTAGAAAACTTTTGTTAAGTTAGATGCTTGAGTAGCTTGTCAGTTGCATCCTGGTCTAATAGATCATTACACATAGTAGGTCTAAAAAGTCCATGCACTTAATATATTTGATAACAAGACCTTCTACCAATTTATGGAAGAATCCAGTCCCATACCAACTTTATTGTTGCATAGTTTTGGAAGTGGTATATGCTACATAGAACAAGCTTGACTTCAAAGAAATGTCTAAACAACTCTATGTTTGGCACCTTCTTAAATGACTCACGTAGAAACTTAAACGTGACTATTAACAAGAAGGTGTTTGGTCTCAAGTGCGTCAAATTTAAGCATAACTTGTTAACTGTGTCGTTTATAAAGTCCAAGAAGAACTCCCATTGAAAAAATCTCTTGATTCATTGCCTCCTTCTGCTGCTTTACCATCACCACATCAGAAAGGGTTAGCCTAGATGGTAATGTTTTCATCGTCGCCTTTAGGAATTAAACATGAAGCTTAGCTAGAAAAAAGATGGATAAATGTCAAATTTCACACTACAACTCTACAAAACAATTCAATTTGGTACTTAAATTTTGAAATTGCCAATTTGATAATCAATCAAACATTTTCTAGCTATTTTTATTATCTCCTTGATACAACTCACTTTGTCTACTAACTTGGAAGATATAGGATTTTATTGAATTTTTACTTCTTCTTTTAACATTGTCTAACATTAATAAGTTGCTTCTTCCATGCTAGGAAATTGAATTTTTGTACAAAGTTTAGGTACGAAATTTGATATTTTCCCACGAAAGAACAAAGAAGTATGTAAAAAAATTTGAAGGAAAGTTTAAAATAGAATGCAGAGAGGATTTCAAAACCCTTAGACCCTTTATACAAAAGGGAAGCAACTAAAAAAAAGTCACCATTAAGATAAAAAGGTGTGTTCTTTCATGTCTCAAGGCCCCTGAATAATTCTTGTACTATCAGCTATCTATGTCACATTTTGTAGATGCGGATGGAGAAAATCAACTAGCAATAGTAGAAAATTGTTGTTAAGTCCTTATGCCATCTTTGAAATATAAACAACCTCTTTGCATTTGACACAAGTGTTGACATTAAATGCTCTAGAATATCAATGCAAAGCAAATTGATTACCCTTCTTACAAATAAGAAAATTTTGAAATTTGAAAATCAAATCGATCATATTATAGTTTTCAAGAGAAGCACGACTATCACTTAGAAGCTTAAGCAACACACTTACTTATCACTCTAGCTAAAGGATAGAGAAGTAGCTAGTGTAATATACCCAACTTCCTACTGTTGAACTTGTATTTCATAGTGGACTTTGATGAGATAATTAGTTGCATAATTAACTATTCAATTGTGTTAAACTACACTTAATTAGTCGAACAATATGATGAATAATATGCTAAACTATGTGTGTGTGTGTGTGTGTGTTTTATGTTTTTTGTTTTTCTATAGAGATTGTGTAGGTTTCTAGCAGGGACAAATTTTTTATGCACATCCTTGTTCACAGATCATGTCGAAGGCTTGATGAGTCAATTCTTCAAGACACAATAGGCTCAAGTTTAAAGCGCAACATGTTCAAGAATCGATAAGCATTATGTTCTAATAAGTTTGAATTCAAGGCAAAATAAAGTCGACATGATTATAGAATTGGTCGAGGGTCAACATTTAGCCATGATGAGATTAGGGCATCACAAGTCTGGGGTGCAACAATTTAAATACATGAGCCGATGTGGTAAAAAAAGAACTATTATGTGCATTTAATGCTTGATGATTTTAAGGCATTTTCCCAATGGATATTTAAATATTTGAAGACTATAAGTGCACCTTTCTTTGGAGATTCAAAGAGTGGAAAAAGAACTTTTATTTGCAAACAAAAAGATCAAGAATTCTTTGTTTTGTTGTTCATTATTTGCAAAATTCTATGTAAGAGAGAGAAAATCAATTTTGAGTGCTCTACTCATATTCTTGTAAATTCATAAGAGAGCATTGCAAAAGTGAAGGAAATATTTTCTTTTCTAAGTATTATAATTGATGTATTGCTCAACTTGAGCTTGTGTTTTTTGTGATCAATAAAGTGGTTATAAAGTCATCGGCTGGAGGCGTTTGTGGATCATGAAGAGTAGGAAGTGGGTCGAACTCCACATTAAATCTGGGCCAAAATCTTCTATTCCTATTTCTTTTATATTGTTATCTATTATTGTGTTATCCGCTGCTATTAAAGTTTAAATTTGATTTATTTTATACAAATTAATTATTTGTGCTTTTTTGGTTAAATACTCAATCCATCTATCCCCTGCATATTTTTTAGGGTGTTTTCATGTTTTTACTTGCCGCATCATCTTAACAAGGGCTTAAAGGAAACCATGCTTGGTTTCACTCATCATATTTCCAAATTAGTAAGACTCTACTTGGTTCAACTCACCTCTCCACCAATCTCTCGTTGGGCTTACTAGCTTGTGAGCTAGAAAGATGTTGCCTAAATATCCTTTTTGCCTAATAGTTCCTATTCCGTCTTTAGAAGGACTTGGTGAAGACCATGTTTGGTCTCACTCATTGCATAGCCTGCTCACTCCGGTAGGTCTTCTTAAAATCATAGTAAGGGCCCTACTTTGTTTAAATAGCTACTTCATTATGACTCTATAACTCAAGCTTTGAAAAATATTAGCAAATGACATAATTAGTCCTTGAGCATCATAAGGATGTTTAATTAAATGCCTAATAGCAAATCATCCAGTTTGTGGTTAAGATCTACTACAAAGGCAAATAATTTAATTAAGACTTGAAACTTAGCTCTCCCTTATAGATTTGATGGCTGAGTAAAACCTATCTTAATTTGTCAACTAACCACTATTAAGTGTGTGTTTCTTGGTAGGGTATAGGGAAAGAGTTAAGTCTTCTCTCACTACTCTATGAAGCTTACTTATATATGTGGGAAAAATAAGGCCTACTCATCATGTGACATAATTTAAGAGTGTACTTAATGATTGCTCATTCTCTCCATTGGATTGCTCCCTAGTGACTTACAAAAGACAACATCATAGAACATGTCTACCTTCCCACAATAGTCCACTTGTCTCATATCGATCATAGTTACATGTAAGGTAAAGGCATCATATATATAAAAACATGTTTTTATATATGGAACACTCTAAAAGCCTCTCTCCATTATTTTTGCATTCCCAGCTTTATACTATTCATTGACTTGAGCATGGAAATGCTTGTACCAAAAACCCTCAGGGTCCTTTGACTCATGTTTTCTATTTTCCAAGATTACTTTGATGCTAGTGCACAAGGATCCCTTGGGTTAGGCACAAGCACACACATAAAAATATTATAATAACAAAAATTGGTAAAATTTTAGTTTTTAAAATAAAATCTTATATACCCATATTTGGATGCCCTTTTCTTAAATCTACTAGTTCTTATCATTTTGTGTATAAAGGTTGTAACTTTATAGGTGCATAGAACATATTAGTTTAGTCACATCTATCACTTAGTGATACATGTAAGGCATCATTAAGAAGGTGGATTTCAAATCAAGTTTCATATAACATATCTATAATAACTTCTATAAAAATTTTGGTAAAGTATTTTCTATGTTTTTAATGAAATGGATGTTCGCAAAAATTTGTAAAAACTTTTAACAAGTCATAAATTTCTCAAAAATAATTTTATTGGTTAACATGTCTTAAAATGGACCACAACAAGTAAGCTTAACTCATATCTAAAGCTTTGAGACCCAAAAGTCCTTTGAAGGGTATGAGTTTAAAACAATAAATAGATATATAAATACAATCATCCTTAGAAATTCTAGCAAACTTCTCCAAAATACAACTTCTCATATTTCAAAATATAACCATAACTCTTAATCACAAAAATCTATGTTCACACCAAACTAGTTCTCACTCCTCATCATCGTTCCCATATCTCAAATGCTCATAATGCACATCAACATAGAGATCATCTACGGTACTTGAAATGTTAAAAAAGAGTGGCAAAGACAAGCATGATAGTAACTAAACACATTCCCGCATGTCAAATGTTCTAAAACTAATGCAACAAATATTATTTGAGTGCAACCAATATTCTAAATAATATTGTTTGAATGCAAAAAATTGTCTATGTAAAGGGCTAACTATATTTGATTAACTTGCAAGGGAAGATCGATACAAATAGGCTCACACTACATGCATGTTTAAGAGATGAACATCTCTATGGACTGGTGCTAAAATGGAGATAGAATCTACCAATATTACATTTGATGGTGTAGACACAACAACCAACAATACATGGGATGTATTGGAGTTGTTAATAGATACTTCGTAAGTAAAGCATTTGTACCTATATAATAACTTTATAACATAAGTTCAAATCATCTATTTTTCATTGTTCCTTTATGTAAGCTAATGTCCTTCAACATATCCAGTATTGCTTGATTTTCCAATATGGATTTCTCTAACTAACATAAGAGTGCAATTTGTTGAGGATCTTGATAAAATGACATTGTTCTCAAGACCTCACTAAGAGGAGGAACATGATAATAAGTGGGTAAAGCTTCCCCACTATTAGTCGATAGCAGCGCCTTGCCAAGGTAGAAGAGTTAAAGTTAGAGGCAGGTAATGACAACATGACTGAGGTCATCATCAAGACTATACTACATAGCTCCCTATTTTCTACACTAAACTTTGTAGTCGATCTAATTTCTAGAAAAATCTCACTACCATATAATAGAGAGTGAATATTCAACAATCTCCTTAGTGGCTTAATTGCTAGCTGTAATTCTTTCGTCACTTCTTATCCCAACCTTTGCATGAGTCCTATCTTAACTCTCATACTTATTAGAAGACATACTCAAACTTTCCTAAGATGGCGATGGGGAAGTGTAGACACTGTATTTTTGCCTAAATAAGCTTAAAAACATAAATCTATGAATGTATATATGTGTGTGTTTTAGTATATGATAAAATAGAATATTAGATTAAATCTAAAATCATCACAATTTTAAAGCTTAAAGAATTATATGAAACTTTATTGAAAGACTTTGAAAATTTATTTTGGATTAATATAATATAACTTTATTATATATTTAGTCTAGGATTCATTTAAATGGCAAGTGCTAGGTTATTTTATTTAAGTGGACCCAATCTTTAAGCTTCAACATAAATTTTTATCCAAACATAAACAAGGAACAAACCAAAAAACTAACTATATGACACACACACACATGCAAGGAGGTCATGGTTTTCAACCAGAGGAAAGAGACATCAGTGCCTTTTATTTAACATACGTGGCAGCTTCCTATTGGGCTACCTTAGCTGGTGCCATCTTCATCCCCTACTGATAGTCGAGAACATGGTCGAACAACTCACTTTTACTCTATATTTAGCTATCTCTTCGCTTTGCAATTTCATCAAATTGATGGTGAAATTGCAAAATAGAAATGTGGTCTTTCACATTGATACATAATTTGCCAAGTTTTGTGGATTTTTCTTAATCAAATTGGCTTAGGGAAATTAGGGAAAATCAATATTTCACTTTCTAAAAAATCAAAGATTTGATAAGAATTTGTGTTTTTTGGCAGCTATAAAGATAATGGAAGCTTCTATTGCTTCTTAATATTGCAAATATCATGTTTAATTGGAAAATAACACCCAATTTTTTTAAATCCCAAACATGTGCTAAAGTAACCCTTAAAATATCAAGACTTGATTCTAAATGAATTAGCACTTTCCAAACTTGAAATGAGCTCCCATTGGTATAAATAGGACTCCCCAACACTCATTCATGCATCAAATCCATTCAAAATCACTCACAAAATCAAATTGTGTGCTTAATTCAAACTTAAGGTTTTAAAGATTTTTTTTTTGGCTAAATCCTTATTTTTCAAGCTAAGTTGAAAGAATTGATCAGTACAGGAGGATTAGCGAAGTCGAGAGCTTTTGTTTGGTATAGAAATTGGGTGTTAAGGAAGTTTGATGTGCAAATGGGCTTATCCTTGCAGCTAACCACTACTTGAGGTTTAAGAACACCACCATCAGGCATTTTTTGCTCGAACTAAACCCACAAGAGTGATAATTGACCCTAGTTTGACTGGTCTAATGCAACTTGTCACCTAAATGGCCATAGGATAGCCGTTTCCAAGTACCATGGCTTGCAACCCACTCTACTCCCAGCGACTTGACCTGCTAGAGTCTGGCTACACCTAAGTAAATAGGGTAAGCATAGACAGGTTAACCAACCCATGACCCCGTTTTTTAAACCTAACCATTATAATTGGTTTTTCAAAATGTCAAATCTAAACTAGTCTATTATTGGCAGTTAACTGCCTTGATGATTAACCATTTTTCTCGACTAATATTTTCGTGGTTTTTTGTTTTTAATCATTTAGCATAATGATTAACTAAAAATTATGGTTAACCATATTTATAGTTGGTCCATAAAAATTAAAGCATTTTGTTTCTTAATGTTACATGCTATTAAAACCTCATCTTAACTATAATGGATAAAATCATGTCAATTTGTGCATAAAAGGAGAACAATACTAATGGAAGCCTGAAAATAATAACCATGTCTATTGTTTCAAAACCTCTCAAGCTCATCCCAGAAAAATCAAATACTCATATTTTTTATTACTTCTTTTTCATCACCACCAACAACTTTTAAAAAAAATAGATAAATAAATAAAAATTTTGTCCATATAGATAGAATTGTAATATCATAAAACACAAGTAGTGGAAGTAATGCAGACCAAGAACAATGCTTCATAATATTACATTAGGGTTTTAACTCTTTAGCCTTTTATATTTTAAAAATAATAATTATTATAATATTATATATTTATAAATATTAGTTAACCGTTAACCGTCAGCTTTTCACAATTACAAACCGAAACCAAAACCAAAAACAGAAAAAAAAAATAAAATCATGAAGCTAAACTAAAACTGATGGATTAGTTAACCATATTTTTTGGATTAGTTTTCCGGTTTCAATTCAGTTTCTTGGTTTTGTCGGTTTTTTTATCCCACCCCCACAAGTAAGTCTAGTTGTCTCATTTTTTTATATAATATACAGTAAATAAAAACTTTAAAAAAAAAGAAAAAGAAAGGAAAAATTTTGAAAAAATATTGTTTAAAAAAATAAATATAATTAATAATAATTAAAATAGGTAGTAATAACAATATGTGTGCTTGAATGACACTTCATATAATAATAATAATAATAATAATAATAATAATAATATAATAATAGGAGGGATTAGTAACATGATGAGCAGTATAGAAAATAATAATGATGATAGTAAGATATGATTATGATATGTGATATTTGCTTATTTGAGATAATTATGTACCTTTTATATATGCTATATGAATTAATTAACCTGCTTTAATTTTCTAAGTAAAACGTAAAGAAACAATAGTGCTTTAAATAGATGTAATAAGGCAAGGTAGTAACTACATTGGTTATTTTATAATAATCTAATAAAATATTGAGGAATTTATAATGGAATGATAATACGAATAATAATAAGAACCGAGATAATGATGCATGATAATCATGATGTGTTTGGTATATATATTGTTAATGTGGGTATTTGATATTTGATATGTTGATTGATTAAATACTATGATGTGTGCTATGGTTAATAAAACCATTTAACGATTTAGAACAATTCTTTTGCTCAAAATAAAACCTAAATTGGTAACCTAGTAGAAACAATGTCACCAAAGTTAAATTTTTTAATCAAAATTAATAAACACAAAGCAAAAGAGTTCATAAATTAAAATGACCTAACACACTAAAGTTTTCATTAAAAGGAAATATGATGGTCTGATCCCAATTAGAGGGTATATATATGGACCGACTTAAAAAAAAAAATTCTTTTTTTTTTTTTATAAAATAAAAGTTACAACTAATCAATTCATCAAAATTTTAAAATTGTGGGTATGAAAGGAATATAATTCAATTTTAAACTTAATTATGAAAACCATTTAAATTTTTATAAGTTAGCCATGCACTCACTATTTCTTGTTCAGACTTGATTTTTAAATCTATTTTATCGCAGATCAGTAGTTAAGCCACCTGTTGACTCTAACTTCTTTTTTTTTTTTTTTTTTTTACTTTGATTGGGTGACAACTCCTAAAAGTTTTCAAAATAATTAAATTTCTATTAATTTCTAGTTGAAAATTCGTGTTAAATAGATTAGGGTTTAGTATGAATCAAATTAAAAGAAATTGGATGGAAAATCAAAGATTCATGCAGGGAGGAAATCATATAACGATGTAGATCAGTCTTCCCTGGTTCCTATAATAGAGGTGTCTGATTTTAAATACCACAAATGTTTGATTACATTTCTAAAGTTCAGATTTTCGACATAATATTTTTTGACATGCAGTTGTTTTGCTTTACCCAATCTTAATTTATAGTACAGATTGAAAAATGTGGGATTCACAAAATGAAAGTAGATTAAAGATTCAATTATTAGAGAAGCAGATATACAAGATGTATGATTATATAATATCATTGTATAATGTGCTCTCTTGATTGCCAATGACTGCTCTGCCATCGCCGTGAGGTTAAGGGGATTTTTCATATCCACACATCTAGCTGAGAAACAAAATGTGAGAAATTCACCGGTAAAGATTTGATGTTTGAATAATGTGAAGGCTATCTCCATCTCAAAAGACACACGAAGTTACCTAATTAAAGCTTGAAGAAGAAGAAGGGGAAGAGAAGGAGAAAGGAAAAAAAAACAAAAAAAGAAAAGAAAGGAAAATCTTGTCTCGACGCTAGACCATGATATTTTATGCTAGATGATGCTTGGAGGTGCATTCATTAAAATGCTGATTAGTCACCATAACTACATATGAGACGATTTTTCTTTGGTACTATTAGTCACCCAACACTAATCTTTAATACAATTCACGTCATGCTGACAATGACAAGAACCTTGAAAGCTAGAGTTGTTAGTGTACCTACATCTTCTACCTCATGTTTGGTTAATTATAATGAAATAGAAACTAAAATGAAATAATAACTTTTTTATTTTATAATTAGATTTATTTTTAAACAAAAAATACTTTTTAGTAAGAATAATAATTCATTTAATAGATGAAAGAAAATGGAAATGCTTATCTATTTTATAAAATAAGAAATAAACTTTCCTTATATTAGAATTTCTTACAAATCAAACGAGAGAATAATTATTCCAAAATAATAATAAAAAAAATACCAATCCATTTCAATAAACAAAAGATATATATGACATGATGCTTCAACCATTGTATCAAAAGTCCTTTTAGCCTTTTTACGTAAGGCCATGTCAAGGTAATTTTACAAATAAAATCTAACAGAGAAAAACATATTACTTTTTAGGAAAATATATTTTTGAATAAA